>CM076653.1:8022142-8197215 GCA_038496675.1 Rachycentron canadum
TTTTTTCTAGTCTAAAAGTTCTTTTGTGATTAATCAATATACCAAGCTTTGGCTCTTCTACTGGAAACATCACTTTTCCAAAAGACAAGGTTTTTTAATATTGTTGCAAAGAGTGCTGTGTAACATCCAAAATACCTTAACATAAAAACTTAACACTTAACATGTAACACAGAAAGACATAGAAAACACATGAAATAAATGTAAAGCCATGCACTCTCCATGCAGATTACAGGACAGTGCAGTAACTCCGTAACTAATATCCTCCTCTATGAAACTCAGTGGTCAATTGTCGGCTATATTCTTTTCTTAGTTTACATGCTTCTCCTTGGTCTTATCATTGATAGACACTATATTTTTCATTTTTGTAGAGATGATATACATCAATCAAAATCTTCCTGTCAATCTAGCTGATTCTGATACTTCAATTGTTCCTCAGTTGTCTTGTAACTTTCTCCAGCTTAAGAAGAATAAGACTGAAATAATTTTACATGAAGGTGCCCCTCTACGCCTGACAGTTGAAATGAATGGAAAATTTGTTTCATGCTGATGGGTTATTCACTCTTGTTATTAGCAATTGAGAAACATCTCAATAATCATGCTATTTTTTGTCTCTTATCGATCTGGAAAAACTTTTTCAGTGCCTTATTTCATCTTGTTAGAAGTACCGTAACTTTTAACGTTTAACTGGAACCACTGTTCCTAAGTCTTGACCCGTGGCCGAGTGGAATCAATTGCTGTTCACAATATGTATGATGTCAGTGCGATATACACTTGGTTTCAACTGACTTGTATCTCCTGCACTCTGTTACAGTTTTCAATTAATGAGCACTTTATTAAGTGCTTTGTGACTGTGTTAAGAAAAGTGATTGTCATTATTATGAGCTGTTCATGTCACAATTCAAAACCCATGTATTTCTTGGTATTAATATCTGAGAGAGTAGAAATGGTGTTATGCATATTTATCTGATAGAACATACATTTTTCTGTTAATATCCCAAAGGGTATCACAAAGTTTTGATGTGCTTGATTGTGCTTGATTCATTATTACCTATAAAATCTACATAAACAATTTTACTATTCCAACACAAACTAAGAATATCAACTTTTATGTAGATGATGCAATCTTGTATGTGCATGGCCTAAAACTTGTACTTGTACTTATGCTGGTAAGACAAACGATATCTCACATTATTATTATTGATATCCCCAGTTATGTATTCATTGATAATGTGCAAAACACACAAACTACAATTGCTGACACACAGTTGTATACAGTTGACAGACTACATCCATGTCTGTCCAGACTCATATAATAAATGTGGTTAAAGCTTTGAAGGAATTTAATCAAAGGTATTCAGTGTATTCAGGTACTCCTGAGATATCACATTCATGAGAATGGGATGGACAGACCAACAACCTGAAAACATGATGCCTCTTGCCACAACTGGTGCATGGCGAAATAAGAATACCATCTTCAAGTTTTACCCAACAAGTCGAAATTGTAAGCCCTGTAAATGGAATTCAAGACGTTAAGGTCTCTTATGCTGACAGTTGAAATGACACTGTATTTGAACATTTCCTTGTTTCAGTGTTATTTGATGCATTGGCCTAATAACTCCCTCCATCAAAAAAAGTGTTTTTCTCATAACTTGTTTATGTGGAGAGTTTGACACTGGAGAACTGCTTTCACATTCACTTGCTACAAAATTGACAAAATCAGAACATGAGCATGAGATAAGGTTAAAACAGACAGAAACCTGATTGAGAGATGTGTGTTTTACATGGGGAAAAAATGCATGCTGATGAGCCACATGACTGAAAACCTGTTATCAGCCTTAAAGCTGTACAGTGTAATGCTCTACAAAGCCAATTTCATACCATCCATGTCTTTGTGCTTATAGACTGCACTTTAATGAAATACAGGTTTTATGATCACAAATTAAAAAACAAATTTTTGAGAAGCAACAGATAGGCTGGATGAAGAATCAATACTTCAGCAAGCATTTATTAGTTGGAAGGGAAAGTAGACATGGAAAACAAATGAGCCACACTTCCCCCTCCCACTACATCACCCATTAGGAGCCCTTTAAGTAGGAAGAAGCCGCCCTCAATGTTAGATATTATCAGTCAATGATATTTATCAAAACCTGTCATATATGCAATTTAAAGTGATTGAATATCTTGATGTAATGTTAAGTCTCAATATCAATGTATTTTTAGTCAGGAAGTTTGCCAATAGAAAACAATAAAACACTGTGGTTTTACATCCATAGTTGTGCATGTACAGTAACTAAATCAAGGTGATTGGTGGCATTTGGTGAAATAGAACAAATATACTCTGCAAACATTCTCTACTTAACTCAAGGTGATATAAATGCTTGCCACAAAGCCTCTTGATGAATGAGGTCAAGGTCAGAGAAATAACCACTCTCTTTTATCTTTGTTTTCTTTTTTGATAAAATGTTGCTCCATACTTGCTTTTTACTGACATTGCACAAAACAGGATGCATGGTTATAGTGGTTACAGACAAAATGCATGTACAAGGAAAGCAAACATTATCAGATATCTTGATAAGGTAGCAGGCATGTTTGCATTGCAGCACAGGCTAATGAAGCATGTATGACTGTGAAAGTATGAAGCTGTAAATACAGTGACAATAAACATTCTCCAGCAGTATAAAGCAGCATGTAATATGCAACAACATTTTGATCCTGTGTTGCATGTCTTTGCCTGGAATTTTGTGTCTGGAAGTCTGGAAGTCCAATCAGAATAATTATAGACTTTACTATATAATATATGTGTTTCTATATATATATATATATATATATATATATAAAATTATCGATAATTATAATTAACCTAGCATTCAAATGATTTTTTAAAAAGTTTCAAAAAGAGACAAAAAGAAACATTTAAGATGATTACATTGGAACACTCTTTGTCTGCTTGTCTTTTAAAAGCAAAACACAAAAACACAGGAACATGACTATATACAGAAATAGTACAAAGCGCACAGCATTACAACAAAATGAACAAAACATACAGGATGGTGTGCTGACCAGATAACTAGCATCTTCTTGTAATTCAAATATCTGTTGTGAAAATACCACCAAAAATGTCCATGTTGTAAACTACAAACTGTAATTGTGGCCTGAAACCAGCAGCGATAATCACTGTGTTTCATGTAGTTCATTCTCTAAATTGCCGGAGTCCTCCTGAATAGTGTTACATATCATCCACTGCTTCACGTAGTTGGAATTAGAGTTTTTGTGCTCGTGAAATAAATCAGAGTCCATGTGCTCTCTGTTTGAGTCTGAGGCCCCAGGGCTACTGCACTCTACAAAACCACTGTCAATGGTGTCCAAGTCCACATGAGGGTAGCCATCTTCTGACTGCTCATTTGAGGCGAATGAGTCGAGTGATAGCCTCTCTGGTTCTTGAAACTGGGCACGTGGCTTAAAGTTTATATTTTCCACTGATGAGTCATTGGATATTGGATATATATGCTCTGGTAACACCCCACTTTGTCTATCCATTCTGGACAGCTGTGGTCCCTCTAAATTGTAGCCAGCGTGCTCTCTGTTCTCTTCCTCAAAGGAACCAAAGCTCTCTCCATCTTGGTAATTTCTGAGGGAGTTCACGGAGCTCTGTGACATGACTTCCTCCTCAAACTCCTCTCCAGACAGGGTCACAGTATGGATGGAAATGTGCCCTACAGAGTGGCTGGTGCCCTGCGAACTGCCCCCGTCCTGGAAGTGCAGCATCAAGTTGGTTTGAGGCTGCATCATATGGAGGAAATGGCCGCCTTTTTTGGTCTCAAGGTCCTCACTATAGCTTTGCTTCTCATTGTTCCACTGAAGCACGTCATGCTGCTTCTCGCTCATCATCCGAACATGTGAGTTGATCCTTATGTAATCATACTCGTTGAATACAGGCTTCACCCACTCCTACAAGAGAAAAAATGGCAGATATGAACTTGTGCACTGGACTAAATAAATGGTCACAATGAGTCTTGGACTAGTTGGACATTGCGGGAAATACAGTTCTTTCCTCTCTAAAACAATGGTTAATTAATTCAATTAAGAATTAATTCTAGGTATAATCATGTTTTTGTTTGTTGGTCCACAGCAGCTCATTCATGTTACCAAAGTGTAAATGCTTTGCAGCCAACTTGAGCTTCCATGCAGCAAGGTGATGCCCTGATAAACATGAATCAGTCACTTGACGCTAAGGTCACCACATCCTGAGGTACAATGCTCATTGTCATCACCAATTTGTCTCTGATCTGCTGTGAAAACACAAGAAGACTGCACCACAAGACAAAGATAGTGAAGGCGAACTAGATCAATGATTTCTGAAAGCCGATCTGGCTCAGGTTGTCACTGTGATCCTCTAGGCATGATATACAGCACCAAACTGAAAGAAAATACTATCTGAGAAGTACAAAGGATTGTACTAAAAGAATTTCACACCTGCCATAAAGCACTTCACATTATAGATGTGTTATTTTACTCACTGTAACACTTGGGAGCACCAGATTTGAGGATGACGTAATACAGATTCAACATGATGTAATGTTTGTGTGCTATTTGTAAACTGACAAATTGAAGTAAATTGAATTTGAGTTTGATGAGTTTCAGACTGCAGTATTCACATACTCACATACAGAACACTAAGAGTACAAACTACATACTGTGCACAGTATATACTGTATGTTACCTTCCACTTAGGAAGCTCATAACTTTCTTCTTTTATTGAAAGTATTTCAATTTGTTAAAATTGTATTTGTTCTTGACTCAAAAAGACTTGATTACCAGTGACCTCAGAAATGTCCTTTGAATGTCTTCTATAACGTGTTACAGCACACATGTTTGCATGTGAAACAAACAGGAAGAAGTTTGGTTTTCTTCCACTAGTCATCAAACCCCATAGTCTACTCTGCATATAGACTGCTCACTGTGCATGCATTTTGTGTTCTGTTCTCACCAACATGTTTTGTATGAGTTTTTACAGATATAAATCAGCTTACTTTGCCCTTTTAATCCCCTTTATAAATAAAGCTTTCTGAATTTAATCAAATGGCATCACAAAATGTTGATTAATTAATTTGTCCCAGTTTAGTTCATATAGTAGAGCAAAGTACAATAGTACTCTTCAGTGTTTCATTGTCTTTCTTGCACTTCCCCTTCCAGAGTATGTTCAGATATTTGCTGCAGCAGCACACTCTGCTGAGCAATGATTGGAACTGCAAACGTGACATGCTAATAGGTGGTGGCTGAGCTTGTAAGGACAACCTCTGCTGTTTGCAACAGGCAATTACAAGAAAAAAGATGTAATGTGGATATGATGATGATGCAGACTCTTTCCAGACTCCTGACCTAGACTCAATTACTTAAAACCGCTCTTTATTAGACACCGGTGCCAAGCATATACCAAGTAATTTGAAACATTTAGTGTAATTTAATCCTATACATGTTTCCAGGCTGTCAATTGGGGCATGTCTAAAGTATCTTTTGGGGGTGGAGGGTGCAATTTGATCATTTTAAGCCTGTATTGCTGACATTGACATAGTTTAGCCTGAATGGAATCATTTTTTACCTAAATGAGTAAGTGTGTTTAATGATAATAATAACTTATTCGTTTCTAGATGTAAAAACACAGAGGGAGGAATTTAAATTAGAAGAATGGAAAAGATTGTGATAAAAACATCATTATGCCATGGCCATATTAGGTTTAAACAGGCTGTTTTTAGCCTGACACAATGACACTTGAAAGATCTGAAACATACACCAGGGGTATTTTCCACTGGGGTGGAACAGGCTGGGGTGTAAATATCTACCCACAACATTGCAGATGAAAAATGAAAAGCATCTCGCAGCCCCTGCACAGTGAGTCATTCATATCTCAAGGGCCCTTAAATATGAATGATGGGAAAGTCCCATCAAGCAGGGTCCAGATGTGCTAAAAGTCCCCCTCTTGGGCAACACCTACTGGGCCATTGTGGAAATTACAGTGAGTTTGTTTTGCTTTCGCTCACCTTGAAGTTCCCTCCATAGTTGTTGTACAGGGGCTTAAAAAACTCATGTGGCTTGGGGATGTATGTAATCAACTGGAACTTTTCCCACCAGTAACTGAAACAGACAAAGAATAGAAAAAGAGAATGAAAAATGAAATGGCATATATAACTCAAAGGTACTTTGTGTCTGGTAGGGTGATTTCGTTATTGGTGGTAAATCATAACCAGTAATACAGATATTAGAAAATGACTTTCATGTGAACTATTACACAGCGCTAAGCTGAAGATGAGTCCCAGTCTCATAAAACAATAAAATAATCAATTTTATGCCTTATCAAGAGGTGTAAATGTAACATTATATCTTATTTAATCATAAAAACTTTTATTTAAACCAGCTCATTCATTAACTTGTATCGTGACCACTTAGACAGTTGTTTGCCACATATTTGATGCCCCCATTACTATTAATTTGCAGTGTTAGTTTACAGTTGTTTGCATTCTGACTTATGGATAAGAGGCAGCAAGTGACACAGTAAGTGACTTATTAATAAGTGGGAAATATGGCCCATTAGGTACAACTGGCTTAAACCAATGCAAAGTAATGTTGATTTGGTAGTTTAGAAAATCAGTCAGACATTATAAGATTGATAAATGTTCATGACACTGAACACACTCTCCTCTCTGAATTCTACATCATGCTGGATTTTCTTTTAGAAACACTGTGAAATCAATCTGTTGAACAAACAGCAGCTATAATGGCAACAGTAGTTGTCATCTCAACTTCTGGACATTTTGGCCATATTTTGCTGCACTAGTGTAAATGATTGTGCTGTGTGTAATGCAAATTAACTAAACATGAGGTTTATCATTAAAGGCCTATGTAAGTAGTGCATTTAACCACAGCAAGTTTAAATCATTATGGCTCAGTAGAGGCTAGAGTTCATGTTCTATTCTGAGCTTATGTTTTCTTGTAATTGCAAAGTCTTCTCAGTTCTCTGACACTGATGCTCTGCATAACTTCCTATGCCTGCTAGCCATTTCAGTGCAAAATGTCGCTGCACATACAGTGCTGCAGTGGTTTCTCTACATGTGGGAGGTGATGCAAGGAAAAGTGTAGATTGAAGCAGTGAGACGACTTGCTAATCATTTACTGGAAGACAAAGTGTTGATGACCTTAAGTCTTAATTTGCTTTCACATTGCACACAGTTATGTTGTGTGCAATTAATGCAGATCCAGTTATGCGTAAAATCAAAGATAGCTTTTTAACGATAATTAATTGTTGGTTCTGTTGAAATACATTAATTTCTGCAAATTTCTTCAAAAGCTAGTAGTAATCACTGGACATCAAAGACTACTGGTTCAAAAACATACAAATGGAAAATATGGAAACATGGGCCACTGAAGGCATCTTGAAAAGTTAAGTTCTGAGGGTAACTTAAACAGATGCTTTAAAAAAAAGGAACAACATTTACATACTTGGAGAAAAAAACAAAGTAACTCCAGTGGTTAAAATACTCACGCTTTGCAAAAATAACACAATAATACAATGCCAAGGACAGGAAAGATGAAAAAAACCTTAGGCCACTGAGGTTCATTATTTTCTGTGAAGGAGAATTAACACACACACATATATATATATATTATTATATATATATATTCAAAAAAATATTTAATAAAGAAAGTCACAACTTCCTCATTTTGAAATGTTATTGAAAAGGATCAATGCAAAAACTCATACATGATGGTATGATGGTTCAGTAATATCATATAGCAAGAATAACTTTCAGGTTTCTTTTACCCTCAATGTCTATGGAAGTTCTCCACTCTGCAGTGTTGCTCCACTCACTCCATGGACCATGATAAAGGTTATCAGGACACATTTTGGCCTGAACATCCACAGTGTAGTTGACATGAGGCTGGAGTTTGTCATGCTGTATCTCAATGTACCTTTTTTCAATATGAAGTAAAAGAACTGGATCCTGTTGAGTAGGAATAAAAAAAAAAAAAAAACAGGACAGCTTTGCATGGGAGTTGTCAGCAGAGAAACTTGACAATAATGTCATGCAACAGCATCTTAATTTCATTTTCTTTTTTTGTCTTTGTGTTTTTATGCACATATTACCTTTGACAAGTCTTTGCTCTCTCCTATGCGCATGCGATATATGAGGCAGTCTTTCTGGTTGTAAATGTCCCAAGTGATGTTGTAGAGTCTGTTTGTATATTTCACTTGAACATTGAAAGGAGGCAGAGGTTTCACTGTGAAAGTAAAGTCCCAAGGGGATGGGGGAAATATTGTGAAGTTGAAAATACACATGCCAATAATACCACGAGTGGCAGTTAGACAGTATTTTTAGCTTTACTCTAAAAATACAGGTGGGTGGATGTTTGCTACCAAATGACAATTGAGAAAGTTGCTAGTTTGATTCCTGTTAACTCTGGATTTGTACAGTAATCATAAAAATATAATAATCATACAATTATTTATGATGTGTAAAAAAACACTAATGCTTATGGTGGATGAAAAGAAATGAACAATAAGCTCATTGTGTTGTTTCATGCCACTAGACATGCCACAAGTGACATTTCATGACTGTGTTATCCTCTACTGATACTGAAAAATGGTCATAACTGTTGAACTTACCCACATCACTCAGTGCCCATCTGGATGACTCGCTTATTATTACTCCATTGTCTTGACTGACTGTCGCACTACACATGGTTCCAATGGATGCAACGTCATCAAGGTTCTCTGGATACATTATGCACCAGGATTGAGGTGGTTTGACTTCACAGCTGCCTTGAACATCTTCATTTTCAACACTGTAACAGAAAAATTAGGAAAAATAAAGTAATAATCAGTAATGACTTGTAACATGAGCTGACATCCCAGTAGCAAGGGTTGCCATTTGATGCTTTTAGAAAAGACGTAATGCAGGGCACGTATATGCATTATTGATCAATCTGGCAATTAGTTTTGTCAAGGAAAATGAAAAATGGTCAGGAAAAAGCCAGTGTTTCCATAGTTCCATAGTTACTTTGACCAACAGGCCAAAATCCAAAGTCTTAGAGCTCTTTATCACACATAAAAAAAAGTATTTGAGAAGCTGGGAACCAGAAAATGTTTTTAGCAATGCTTGAGAAAGAAGGGAAATAATTGATCAATTAAGAAAATATTTTTAGTGTAGACTTTACTGTAAAATTTATGAACACTTTTGCCATTACATTGCATTGTCTGCCCACCTGTCTCACTAAGTATATATGCTGGTTGCAATTCTCAAATTCAAAAAGGTGAATTTGAGGAATCTCAATATCTCTAAATATGTTTGTTTGCGTCACATGTTTATGTCAAAGACAGATGATGGCATGTAATGCAGCATATGTTACTGAATTTTTAAAAATAAAATTGATGATAGTGAGGATAAGATATATTTTACATGATTACATCAGTGAAGGGTATTAATACTGAAAACGTCATGATGCGTGATGCTCTGTGAAGGGTCACGACGAGGTGGAGGTCAAACATCTTGTTCAGTGTTTCCATGAGTGAAGAAACTGTATTTTTTAAAACTTTCCCACAAAGTATTAACAACTGATGACACTGGCTCTATTACAATAACACCAATATCTAGATATTGCAAACAGCACAAGAATATCACAATTATAGGATAGGATAGAAGGAAAAAGATCTCTCGCAGACAGCCATCTGAATAAAGCTAGTGGTACTGTAATTAAGTCACATACAGTATCAAACATATTCATTATCAGCAGTGCTAATAACAACAACTGTACCTGCAAGTGACTTGGAGAAGGACAGGATGTGTTGGCATAGAGCCTGAACAGGAACAATTCAGAAAAAGGCTGTAGTCCGTGGAGCAGGTGACATTGTACATAGATGTGACTGTAGCAGGAATGAGAGTCTTTAAAGTCTTTGTAAAGATGCATTTACTGAATTTAACATTCATGCACTATAAATGTCTGCCCCTTTAAATTGTCTACTTAGCAAGGCAATCTCACTCAAGATAATACGATGACTAGGGGGATTTCTACTTCATTTTTATACCAATACATGAAAAGATACTGATAGATAAACTAACTTACCTCCATGAGTCAACAAAGTGATGCCCCACAGCAACAAAAAGCACACAGGTTTAAGCGCCATGGGGACAACCCACTGTTATCAGCAGCTGAATACACAGGAAGAAAGACAGCAACTGAAACTAAATATAGGCATATTCGTTATAATATGTATTGGTGAAAAACACACACATGCACACACGCACACACACACACACGCATCAACACTCAATGAAAAAAAAACTTGCCATCTCAGATTTTATCTAATTTGAGGAATTAGTTATCAAATGGACAAAGGATCAAAGATATATATATATAAATATATAACATCAGATGGGGTGAATAACAACAACAATTATCAAATACATTCATAGAGGAGCATTAACATTGACTACTCAGAAATACAAAGGAATAAATTAGTAAATGAAAGTTACATTAGATATTTTTAAAAAGTAGCTTACCTCTTTTTAATTTAAAATCCTGCCACCTAATCAGTCAGCCAGTTAACGGAGTCAGAAGTGCACACAGTCTGTCTGTGTGAGATCGCTGAGAGTAGAAGAACAGACTTTTTCACACACGTCATCATTAGTGGCATGTCTACGGATGTGGTTTCAGGCTTTTGCGCGGTGTCTGTGTGGTGCCTTTCCACCACATCCAGATTGCCGCTATGAATATGCAGTAGTTAACCAGAGGAGGGAAAAAAAAGTCAACAGGAAACTGAAATTATGATCTACAAAATGATGTAGTCATCATGTTTATGTCACCTATAACAAAGAGCAAGAGTTTTTTAAAGAGCAAGACCTGAGCAATTTTTCAGTTGAGGAGATGAATTAAATATAGAGATGTAGATCAACCTTAACCAGTAATCTTCTTCTTAGTTAATGTTCTACTGACTGTCATGTGATGTTACAGAGCCTCTTCTTGCTCATATCATTTTCAACATTTACTCAAAACACGATCCGATGTGCTTCAGTTTTGAAATGACTAAACGCTGACACGAGAGAAGCTTTGATACCTTCAAAAGACCCTTATCTTACACCTACATGTCTACAATAACAGTTTGTCAGGGGTTTTCAGACGCTCCCAGTAGTGTCTTGGGTTTCAACCTAAATGAGTCACAGTTCACCTTTAAAGCCCCCTCAGAGTTCACTTTTAATGATTACATTACCTCTTAATGTTGTTAATGCTGAGCATTTTCAGCTACATGTATGTGTTCACAATCTCCACCAGGAACATGTGTATATAGAATGAAAAATACATGTTTTTAAGTGTATGACAAGTGAGACTTGGTGGGACTTAAACTAGTATGTGGGTGTATGAATGAGTCTTGTTTAATGTCACCATACCAATATCAGTCACAACCAAATGCCAAACTACTACACAAATGTACCCAAGTTTCACACCTGTCGTGCTTTGAAGCCAGAGCAACAGCTCAGCCATAGACAGATAGATTGAAAAAAATAGATATAAATTAATTTCAGTTTGCAGTGGTGCTGAAGTTGAAGTGTGTACAGTTGCAATAACATTTCTCAGAAGCGTCATAAAGGCAGAAAATGTGGCAGAGTGGTTGTATTGGATTGCATTACATACACTGAGTATGGTGCCTTTGTAAAGCTGCTCTGGAACCAGGCAATGGTATCAGAAGTGGAGCTGGAGCTGGCCCATGGGTGGTGCAGTGTGATTACTGGTTAAGATGGAAGGACACATTTCTTCATGAGGATTTTCTACAAAATATTTCCCACACAATAATTCACTTTGGTTGCCAACCTCTTTAATGTCACACGGTTGGATTGTAACAACCTCCTCCTCGTAAGGTGATGATAGCATCCTCAGAAGGTTAAAGTCTAGGAAGTTCCTGTGCCATGCGCAAGGCCTAAATGCAACTGCTCTGTCTTGCACACTTCACAGCAACTGGAGAAGACTGTATATGAGGTTTAATTCAAATCCTCTGACCTCCAACTAAATAGAAATGTACACATGTATATCATATTGCGATTATTTTGGCAGATATTGCAATATGAGGTATGATTTTGGTTGTTAGTTACTGTGCAGTTGTTTAGTTTTTATATTTCATATTCACAGATTTTTTTTTAATGATTTTTATACTTGTACATCTGAAAATTTGATTTGTACGCTCACAATGTTGTGACATGTTTTACCTTTATCATAGAATTTGCAGCTCCAGTGATTTGAATTATATTTTCCCAAATTTTGAATGATTTCTGGTTCTTTCAAGACCAACTTTACTTTTAACCTTCAAAAAGCATGCGTTGAAGAGCATTTGAACTCATTCTCAGTGTTCAGTGAAATTTGTTCCTTACTAATTGTAAATGTGGGAAATGTGTTAAATGTACATAGTCACAAGGAAAGGACACTCTAGGGCAGCTCCTGAAGTGTGTGGAATACACAGAAACAGAAGGGGCAGGAAATGCAGTTGATGTTGGGGTGTATGAATGTAAGATGGGAAATGGAGGCAACACGTTATTAGAGCATCATATCGGACAAAATGAGCTTCTATCAGTCTGTATGTAGCAGCAGCAGCAGAAGTTGTCCCATTCATACACTGTCTTCCTCAATGAAAGTAAAAATGTTTTAAAACATTTCATGTCCAGGTCAAAGCATCTGTGACAAGGTTGGACTTCACAAAGCTTTTGTATCCAATGTGTCCGAGCTGGGTAGATATTACAGTGGGTGTAATATGGATTAAGTCTGGATTAAAGAGATTAAAAATGCTGCCTAAAATATGTTTTCATTATATATTAAATTTTGTTTATTGTTGTGTTCCAAATTTTCCCTTTTAGACACCAGCATGTGGTTTTGTTGATAGTTGCTGTTTTGCAAAGTTTTGGTGAGAAGAGAGGCTCAGTCTCTCTTCTAATTGGCTGACCTAGCATCGACCAACAGAGTTGATCTAAAACTACACAGATGGCTTTTTTAATATAAAAACCATAAATTTATTATCCTCTTATGGATATAAAAACTTCAAATAAAACACCAGAAAAGTATAAAATATGGGGATTTCAAATTATTCAAATGTTAGAAACTGTCAACATGAGATCTTTTGCCTCTTTTATTTGAGGTCTTTGGTAAAAGCCTGATGGCAGATAGGCCTGGTTATTAATCATTTAGTCAGCAGTAAAATTACATCATGCATCAAAATTTTTACTTTTGGAAAATACGTATCTCTGACATTACTTTCACCTGTGTGCATACCTATCAAGATGAGCTCAACATTAAAGTAGACACAATCACATTCACACCTATAATTGTCACAGGGAAGGAGAGGGCACAGGGAGAACATGCAAACTCCACACAGAAAAGGCTCCAGGCCCGCGGGTCACACCCAGGACCTTTATTCTGCAAGACTAACCAATGAACCGCTCTCTGTTGTGAGTGATAATCTACGTTTGTTCATAAGAGTCTGCCCCTGACATCCCCTGCTCCTCCTCTCACACATCTCTCATTTGATGACAGTCAACAGTCTCAGTCAACAGGCAGGTAGCTCTTCTTTCAACACAGGACTGGTCAAGTTATAAGCGGTGAGTCCAAGACCATTACTGGTGAGGTGTTTAAAGACACAGTGAGAACAGGTGAGGATATCATAATATACTGCCCCTCAGTAGAAACCGGTGCTGGTATTTGACCATATTTGAAGTATTAACGCCTTCAGGTAGAGCAAGCAATTGTAAAAGTGACTGCTTTTATGATTTCTATTGTGTTGTGGGTTTATGACTTCTTATAGTTTTATGACTTTAATACCATTACATGCTATAATTTTGGTTATGTTATCTTTATTACATTCACATGGATGATTTTATTCTTTTATGTATGTGCAGCATATACAATATGTGTGTGTCACTTGCGTACCACTACACTGTTGTGGTAAGTATTGGATAATCTGAATCACTGGATTAGTCAATTGTAACTGAAGCAAATTAAGCCCTTGGGACAATAAAATATATTTTATCTTCTCTGGTCTTAAATTTCCACCCACTCTTTCTTTCAGATCATTAATTTCTGCAGGTCTATGATATTTTTAGACTGTTTACCACCACAGTGTTTTCACCAAAACACACTCTGGGTTCGCTTTCTTGAATCAATGTGGATCAAGTGCGTCCTACTACACAACCCCAGAGCACAATGTTTCCACCCAACTCCCCAACAGCTGGCACAGGAGATGGAGTTACTATTGAATTAGAAGGATGGCCAAACACATCTAACACAACGCAACATAAAATAGCATAACACAACACCACACATAAAGTAACAGCTCATTAATATTTGGAAACATTTTCCTTTTCAATGTGTTGACTAGTATCTGCTTACTTTCACAACAAAATACATAAACTTTTGCTTACAAATAAAAAATGTATTTATTTTATCTTTTTTTTTTTTTTTTTTTTTTTTTTGTGTTACAGCATCCCAGGCGTTTCCCCTGACAAAATTAAATTTGGGCGAGGGGATCTTCTAGATTTTCTTTTGTAAAAACCAGGTCCCACAAAGTAATATCAGTATTACTGGTTTGGCTTCAAAATAATTACTGTTGAACCCTATTGACTGACACACACATACACACACGCACACACACACATACACATACACACAATGCGTGAGACCCAATTTCAGTGACGGGAACAGAGGCTCACTATGATCCAGGCGTGTACTCACCGGGGAAATCCGTCATGACCGTGTCATTGCTTAGTTTTCACATCGGGGATTGACTCTAATCTTGTCTTTCCGACAAAAAATGAATTATTGCACCTGGGACTAAATAAACGTGGATTTCCAATGAGTTGCCCTTTTTTACTGAGATAGATATCAAAAGTGAAACGAAGCCCTGCTGCACCTCCACAGCCCCACCCACAGGTCGGTAAAACTACAGTGATGAAATGTGGCAGAGGTTTGTGCAACTTAAAGGGCAAGTTTATTAAACCCACAGTCAGATTTAACATTTAAAAGTGTGTAGGCTTAATGAGTCCATGCCAATTTTATTATCTAAGTTAAGTGATTGCAATGATCACAATTATTCTGTGAAAAAAAGTATGGTGATTCAGTATTCACAGTTAAATAAGACACTTAGCTACTATTATAAATTCCCTCTGTGTGTTTCCCTGAATAGTGTTTGCTTGTAGAGAAGCAGCAATGGAAAAAAATTATATTAATAATAATAACTGAATCATAACTGCAAACAAAGTTTGGGGCATGTTGTCACATATACATGTCATACAGACATATAAATTAAAAAATAATAAAAACAAAAACTGAGCCATTTAATCTCAGAATTGTCATTTTCAAAAGAAAAAACAGCTGGTATGTTAGTACAAGTGAGTACTTTTACTTCTGGTGCTTTAAGTACATGTTGCTGCTAATAAATGTATATGTACAAGATTTTTAATGATGGTTCTTACCTTGTTCTATTATAGTAAAAGATCTGAGTGTGTCTTCCACCATTCAGTCCTACTGTTTTTAAATAGTTAAAAAAACAAAAAACAGCACTTCAGATTATGAGACTCTAAAACATTACATCACATTCTAGTTTTTAATGTAATATCATAATCATATCATAATCATAATATAATATTTTCTTAGTAAATAAAGTAAAGTTTATTTGTATTGTACATTTTAAAAGAAATTACAAAATGCAACTTACAGGAAAATTAACCACAGTATAGTCATATACACATATAACTGGCTACAGTCATATATATATATATATATAATAGATTAACACTGCTTAACACTGTTTATTTATTCATTATTTCCTGCATGTTGAAATTTGAAATTGTTGTTCCATTTCAATAGACAATGAAGATTAAGACATATTATAACAATCTAATTAAAAGTTTTATTTTAAAATTAGTTAGACCACTAGACCACACAGTTTAAGGTTTTCATCACACAGGGAGCAGCAATCTCCTGATTGAAATGCTTCTTGCTCATGCTCGAAGCGGTTCGAGGACCTGATCCCAAGGAGGAGGATGTAGACCTAGTTAAAGTTAACTTCCCACACTGGTTAAAACAAATAATCCCTCATGTAGCAGCCTGTTTTGAGTGTAAAGCCCAAAATGCCATGCAACCCAAGCACACCTGGTTAGGAGGCACATCTGGCAAGTCAGATTACTGTTTAACTGTTTTCTTCCTATTGTTCTGTTGATGAACAATCCAATACAACAAAAACACAGAGTAGAATCTGACTCATATTATGTACACTCAACAACTTCTGTTTTGTTTTTAGACTGAATTTCAGAGGATTTTAGTGAGGAGCAGTAGATGACTGACTCCACTGGAGGGCAGTAGAGACAGATTTGCTTCATATACAGCAAAATCATCTGTGTATTTGGTCAGTCTGATGTCTTCTTGTCGACACATGGAGTAGAATAGAGTTCTTTTGTTTTAATTCTGCTGTGTTTTTATGTCAGTGTATGTGTATCACTAAGACAAATTTCTTTTGCTTTGCTGTACATAGCACATAAAACAGAACTGTTGAATACAATGCAGTGCAAAAAAAAAAAGTCTGCAATAACATGATAACAAAAATGACTTGCCCAAGCACAATAAGTGGTGTGTATAATATGTTTATTCTAATGAAATACATTTTAACTAGAGAATGTTGACAAAATGTCCAATTCTCTCAGTTTATCCATTTTTAATTCATTAACCCAATCATATTAAGCCCATCATATTTTTATTATAATTTATTTTGCATGAATTAAAATTTGTGACTGTTGACTGTGATAAACAGGATAACTGCAGTCAGATATTCCTGAAATTACATTATATCTTACATGCAAGTAAAATATAAAGGAACATGCAAGAAGAAAGAAGTGTCACATTATCAGTTTCATAAGTTTTGATAATAATGATACATGAACAGCAGAAAACACACAAATAACAAAGAGTGCAGAAACAGTTACAACATGTATGTTTGTGACCTTTTGCAACTTTTTATGGGTGTTCCTGGGGGTATGGGTGTGTATGCATGGTGTGTTGGGGGCAGCAAGGGAGCGGGGGTGTTGTGGGTGTGTGGAGGGGTTTGCTCTTTTTAGTCGAGGTGGCTGAAACAGCTTTCCTCAGGTTGAGAAGGGACTTTATCCCTCTCGAGGGCTGCAGGCTCTCGTCAAGTTGTTCTGTGAAGTGACCCGCACACTGAAGCAAAGTGGTGGAGGTGTCTTTACCGTGAGGGTGGTGGCGCGGTTGCATGTTCAGAGGTGGTGGTGATGGTGGGGGTGAAGAAGTTGATTGTGCATCTGTCTGTGTGCGTGTGTGTATGTGTGTGTGTGTGTGTGTGTGTGTGTGTGTGTTGGGGGAAGGTATTTCAGTTGTAGAGGGTAGATATGCAGTTTTGCAGCTGTGCGTGTGCTTGTCCACGTCTGAGTGAATAAGGGGAAGAAGGGGCAGTGAAGAAGGGGGGGCAATTCAGGTTCAGAAGTGTTGAAGCAGAAAATCTCCCTCCCTCTCTTTCTCTCTCTCTCTCTTTTTCTCTCTCTCCCTCCATCTCCCCCCTCTGTTGTTGGGCCAGACGCAAAGCAACAGCAATTTGTGCGATTTCACAGCTCACCGGATCCCTAAAACTCTGACAGCCTTGTGCTAAGGTGGGGGGTAATGAGGGAAGGGAGGGAGAGATGGAAGGAATGAGGAAGAGCACAGGGATGGAGGGATGGAGCAGCAGAGGCACTGAATGTAGAAGTGACAGTGCAAATTGAAGATGGACAGATTGGAGGATGAGCAGGAGATGGCGGCTCATATGATGGAGCAGGTGTTTTAGAACATACAGAGGTCATATACATCTCAGCCTTTGTGGTGAAACAGACATGATGAAGAGTTCAAAAAAGTAAAAACAAAGTTTGTTCTTATTTTGGTGGGTTAAAACCACAGATATCTGAAGTAGAAAATAGCAGATTTGTGAGAGATATCCTCATTTTGCTCATTGTGTTGCCTGTCTTATCCATATTTATCAGCTTCAGCTGCTATTGGGTGTATCACTTCTTTGACTCCATACTAGAAAAACAAATAGGAGAATCAGACAAAAAATGAAAATACAAGAAAAGAATAATGCCTTCTCATATATAAGTATTTTATGTAGCCTGTTGCGTGGGTGCAATTGCATTACAGTGACAATCCCAGGCTCAAGCCAGTTTCCCTAGAATTTAAGTTCATATGAAACAATGCTGCGTCATTTAACTTCAAAGGCAATGGGCAGTGCCAATACAGAAAGTAGCTTGGCCTTTATGTAACAAAGTGGAAGGTTCACCTCTTGTAACAGACCTACAATTAAATTTTGCATTTTTATTCACTGTAACCATAATTTGTCTTAACCATGCCATACCTACACTGCACAGATTTTGCAGAAAGGGAGAATTTTAAATACATTCTCATGAAACATAATTCAGGATTTTGCAGAATTGCCTAAAATGTTCTAACCTGGATCTAAGGTTGCTTTTTTTTTCTCAGTATAGAATGATAACTCTTGTTTTTCTGAGAAAAGTTCAGGCCCACCAGAGAAGGCACTAACAAAGGGGAGAATTATCCAAAAACCTAATCTTACATGGGATTATTCTTTGACGATCTGTGATGGTCTTTACTGATTGATAGTAATCTTGGATTGTGCCCCCTATCGTGATTTAATCCATTCATTGTCCACTGCACCCCTTTTAGCTTTAAATGAAGCTCCAATTGGGTGGCCATTATTTTGATCAAGACATGACTTACAGCTCGAAAAAAAGGGGTCATAACCTTAAAGGACCACCACCGACCTCTGAGAATCTCTTAGAAATCTCCATATAAAGTGAGCATTTCCTGTTTTAACTGAGATCATTCACAATCTCACGCTCGGTGTCTTTGTGAGTGCCTCTTGACCTTGGCTCCCTATTCGAAAATGTACCGCATCCAAAGGGCAGTGGAGTATTGGGAATGGCAGACTCATTTCCATGCTGGGGTCATTCTGAAATCTGACCATGCTTGGTGTCAAAGGACAGCTGACACCGGCACATGGACCTCTCAGGACCAGAAGGCAAAGAGAGAGAATGACCAAGAAAGAGAGAGAAAGACGTACTGCAGAGGAGATGAGATACCAGAGATACCAATTCAAAGAGCAAGTGAGTGCTCTTGTGATAAGAGATATCACCTGAGTGCTTTGTTTTGGTTGTGGGGTCAAGAGAGAGTTCGAGGAGGGGGGGGACTTCAGTTAGTGTCGGAGAGAGGTGGGTGTGTGTGTGTGTGTGTGTGTGTGGGGGGGGGGTCAGGACATCTGCACAGGCTTTGAAGGGGTCAGCCATGGGACAGGAACCATTCTTAATCCTCCCAGCTTGGCCTGCAAGAGAGGATTTGGACCTCTGCTCACTCTCCACCCCCCACCCACAACAGTAGCTAATTGAGCACCAGTGCTCTGATCACAGTATTTCCATGTAAAGCCCTGCATGCTTTCACAGGGCTTTGGATTGTGGCCAGGAAATCCCCTTTACTGTTTACCTGCAATCATTGACGATACCTGACATGGGATTATCCACATTCCCTGACATATGTATGCATGTGTGTGCTTTTCGTTTGTTAGAGTGCAGATAAAGAGATAGATTTTATTTTTGTTTAATGCATTAATGTAGAAAACAATTAACAGACAGATGAGAAAAATATAATATCATTATATTACTAATGAATACATTAAACATTTATTGGGAGTCACTTAATAAACCAATGAAAAACACATTCTCTTGCGCTTCTCCTGCATCAATAATATGGTACATAAAATATCTAGCACAAGGGACTAATATCAGAGTCGTGCATGCATACATGCATGTACATGCATTTTAAACTAACAAGACTATACAGTAATTCTCCAGTCACACTAGCAACTGTGTGAGACAGTATTTAAACACTGTGGCGCTTTTGAGCTAGAGGCTAACATTAGCATGCTAACAGGTCTGACATATTTCCAACAGGGTGACGTTTTGCTATTGTGGATGCAAGTACTGGACTAAATATTTTGACCTGAGGATGGCGCTAGATGAAAAATCAGGTGATCGTCGAAGTCATTTGACTGTGGGGGAACCAAATTTCATTGTATACCATCAAATTGTTGTTATGACATTTGGCTCAAAACCCACAAATGTGACAGTGAAAATGTCAGAGCAGATCACCAATGCAATTAGGATTCATTTTCTGGGAACCATGAATAAAATGCCAGTCTATCCTGTAGCTGAATACATGAAAACTTTGACCTGCAGATGGCACCAGATGAAAGTCAAAGAATCACAGTATAGGATTCATCTTCTGGAGCCCATGAATTTTTGTGCCGATGTTCATGGAAATCCACCTAAAAACCTGTTGATGTATTTCAGTCAGGACCAAAGTGGTGGGGTAAACAACTGACCAAGTAACCAACACTGCTACCCCCGCTAAATTTGGGCTAGCTTGGCTAAAAATATTAAGTTCAAGCATCACTAACAGTGCAAAAAGTCTAAAGTAAAGTCTAAATCTGTAAAGTGAAACAAGAATGATAAAAATCATTTACTATGCATTTACTATAAATTCAAAATCTAACCCTAAGCAATGACATTTTTTGTTGTTTTTATTAGTTTTTTCAAGGACATCGATTATATTTTGGACATGACATGATGCAGAGAGGCTACTGGCCTTGAGCTCGTGCTGTGTTGCCCTAGTCAACATCTCTCTCCCTGATCAGTGCCCCTCCCCCTGGTATATGACATTACCATACAGGCTGAGGGGGGTCAAGTGAAGGTTCTCGCCCTGATCAGCCAACTGGAAAACTCACAGGTTCAGAGGTCATGGATAAGCTGCCCTATTGGGTGATTGGTCAGACAAATCAAATTAGCATCCCCTGGTGATCCCTATTCAACCGCCACCCATGAAGAATTAGATGAAGTGGCTGCACATTTGGTTTAATTCATCCTGGTAGTATTTGATTTGTGCATACGTAGATAAGATGACAATTAAAGAGACCTTACAGTTGAGATTTCACACAGGCGTAATGCCTCAGGTATATATGTTTGTACCAAACCTGGAATAAGCTTTCTTAACTGCACCACACCATAGGGCTTGGATGAAAAAAGGGGAATATGTAATTATTATGCAACTGGTCTCTCTCATGGGCTTCGCTGTGCACTTGACAAAGCAACAACGTCCTTCCAAAATAACATCAGATGCAACTGTTGTTGGACGACAGTAGTATGTGTGAAGTATGTGTGTCTGATAGTAGCTTTTTAAAGCTGTCAACTAACTGCTCATTCAAAGCTGCATATCTTTCTCACCCATACAAGGGGCATCATAACACTCATCAAAGTTAGTAAGTGTATCTGTACACATTATCTATCTCTGCGTAGATGCATAGACAGTTCACTACAGAAGCCTAATCTATACTACAGTATCAGTACTGTTGTATAGTTTCCATACACAGATACTGTTGGAAGTGAAACTTTTAACAGCAATTCACTGGAATCTGATGAAAGAATCGTACAGTATCTACAGCATATATTAGTCAGGTGACAGGATTGGTATCCCTTGCCCAACACATGTTAGGATTGGCTTCATCCCCTTTGCAGTCCTACACAGGACAAGTCAGTATATGACAATGAATATATATATATATTTTTTCCTGCTTTCTATAACTTGGTTTGAATACCATCATTTGCCCAAAAAGGTTATTATGTTTTGCTTAAATCTGCCAATTCTGCAGTTATTTTAAAGAAGAATTAAAACTTGAAAAACAAAAACTGGGCAAACTTGGCTGGAAAGATGATTATTCCACTGTCCAGATATTTTCCTGCACATTGACAAATGAAGATAAATACTGTATTTCTGTGTTGTATTAAGCTTAATTTCACAAGAGGACACCGAAAGTGACCTGCTCAATGTGCACCTTGTTAAAAAAAATACATGCAGACAATGGGTGGCTCAAATCTCTATTAAAATGTGTGTAAGCACCAACTCATAGGACATTGACGTTGACACTCAGCTCGACCCACTATCTATAATTTCATTTTTATCCCCTTCCACAAGAGTGACCTTGCACACCACCAGCATTTGGTAAGCAATGATTTATATGCCAAATAAATTTGTTGGCTCCATTGGAATGTGTTTAAGGTGTGGGGTCACACACTAGGTCAAAAATGGCAGCTCATAAATTGAAGGTAAGCATGACTTTAAAAAAGGAGCCGAGGAGATGGGGATTTTAGGGGAAAATGGTTTAAGAGTGAAAAATTGGATAAGTTAAAAAAAAAAAAAGAAAAACAATCTTGAGTTGAATGTGGCGCAATTTTGAGATGCATAAAAGCAGGACATATAAGGTGCCATCATTGGACACCTTACCTTGAGTGAGATTCAGCGCTAAGATGGTATATCAGTCAATTTGACAGTGTGAGGTTAGAGGGCTCATTGAAGAAGTGAAGGCCAGTGTCCCTCTCAGTGATGTGAGATCATGAAGCTTTAGTTGCAGCTCACCTGTCTGGAAAATCTACTTACCTGCCTCTGTTGTTGAGGCTAGTGTGTGCTGTCTATTGTGACATTCAATGTCAATGAGTAGAATTATGAGTGACTGCCACCTCAGAACAGACCCCAAGTTTACAAAGGAGTGTTTGTGAAACTTTGTTTTGAACCAGGAACAAGTGGTGTAAGTAGTATTTAGTTTTTAGGTAGAAAGGGTACAGAAGTACAATAAAACAAAACAATAAAACAATACAAAAAATGTATTGCAGTCCTCTGAATATTATATTAACAGAAGGCAGATCAAGAATAAAAAAAATAGCACCTTATTCTAGAAAAACATGTGATGTGATTTCTATTAAAACAGACTGAAAACTTTCTTTTCCAATGTTTTGTTGTTTTGGTAAGCAGCCATTGTTATTTGCCAATCATGACATAATATACTCAGACAAAGTCTTGTCTTACAAAGTCTGGCCCAGGTCTTGATTCACCCTGCCAGATGTCTGTGTGGTGATTGTGTCAACATGACAGTAACACCAAGTCACACATTTGTGGCCAATGTCTGCTGAGCTGTTACAAAAAGGACAAGATTGCTACTCTTACAATTACGAAGTTCAGTGGGATCGATACATTATTTGGTGATTCTCCTACCTTGCATTTCACTCATTTTCAATTTTGCATAGGTTGCAGATAACGATTATTTCCATATGCCGCTCCCTTCCAACATCAAGGAGTTGCTTTGCCAAGGCAAGCACAATATGTGCATAAGGTATGAGCATGCACATGAAGACAACACAGATGTAAGACGTTACAGACTTTATGTGTCTCCATGTTTGTAAATTTAATTGCTAATACTTTACTTTAATCTACAGCTTTGTATTTATAAGGATGGTTTGAAACCTTGAGACATATGTATACTAATATTTTTGGGCACACATTGTGGCAAACATATTAGTTGGCTGGTCCATCTCTTTGATCCAGACTGAACTGCCATATGGATAGGCATCAAATTTTGTGTAGGCCTTAATGGTGCCCAGACCACATTGAAGAATCTCAGACTTATCCTCTGGTGCCCCCACAAAATCGACATTTGTGGTTTTAAGTTAAATGTCTCAACATCTATTGGGCCATTAAATTTGGTGGAGATGTCCATGTCTTCCACAGGAATAATCCATGACAACTCTAGTGATCCCTAAACATTTCACCATAGCTCCATCATCGTGTCAACATATTATTATGCAGTCGGTTACTTTTGTTAGTGAGAACCTGTGCAACATTTCTGATAAACCGATCAGCCTCAATTGTGCAAATGTTAGCATGCTTACATGTTAAATAATACAGTGAAAATGTCAAACATAACTACAAAATTAGTTAGCAATGTCACTGTAAGTGTGTTAGCATTCTGATGTTAGCTAAGTACAACCTCACAGAGCTGTTAGTGTGGTTGTAGACTCTTAGTTTTGTTAATAATCACAAAATGACTTTCTGCAATGTGAAGCTCACACAGACGCCCGATATAAAATTATGCGCAGATGTTTACCAGTAAATTTCTAAATTGTGGACGCGTGACAGGGGAAGGTTTGTTGTTTTGATGACTAGTGCTCAAAAATGTTAATTTTAACACAAAACACAAAACACGATCACTATCCAAATGCAGATGTGCTTAAGTAAATGCAGTGAAACTGTTTAAACCATAGATGCAGCAGAAAAAAAACAAATGCATGAGGCTTGTTGGAGAGAGCTCAGTTTCAGTTCGCCTGCAATCGGCCCTTTGTTTGGTCTAATTTGCCACCTGCAGCCAGGCCGTGACTGAGGTGGTTAATACTGGTGCCAGGGGTCGATTTGCACAGCTCTGGCCAGACTACATCACCGTGGGAGGAGATCTGGGGAGTGGGAGTGCAAGTGGCCATTCCTCAGAACAGATGTTGGAAGCCCGACATTAACAAAGCCTAATCACCAATCAGGGCGGGGTCCTAATTAGGCCCTGCTAACAAGAACAACAGCAAAGGTTTGACTCTGGCAAAAAGGAGAGGGGACTGAAAAACAACTGTAATCATGCAAAAATAATTAGGGGAATTCATGGCTGTAGTTGTACATAAATATGTTTACGCACTCACTCTTGCCATATGCTAATCTAACAGAGCAATATGAACTGAGGCTCAAATAAATGGAAGGAAAGCCAAGGAAAGAAAACAAAGCTAATGCTCTCCATTGTTGTCTTTGGGTTGAGTCATGGGTGCAGTGACTGGTGGTGATTTGAACTGTACACGACCTGAGGGTCAATCTCAGTGTTTGTTTATGTTGGAATATGACTGACTTTGGTCTGATGATGCATTTGCCCTGTGGACCGTTCACAGTGAGGAAATCAAAAGCGGGAGAGTGCAAGAGAAAGAGAGGACCAGATGGGAGACTGAGATGGATTGGCTAGGCTAACAGGCAGATGTTTATGGGCCATTATTTACAAGCTCTTTAATCTGGGCTATTTCCTCGCCCTTGGCAATGGATAGGTCTATGGGTCATGCAGCCTGAACCCCTCTGCGAGTGGTCATCCATCTCCCTCTCTAAAAGACAGGGGGTGAGCGAGGGAGGAAAAGAGGGAGGGCAGTTGTGAAAAATTAAAAGATTGCCCTTTTTTTCCAAGTGATGTTTGGATGATTTTTTTTTTTTACATGAGAACAACATAAGAAATGAAAAACTCTGGATTGGTAATCACTAAATTTACGTCACTATAATTCCTAAATGATTTTCAGTCATCTGCCACATTAAGCTCATTTAAATCAAAAGCTTATCTTAACAACTACATAGGATGATACTCGTATTATTAGAAAACAGCCATTTCTGTGGAATATCTCACAACAAAAAAAAAAAAGATCCTCAAGAAACGGAAATCCAGACAAAGAAGAATGGGAATATATGAGAAAAGAGAAAGCTGGTGGGATGTTGCTTCACTAAAAAGCTTGTCACAGCGGTTTCCCTGTCATCCTCTACACACTGTTCAGAGCTTTTTCCTTGCTGTGCATGCATTCAATTAGAGGATTATGAGTGATGCTATGACCGTTAGGACAACAGCATGTCTCTCCTCTATCTCCTGCAGGCAGACTTGTGCCTAATTTTCCCATCTGCTCGATGAATATTAGCCCAATTGCTGTCTATATCGATTTGTGCTAAGGTTAAAAGCTTGCAAGACCTTGGCTTGAATATGGGTTGCCTGGCAACTGCTCCATTCGACCCCTTAAACCCCACCCTGTTTCAGCCTACATGGGCAACTTCATGTGGGATATGGGTGAATGAGGGTGAGGCTGTAGGTGATGGGGGTGGGTGGGTCTGGCCTAGCCAGATAGCAAAAGCCCGGACCTTGATTTCCAGCCCCATCAGTGATTAAAAGCTCCCCCTTCTGCCTGACATTGTGACCTTAACCCCCGGACCTCCATGCTCCAGGGTCACTTAACCTTGAACCCAATTACAAGATAAGGTTACTTAAGTGTGACCCTCACTGTGCTCCTCACTCAGTTAATAGGACGGGCTCTAGGAGAAAAGGGCCAGCGCAGCTGATACGCCTCTAGGTTAATTCGCTGGGTTGACAAAGGTCGTGGGCAGTGGCCATAAAGAACGGGACGGCACTTCGATTTCTCATGCAAAGTGAGACTCAGCAATACGATATCACGGCTGGAGCCAAAGAGCAGAGGCAGCAGAGCTTGTGTTCTGATAAGATGATTTCAACACCATCACCAGGTGCCACTGCTGAGCCCATAGTTTGGTCCACCTATGCAAAAAGCCGCCTGTCCACAGAGCCATATGTTACTTTTTCTAATGACTTTCTTCCTGTGGGTACACTGCTTGATGTGATGAGTGTGCTGTTTGAATAGTTCATCCTCAAAAACTTGGATATAGATATATATCCATTTTAAATAAAAATTACATGAGCTACAAATTTTATATAACTTAAAATTAAAATATTCAGCTTATTATCCACAACCTCTTAACCTCTATCCCACATAAATGTGTCCATTATTCTTAAAGATTAATATTTTTAAGGTTTCATATGGTAACTGCTATTTTTGAGATTTAAAAAAATCTAAGGTTATAATAATGAAAATAATCAAAAAATGTAAAGATTTTTAATAAAAAAAAAAATCGGACCACAAATATATGGTTTTTGCATGCATCCCACTGTTCATTGCCTTTATCACTGTATATATGATTCTTATTATTTTTATCAACTCGTCAGACAGTCGACATTTTGAGAATCAAGGCGTCTCAGCTTAACTAAGCCAATAAAGTGTGACTGGTTTGTTTTGTCTGTGTCACGTCCTGGCTGGATCATGTGGTAAACTCTTACCCTGCCTCTCACCCCTTCAATCTGGCTGTATCCCTCTTGGATCAAAGCCAATGGGCTGGCTTAACAAGCTGGACCACATCAGAGCAGACAGGCTGGGGGGCGAGGGGTGAACACAGCAAGCAAACATGCACTGTATATCATGGCAAAGCCTGCTGCGATACTAGCTGAGATTTGGTGAAGTCGATGGTCGCCTTCAGTGCTTATTGTGGCTGTTCCTTATTATGTTGTTCCTCCACTGAGGAGCTTCCTCTTCAGCTGCAAAGTTAGTGATAAAATTCGCCCAAAAAACAACACGAGTGGAGGTCATCCTTTTTTCTAACTATAGGATAAAACATCTTGTCAATTAAACTTATTAAGCTGCATCATATCCTTGAAAATACTAGATTTAATCATTTATCTGAAGCTTTACCTTCCTCCTAAGTTTTGCTCCAGTAGTATTTTGCTGCCTGGTCAGACAGGAAACAGCTGCTTTGAAATAATAAAGCTTGTTATTGTACATAAAACATTTATACAATGCATTTGCCAGACATGGCGTGGGATGATTGTATTAACATTAATAGAGTAACTAAATCTTTGTTGAAGTCAAAACATGGTTATGATACAGGATAAAGTCAGGTTTTGATTTAATACCTTTTCTGCTACTGCTAATATTACTAATAATACATTGCAAAATGAAGTTGAATAGCGTTAGACAACACACAACTTAGTGGAATTTATTGTTTTTCAGGATTTGAATGTGCTTTGGTTCTAATCTTGTTCGTCAGCTCAGGTTAGTCACTTTGCGTGGCGTTGCCCACAAATAAGGCTCTCAAATCGAGCCCGAACCCTCTCGGCACCACTTTGTTCGAGGTCAGCTGCTGAAATAGGTCATTGTTTTCCTGTAATGAGAGACAAAGGGGTTTCTGATTAAATTTCGCAGACATAACGGTCATCAGGCTCACGGCACACGCTAGTCAAGCAGAAAAGGACTGTATGTCCTCATCAAAATTCCAATCATAAAACCAAAACAAAAGCTTTCAGGTTCATTTATATGATGTGGATAAATGACCTGAAAAAAAAAAGGATTAACGAGTCAGTTGAAGCCAACAAATCAAAAACTTTGGCTTTCAGTGACACGCACTTTACCTTATGTAAAAAAAAAAAAAAAAAAAAGTTACAAATATGCTCAATTTACCTAATAATTTGTCAGTGAGGATGCACTTACACCTAACCACCACATATTTGCTCATTGGTGTTAATCATTCTTGCACAGCTATAAAACTATACTGCTTTTGCGAATATATTCATCCATTCATTAACCTGTAAAAAATATACATTGCCTAATGTAATACACAGATTCTCCTAAACTGATATAATGTCAGAATAAGTAGTAAAAACAAATGTAACACAATGTCTTGTTTTAGGCTGCGTTTGCCACCTGATTGTCCCACAACCTGGGTCAAACAGAAGGCAAAAGATCAGCTGAGAGAAAGAGAGGGGAAGAATTTGAGTAAAATAAAGAGCTGTATGCAAAGAAAGGGAGAGTGTGGGTGGGTGGGGGGTTGGTATTAGAGAATAGGAGGAGAGAGATAGAGAGAATGAGGCTGCTCTAACATTGGCCCGCTGACCGGCGGGTGAACCTCTCTCTGAACTGAAGATGAACCCTAAACTTGAGGATCTTCGGTCACGGAGCTCCCTGGGAGCTACAAGCCGCAGCAGCTAGCCCACAGAATGATGCTCACACACAAAGGCAAATACACGCACACACACACACACACACACACACACACACACACACACACACACACACACTTGAAACTTGCAATCTGCAAATGAGCATTGCCAATGTTACACACAGATAATTCCATCATCATCACTGATACACAAATCCACTCAAAATAATTCTGCTGGAAAGAAATTTGCACACACACACACACACACACACACACACACACACACACACAAACACATACACATACACATGAAAGCACTAAACTTAGCCTACATGTTAACCTTGCCCTTCGCCCCGCATGCCTTTTTTTTTTTTTCACTGGGGCACACTAATCCACAGGGCTTTGCAATCATGTAGAAATCTAACATGTAGAACCTAAAGGTGTGGCATCTACACACACCCCCATACATGCAAAAATATGCGCACACACACACACACACATATTTGTGCATATAACATAACACTCCACCAAACATGTCAGAGGTTGTGATAGCTCTTTAACCACCCCCACTGTGGTACACCTAAGAGGGCAGAGCAGAATGCACTGTGGGGTCACGGACAGGTCACCACGACACATAATGATCCTGGTTCTGTCTTGTGCTCAGCTGACAGACAGACAGAGAAGGGTAAGAGGGGTTTAGAGCAAATATAAAAACAAAGGGCCTTTACTCTTTTTCCTGCATTGAAACCTGTTAGCAGAATTTATTTGGCCCCACAGTGCAAAATAAGAAAAGCAAGGAAACTTAAAAAAACAAAACAAAAAACAACACAAAACTGGACCCTGGCCTTGTCAGATCTGGTTAAGGACTGGCTCAAAGAAGAGGTTACACATAACAGAGCCACATATGTTTTTTCTTTAAGATTGAGTTGACTCAAATCTGACATAACGCTGAAAAATCATGGAAAAGGATGTGATGTTTTATAATCATATTAATATTAATCACCAACAAGGTGGGAAAGAGGTCAAATGTGATGGGTCTGCAGCAATACTACAGCTTCTTACAATATTTACATATAAATTCTATATTTGAACCTTAATCATTTACAATACTTCCCCAGTACACACAGTACAGTAGAAATGCATTAAAGAAAATCATTTGTTAACATTCATATTTTACAATTTATATTTTTAAAAATCCTGTTGCATGGCTGGTGGTGAGAGCCTCCTCTCTTTGTTTGACTGGCTTCACACTCTGAACAAAAGAAACATTTCACAGCAACAGAAACACATTAAACAGCTCCTCTTATGGGTCAAGGCTACATAGTCATATTCCTCTTGGAGATGTGGAGTTTTCATTCAGTTAGTTGGCAACATAAAGACTTTCTTTTAATGATTTATTCATATCCCACAGGTACGATGAGTGGAAGTCTGTATTTCTCCAAATGGACCTTAAAAGGAAATATAACTCAGTTGTTGGCATTAAAGAATTTTTTAAACCTTTGTCCTGTGAGCAGCTTTCTGAACTCACACACGCTCATTTCCTTCACCGCCACACCTCACATGGTTACTCCAGGGGGATGCTCAGTACAACCACAACCTATGACTGCAGGCTGCTCTGCAGCTCCAGTCAAGCAGCTGGGGGTCAAGGGCATCTCGATGGTAGCTGTTGAGGGGCAGTTTGGCATCTATACAAACATTTCTCAGAGGCAGAGCTGCTCTGAAGGCAGAAATAATGTCCTCAGTTAAGTTAAACCTCAAAGTGAAGCGGCAGGGCAAGCAACAGCTGCGAAAGTACTTTACATAACATGTAAAAAGGAAAAAAGAGGAGATATATAAGAAAGACAATGCAAAGATGAAGAAAAGATAAACAGAATTTGATAAGAGTAAGATAAAACAAAAGATGGATGAAGGATATGAACTAATAATTGCAAATTTAATTTCATGAAAAGCAAGTGGTCCATAGTTAGCAAAGACAGTAGTTTGATCTGGTGGAATATGTGTGAGGGTAAACACTAAAAAGAGCTCATGATTTCACATGTAGAGGTTAACATGGTTTTATCTCCTCTCACTCCACTTTTCAGCACCCAGTATTTAACTTTACTCCATATTACGTGATAAATCATGGTTTACTGTTCAATGTGCCGAGCTTAAAGTGCTACCTGTTGACTGTCTACTGTTTGCCATCACAACATCTGGACCCATGAGAGCGAGAGACAGCTAGTGCTAGCTAGGCTCTGTGTAAAGTGGAGCAACCACAGTGCTGAGAGTGTAAAAGCAGGAGCTTTGAACTAACTGTGGAGGAGGCGCTAATGTAAAGGTTTGGATGAAACACCGGGATGAATGTATTAATTATTAATTAGATTCTTCACTGAAAATTTGATTGAACTGATTTTAAAATGTTTTGTATTAAGACTCAACACCTCTCTGGCTTCACAGCAGCCCAAATCTGGAGCTTCTTTTTGGGACTGAAACCTTTATGGACTGTTGAATGGCATTTACATCACATTCTTAGCTGACAAATTGTATTAGCTGATTAAAGCTTGGTCTGTCCAGGGTCAAGAAATAAAGTGTAATTCAGTTTTAAGCTCTTTGAAGCTCTTCAGTTAAGAACGAAGGGATTTGGACACTGTAAATACAAGATAGCTTCTCTCAAAGTCATTCACTGGAGCCATTATTTAACAAAATATGAATGTAAAAATATGAAAAAAACAAAAAACAAAAACAAAACAGTGATCCAAAATGGCAATTCATATTTGAAGGTGAACTTTTCTGTGTTGGGTTTTCATCAGTATCTCTCTGACAGACAACAGACACCTCTGAACATCTCATACAAAATTAAACATACAAATCTATCTGAGACTGTTTCCCCTGAAGTGAAGAGAGATAGCTTTCACATCTGTTTGTAAACAAACTTTCTAAGCTAATTAACAAAGGTTATTGAGAGGTTAGTATACGTGGTCTGGTTCTGTTGTGTGTCCAGAGACTGACAGTGTTAAATCTGAGTCTAAACATAAGGACATTTGTATTTCAGACACATGCAGTTGGTTATTAAGACAACAGTGAGGGATGAAAAGAGGATTTGAATTGATCCCTTGTGGTTTCGTAACACTGCTCTCCTGTAAGGTCACAGGGTGTGTCAGCCAGAGATCACAGGGTATGTGTTTGGATGTGTGTGGGTGTGCGTCTGTCACACGTGGGCCACATGCTGGTGTCCAGCCTAGAGGCCATCACAGAGTTCTGCCAGAGCAAGTTGTGTTACTTGTACTACCACACACATTGTATGTGAAAAGGTCACAGAGCTGTCCCTGGAGGAATGGCTGGAAGACCCTGTGTTGTTCAAAGATTGACAGTGTGTCCTAGTTCTATCATATAAACTACTAATATTATAAAGAATATACTATACAGGTTTGTATATAGGAAATTGACATGTCCTAATGCTAATTTAACACATCTGAAGACAATTTTACATTGGAAAATAACAGAATTAACTAGACACTTAGCACTAGACACTTCTTTAAATCTTTAATTGATTGTTTTACCATTTGTCAGCTTTTATAGCCACTATATGTTGCATAACCAAAAATAATGTTGTCCGTCTTGATTGTGTAACATTTAAATGTGTCTGTGGGTGTGTGGGTTCCCTCCAGGGAACTCTGGCTTCTTCACACAGTCCAAAGACATGCACATTTAGGCTAATTGGTGACTCTAAATTGCCTGTAGGTGTGAATATGAGCACGGACAGTTGTATGTCTCTATATGTCTGCCCTGCAATAGACTGGAAACCTGTCCAGGTTGTACCCTGCCCTTGCCCAATGTCAGCTGAAATTGGCTCCAGCCCCCCACGACCCTAACGGATAAGCAGTATAGATAATGGATGGATGAATAAATGTAATGTTTGTAATATTCTGCTTGATATGAACCAATATCACCTTGTGACGTTTATTCACTTACTGTTTCTTTGTGATCATTTTGCAGTGTGATTAGATTCCTTACTCCCTACCCTCAGATTTATCCTGCAAACCCATCTGAAGAGCCCTACCTCCATGTTGGGAATCACCATTGTACATCACTGTGCTTAAACATCAAGCAGCTCTAATATACAGTTTTCTTTAAGTAGATTTCATTTGGTGATTTTTCTACTGTGAGAGTAACACACACAAAACATGGTTAAAATTAGAGTCAGTAGCTGCCCTCAGAGACATTTTTACATCTGGTTCCAGTTAATAGTCATCAACTGAATCCTGAAGACCAAACATTTTGCTCTAGTGAACAAACGGCGCAAGAAATCCTTCTGTGACCTTTCATCATCTGAACACTGTTGTTATGACTCATCTTGAAAGTTGACCACATGTGACGTAACAATGACTGACTATCTGACTATTTCATCTTTAAGGTATTTGCTCCTCAGGACAACAGAAAGGATAAGCAAGAAAAATATGCCTTTTCTTTGTGCTTCTCAGGTCATCCTGGGTTTCTCCTTCTTTCTTGGGAAAAACAGCATTCCCACAACAGCAACTACACTGTACAACTATTAAAGAAACAATCTTTTCCACCAGCTTCTTTCTGGGAAACATTTGAATATTTGTTTCTTCCCAGCATGACACGGTTGGATGAGCTCAGCAGAGCACCCAGATTCTCTGTGGATGGCCATGACCTGAGTCTGAACTTTGTTGACAGCTTTGAGTAAATTGGCCCAGACGTGGATCAAACACTTGTCAATATCCCCTGTTAAACCCAGGTCCCATAATGTAAAGAGGATTAGTCTACGTCTGGGAAATCATGTCTCCATCTCTCAATGAAGGATTTTGGACAAATTACGTTGAACCAATTGAGTGTAAAAGCAAAAATGTTACTGGATTTAAACTCTTAAATCCTACAACAGTGCCCGATTTTTATACTAACAGTGATTATTTCATTCAATTGAAAAATGAAGAATTAGGGGGAAAAAAGCGTTGGTGTGAGCGTTCCCTGAGGGTATGACAGGTGATGGCCTCCTGGGGCCGCGACAGTGGAGACGACTGCCATAGATAGGAGGCAGCGGACTGTCAGACCAGGTGTAGGCTGACAGGTGGTCAGTGCCACCAATCATGACCCTGGATGAGGTTTCATGTCAAGGGCCAAAGAGAGGTCACTATTTCCAGGGCTAGAAAGTTTTGATTGTTAAGCTACATTTTTGTGCTTACAGATGGTTTTCATTTCATTTTCAATGCTATCATTTCATAACTTAAATCCTAACCTCATGGCTCAATTGGCACCCTGACTTCTGACCCTGGTGTTTTTGACACATTAATTTAGTTGCATTTTAATTTATCTCTTTGACAGAGAATCATAGTTGATTCAACCTTTCTCTTAAATTTGGCTCTGAACAAAAAAACAACATTCCCTTTTATCAAATTATGGAAACAAGTTTAAGAGGGTACACATTCTGCCCTCCATCATTCAAGTTAAATTGGTTTCCAGTGACTTTTTTATGCACATTGAAGATCTTGTTAAAGACTTCTGTTTTTGTTTGAGGTGTGCTTTGGTCTGGGAAAGACTCATAGTCAGAGGGGGGATATTCACATGATGACCATAGTGTCTACAATAATGGTTTTGCTTGACGTGTGTATTCTAGGTGTTAAATTTCAAACCTCACCGAGGTGTGGCAATTTACTTAAAGGTATCTGTGAAGTTTCTGTGCTGTGAGGCAATGTTTTTACCAGTGGGCCCCTGTTTAGTTTGTACTGTGCATAAGGATGTGATTCACATCCTGTTGCTGATTTTGTGGTATTCCACTGACTAAAATGTTTTAAACCACAAAGATAAAGACACTGTATTTTCAAGAAAAACACTTAATTTGAACTTGAAATATAAATATGTCTATATTAACACGTTAACATATTAACATATGTCTATGTAATGTGCTGACTTATTCACTACCTCTAAAAGGAAGCACACATATCAGAGAATGAAAGTCAGCCGTATAGATGTGTTGACTGGATGGCTAGAGTAAAGAAACAGTTGTGTGTTATGTGGCAAAATTAAAATTACAAAAGGAAACCATCACTATTTCTAAATTAATTTGACTTGTCATATATACATATTTTCTTGCATTCAGATCGCTGAATCTCCCAGGAAATAACCAACCAATCAGAGCTCAGAGGGTGGGATTAAGAACAGGAACCCTAAGGCCTCAACCCTCACAGACTTCATTGACGTTATCTGGGAAGTGATTGAGTGCGAAACCCTGCGAGGGCTCGAAATGGTTTAAAGAGGAATGAGACAGAACCTTGTAACATATCACGTTAACTTGACAACAGCAAATTAGCTTTCAAACTATTTCTGACTTTATTTTACATTTTCTTCACAGCCAAGGCACTGAAGGGATGGACTGCCTGATTTGAATGTATTTCATAGGACAAACAATTTACACACAGTTATGAATCACTAGTGAGCTATGTGTTTATGTCAACATTTTTCTTTTAATGGTAAGTTTGGTTGCTCATTCCATGCTTGTTTGTTTACCTTTTTCAACTTCCTGGCTTGTTATGAAATGTGGGTAATTCCCTCAGGAAAGAGTGCTTATAGAGCTCAGAATGTCTGAAAGAGAGCCCTCATGGACTTCACAATTTGACAGGGGGACAGACCTAAGCCCTGATGGACTTAGAGGAGAACATGCCTCAAAGTCTCTGATAAGTCCATAAGTGTAGACACTGGGGTGTTGCCATCGTGTTCCTGCAAACTGGTTAACATGAACACAATTTTAGCCTGAGTAAAAGAAGTAAAACAAAATAGCAATTTACTCTGATTATTTGGCTCCATGAAACATATGCAGCAAAGCATAATACAGCTGAATGAGCAAGGTCCCCATCTGAATCCACAGTGATGTCTTCTGTTTCCTGCTCATGTGAAAAGCTGCGAGTGCGTCCTACAGTTTCCCTGTTTATTTATACCCTTAACCTTAATCCAGAGTGCCCTTCACTGCTGTGAGTGTGATTTCATGCAGACTGATGCTCCATGGTAAAGTACTGATGGAGAGGAAGCAGTTGGGGAAAGAGCCAACTTGAGTTTTGATCTTCAGCTACCTGAGGGGAGTATTTCTCATAGTCTGAAGACATATTCTTGCTACTTCTGAGGAGAAAGAGCAGTGATTGTGTTGTTTTTTTTTCCCCAGTGGAGCAAATTCATTTCATTTGTGGTTCCTCTGTCGTTTCAAATCTAATATATCCAACAAACAGGCTCAGTTTACAGAGCTCATGCCTTTAGCCCAGGGACAGAAGAGACAACACTGAGACAGACTCTCACTTTCTATCATTGAAAATCTATAATAACACACACATTGCTAATACTATCCATACCACAGCCTATGTAATTCAGAACAATGGTACAGACATTGTGCTGTACATGCACACAAACACACACACACACACACACACACACACACACACACACACACGCACACACACACACGCACAGCTGCATCCCCGAGCACCAATTACTACAGCTGTGACCTCACACGTCCGGGTCAGCGATTCCCACAAAATGGACAAAAACAAACTTGTCCTGGAATCTCGGCCCCCAATTACTCTGCACTGAGCTCCCCGGGCGGACAATGCTGCAGGTGAGAAGTTGGACGGGGTTCTGTCACAGCTTGGCAGAGGTACAATGGATCCCTGTGGCATCGCCTGGAATGGCTGCAAGTCCTTTCACAGATGGATTCCTCGGATAGAACATCTTTAGAAATGGTTTTTAAGATGCAATATCTTATCTTATGACTTGTCTTCATTAATTTATTTTTTCACTGTTTGTGGATCAGGAATGAGACAGAAAGTTCACTCCATCCAAGCTTTGACAGACTTCACACTTTAGTGTCAGTACAGCGGGAGTTGGTCTATTGAAAAAGCCAAGAGGATAGATTGAAGACAGGTCATTTAATCTAATAAAATGCTGATAGTAATATGCAGTCTAGTCGTAGCTATTGCTTCATGGCCTGTTAAGACTATTAATAGAAATTTAACAGATTCAACAGTTTTGTGTAGATTTTAACAGTTTGCTGCTAAAAAGCATCATTTTCACAGCAGTAGCGACTTTTTTTACTTGAATGAAATTGAATGAAAATGTGATAAACTTGCATTTTTAGGTATTAAACCAGTAGTGACCCCTTACCTCCAACAGTGCCCACTTGGGGCTCCTTGGTGTGTTTTTATGTTATCAGTGCTATGAAATACTATTAAGAATAAATATTCTTAATAGAATAAATATTATGTCCTTTAAGATGGACATTTACATAACTGTTTGTCCCAAAGTGTGAAAATTATGTAATATAAAGCAAAGATTTAAGAGATGACCTAAGAAATAGTACTTTTTTCCTTTTCATTTATCTCACTACCCCTCAGTTTTATTTTATGAACCTTTATGAACCCGTTGGCCCACCCTCAAATCAAACCTGAGGGTTTTGCAGCCGATGATTGAAATACACATGTCAATCATTACAGATATTACAGTTATTCATAAGACCTAAAGAGGTCACTTGTCTGAAAGAAGGAAGGCTATAGGAAGGCTCTGTAACTCAGCAGCTAAAACAACCCATACACTGTAGGAAAACCTAACTTAACCCCATGAAAACTGGAATAAAATGTATAAGGATAAGAGATAGATACAGAAACAAAACTATCGATTCATAAGTCTTGACACCCCCAAAGTTTCATTAAAACAATCATTATGCAACTTTAAAAACCTGGTGCAAGTGCAGGGTGAAGTGAACAAGGGAGAGCAAATAGTGGAGCAGAGAAGGCATGAGCAGAGAAACTGTAGGAGTGCTGTCTTTCGGAAAAAGAAGAACAGTGGTATGTGTTGCAGGGAACAGCTAAGGTCAACAACAGAGCCCTGCATTGATTCCACATATGTGATAAGGTCAAAAACTATCATGGGACCTTTGCCCCTGGGCAGTTTCCAATCATTCTGTTTCTCATAATCTGTGGAAAACTTGTCTGCTTTTCACAGTTCAATGACCACTCGTCTCTGCAGCAATTACAATGCCCTCTTTGCACCCTGACAGTTCAATGCCATGTACAATGATCTAATGTGATTTAGTTCTCCCATTGCTTAGAGCTCTCTGGATATTTTAAACTATGGTGCAGGATAATTACATACACATTAAATTGATTAAATGTAAGCAACCTAATAATGGATCGTAAAATAGGTTTTGGAATTAATACGCCTTTGATACACAGACAGTTCCCCAAGGAACTAAATGTTGTTTCAAGAGTTCTAATGGCTTATTGATTTGTAAACAAAAGCAGCTAAAACTGAGCTTTTTGGAAACTAACACAGAGTGAAACACACCAAACTGAGTATGGATAAATACTGACATCATCACCTAGAATAAACTCAGCCCTTTCAATGTTAAAACAGCCAGTACAGGCCCTCCATATAGTTGGACATGTTAACAGTCAGCTGGCAACCAATCATGATGGCCCCCATCTGCACACAACACTCAATTGATAAACCCCAGGGGCCATGTGAAGATGATTTAGTGGGTCAAATGCAGCCTGCAGATACCACAGATAGTGAGAGAGATGCACTAATGTGCACGCACACACACACACAAACATGCACACACACAACGTGCAGAGCATACACAAAGTGGAAACAGACAACGCTAAAAATAAACCATCTAAAATATTTAACCTACTGTCCCAGAAAACAACCTCAGCGTAATCTTATGTTTGCACAAGCAGAGGATGCCGCGGCGACGGAGCCATGATATCATTAGGGCTGATGGGTAATAACTGTGGATCAAACACAAGCTTTGTAACTGTATTGTCTGCCTCAGGGTAATGTATCACATGTAAATGAAATGTGTGTCTTGGATGTTTTGTCAATTAGATAAGGCTGACAAACAAAGACACATACATACAAGACACACAAAGAGCGAATAAATCAGGTCATTTGGCATCATATGTTCTTAAAGGGGCACTTCATTGATTTAATATTGCCCTTCCATAAAACTGAAGAAGATGAAGAGAAGCTGAGATAAAAATAACTCAATGACCTAGAAGCCTCTTGTGCACTTTTTATAGAAAACATGGACGTACTCTATATATAGTAATATATAGAGTATGCTATATTATTCTGTGTTCATTTGGCTACAAGGTCAAACATTTTCCAACCCAGTGCTCCTTGAATCTGCAAATTAAACCTTTTGAAATCTCAACCACCTAAGTCGAAAACATTTCAACCATCATCCCCACAGGTAACATGATGAAATGATTTAAATGGATTCTTGATGTTGCTTCTTGGTTGAGCATCTGGGCATCTGGGTCTGGGATAGTCATGAGAAAAGTTCATTAGAGGCATAAAATCAAATGAAGTGAGGGTTGAAGTTCCTCACTGACCCCAGACATGCCCTTCTTGGGTTGGTCAGGTTGACGAAGAGGACATGATGATTGGCATGGCCCCATGTCCTGCTTGCAGCTAAACAGCCATGTCCATATTCAGCAACGATATTGGCCTCTAACCCCCAGTCCAGATGCCATTACCATTTTAGAGTCACACTGAGCGTCCGGGCTGGTGCACAACACTATCAATATTAATGTTCTGTGACTGAGGCGGCTTTGGAAGAACTTTCTCCCACATCAATATTGATGGTGTTGCCATACATTGGAGTCGGGGCCCTCTTTAAGGATTTATAAGAGGGACGCTGGTGGGGGGTGGTGTCTGTATGAGAGGGGGGCCAGTGCCATTTTTGGTCAGCACCTCAATGATGTACATTTTCCTGCCGTTCAGAGCAATTTCCGTGGGAGAGGGGCGACTCCAACCCACGCTTGATGAGATCTGAGTGGAGAGGGGCTGTGCAGAGACAGATCCAATTCCCCCGCAATGCTTTGCCGGAGATGATAGTTATGGAAAAATGAACGTTTCATTTCAGGGGATCTGGGAATGCTAAATGGGGGTGTGTTGATTCTGGAAACCAGGGTATTGCTTTTGGGACATCTTCACAGTCAACTGTTGGGCCACACACATAGACACAGATCCAATTCATTATAATATTAGCTTTGGAGATGCATGGCTCTATATATCACGTGTCAAGTGGGCGTGCTCGGTAAGGAGTTTCAGGCATGGCTCTTTTGTCATGCATTCGGACATAGATCATACAGAAGAAAAAACAAGAGGAAATTAATGAAACACAAAATGAACTTTGGCTTTGTCTTGTTCTCATAAACCATTTGCGGAAATTGGTGGTTGAGATTTTCTGCTGCATTTTTCATGGTACATAAAATATTATGACATATAAAAGCCAGTGAAGCTAAATGAAAGAGTCTGAGTGTTTGTAATGCTGTGACATAGCAGCAAGAGATATGAAAAAGACCACTTATCCTACAGGACTTAAAACACATATCTCCAAGCTTGAATGGACTGCAAAAATAATGCTTACAAGCATTATTTTCATCATCAATTAATTATGTTTTAATTGATTAATTAATACTTTAATTGTCAGTATTGTAGACAGAACATTGGCATATTGTATTAACACCTCAAGATGGCAAACATTTATCATTTGCACCACATGGTGGGCAGACATAGAGCAACATTTTTATGGAGTTGTTTTTCTGGCCACCTGCCAAATGTAAGTGCAAAATGTTAAATGCTCAGCTATGTTTCCTTGTTGCTGTCTTGGTTTTTCATTTGTCACTGTCAGTTTTTTCCAAAAAACTGCAGACTACAAACGAAATGACGCCTTGAGAGCAGTGAGAGAAAACCAAAATGATAAAGTTGCAGGGTACAAAACCAAAACACTGAGCTGAAAGACAATAAAGTGCTCAGTAGCTGAAGGAAACTGTAAAGCTAAAGTAATTATTTTGTCTTATTTCTGTTTCATCTGTTAATATAAGGATATTGATAATAGTGCAGCTTTAATCCGTATTGATCAATGAATTATTTTTGATTAATTTACTATTTGATTATTTTTTAATTCACTATTTTTTAAGAATTGTTTTATTTAATTTATTATTTAAGGTGTCAAAAATATTTTAAAATAGCATGTACATGCTATGAAAAACTATCCTGTGCATTGATTAGAAACAAAGAAAAACAAAAGAATTTCAGTCATTGGTGTCTTTACTTGATAAATGACTAAAGTAATTATCAGATATGTGATCAGTGTGGTTTCTGTCTAACAAATGATTGATTAATTGGCTAATTGGTAAATCCTGCAGACTGCATGATCCCACTCACCCACAGTATTCACTCTCAGAGGTGTATTTTTTTCTTCAGCTGAGCAAAAAGACGCCATAGTCAGTCCGTTTAACATTTAGATAGAATTGAGCAACAACAGTCCCATCACATCTCATCAGGTTATTGATCCTTCAGAGAACAGACTCTGTCAGTGTCAAGCGTACACTTTCTCTCAGGACAACTGGGAACAACCATAGTGCAGAACAGAAAGCCTCACTGCTCTGACAAGACAAGGGTCACCAATACAACGGTCCACCTCACTCCTACCTCCACACCCTCCCTTTCACTTAATACCCTGCTCCATTTTGATACCAAGCCAGTAAGTGGGACCTCTTTGGTGAGACAAAGAGTGACCTCAATTCAATTTGACATCCCACCTATCGATCTGGGCTGCCGTATCCCCCAGAGATGGACGTCTCACTTGCCCTTGTACTGCTAACATTCACATTTAGCAACAAGACAAAATGTGTCTTTTTAATAAACAAAATCCCTCCACATTCATCGCCTCATCTACTGCAGACTAAATTGCACACACAGCGCACACACAGGCCGTCATCCTCCCACATAGGGCACTGTTCATCTTCAGTGGGGCCCCTTTTGCTAAATTGAAAGTGTGTCATAACAAATAGAGGAGGTGTCTGGCTTAAATGTATGTGACTGGCACCCATGTCATCTCTGTCAAAGGAGCATCCCTTGTATTTTTAACAGGGGCACTGTGACATGGACCCAGGACAATTACTGTCAGAGCACACAGGGTGATGAATCTGCCGCCTTATTGTGTTTGTCATCGCGACCTCTGGCTAAGACCTGATTGGTACAGCCGCCTACCTACAAATGAATCAGATGGCTGCATTGTTTCTGTCCCGTGTGTGTAAATGTGAGCAACATAGCGCTACACTGCAGCTTAACTGACTCTCATTTGATTTTAAGTGATGAACTCCTGTGCTTTGGGGTGAAATAAACCTCAGTTTAGAACAAATAGAACAAATCCCAAATTTGCAAAATGATTGGTAGCATAAATTTTGTGCATTGTTTTTGAATCTAACATCATATTACTAAATCTAGTTGGGAACTCTCACCCAGATTTTCTGATTTTCAGTTCAGGTTAAAACAGTTAACTGCAAAAAGATGCTGATATTTTATGATAAGATACTGATATTTTACAGTGGACAAGGTCATGTTGTGTGGTAACAATATGTTTCCATAAATAGAAAGTGTATATAGAGACACAGAGAGATGGAGAGCCATAAATGAGCTGCTGATTACACCAGAGTGCCTCCAAATAAGTTCAAAAACAAGAAATAGTTAAGTAAGATTCAGTATGATTATGTGCTACCTACTCTTATTTGTTGTGGTATTGTTTTTTTTCTTCTGCTCATTGATTTTTAGAATAATTAAAAAAAAAAAAAACATAGCACAAAATCTTCCCTAAATGCTAACATATTAACCTACAATGCAGACCTACAACGATAACCACATATTTCTAATATTCAAGGGTAATTTACAGACAAAGAAATAACCAGTAATTGCTGCACCTGGTCCTGTAGTTTGTGCTATTTACTGGCTCTGATTTGTATCTTGAAGCAACGTATTTTGCTTTTATGGTTTATGCTGAGCCCAGTGTTTGCCATAAATGGCAGGTGTGCAAAATTGAAGTGCAAAAGTAATTCAGCTCCTGCCATTCAAAGGAGCTGTGTCAGTTTGATTTACCTGTACACATAAACATGGCTGCACTCACACTCACACACACACTCACACACACACCTTTGGGCCACATGTGTTTTTTATATTCATATGGTGGTGGAAAAGAAAAAAATGTGCACCTCCAAAATGGAGGTTGAGGGGTCATGGTGTTTGGCCAGGAGTGACAGCTCTGAAATGAAGGCATAAGTCAATCGGCTACTCTTCATATACACACATATACACACACACACACACACGCAGACACACACACACACATATGGATTGGGGCGGGAGGCGAGATGGCGGTGGGCGGTTGGGTTAGGTGGGAACTGAGAGACTGGGGGAGGTGGTTGGAGGAGGGGAGGTTGGGTGTAAAGGGCACAAGGTTACCATGTGGGAGGAGTGTGTGTTTTTTGTCTGTGGCTGTGTGTATGTGTGTGTGTGTGTGTGTGTGTGTGTGCATGTATGGTAAGAGGGAGAGAACTTGACATCATGTTCAAGAACCTAAATGCATGAATGTGTATCCATCTTTTTCTCTGTCTCTCTTTTGTTGTCTCTGTCCTTTGGTCTGACTGTTAACACTGAGAGCTACCAGCAGCTATATTTACCTTAATGTGAACACACAGCAGACACACATAGACACATGCACGTACAGCACACCTTGAACCCAAAGGTCAAGGACCATGTGTGTTCTTTCTCTCTTTCTGTCTCCCACACACACACACACACACACACACACACACACACTGGGCTATGATATTTGTTTACTTTCTGTCATGCACCAAGTGGGCCTGTATCAACATTTGGGCTGCATCCCAGCATGAGAGTGGGGAAACCCCCACTTGGTTTAAAATCATTGATTCACCCACAGTATTGACTGACACATGTGCCTCTCTCTCTCAGCGAATCAAAGTGCTCTTGGGAAAGAGAAATATCTGCATGTGAGCACTAGAATTATTTATCCTTAATGATCTGAGGTGGAAACACTTTAACTGGTGTAAGTAGTTGAAATCTGCTCTGGGCAGATGGGCAGATTCAGTATAAGCTAAAGACTGATTGAACAAGATGCTATCAGTGAGTTTTTAAATTATTTAAAGCTACTTTAAAGGCCATCCACTGATTTGACGTCATCATGAGAGTTACTCAATCTGTTGTGTATTGTCCTCAGTGTGTCAGAGGTTGGAGATTTCCAGTGTATGAGAAAAAAACAGGAGAAACTCACTTTTTCCACACAGACAATGTTATGTGACTCACAATTAGACAAGTTCTTTGGCTTATGTTGGTGTAAAACTCTCCCGGTTGTATTGTAAGTACAGACGTTGAACTACTGTGTTAGAAAATATTGGTTCTTTGATAAGAAGTTGAAGATACAGGACTGTGTATTTGAAAACTTGCAGAGTGACCTTAGCACTGACTCCAAAGGTGTATTTTGGCAAGAAACATCCAATTACCTAGCTTGAAAGACTAATATATGTACAGCTAACAGTGGGTACAGTACACTATAAAGAAAACTGAAAAATACATCAACCTACAGATTAATTCAGTTTACTTTTAGATTATGGGTCAGTTTTCTATTATTAATTTAACAATGATGCAACCTTCTTCTGTTCCCAATTCAGAATCCCTACCATTCTAATTTGAACCTCTGGATATTTATTTTATCCATTGCATGTTTAGGCCTATCCACCAGTCAAATGCACTTTTTTTCTGATTTCTCACAAACAAAGTTGAAATAATTAAAAGTGATTAAAATAGTCATAAAATATGCTCACCAAGCACTACGGAACACCATGCCAGTGCTGGGCACTTCCTCTCTTTGCTCTCAAAACATGCCACTCATTTCTTTGTGGCATGGATTCCTGTGAGATTCTGGATAATGTTGACATGATTGCATCACATCCTTTCTGCAGATTCGTCAGCTGTACATTCATGCGTCAGATTTCCCATTCAACCACATCCTAAAGTTGTTCCACTGGATTCACATCTGATGACTGAGGAGGCATAAGTAACATTGAAACCAGTTTGAGATGACTTTGTGACACTGTGCACTACCAGGCTGCAAGTGAACAGTAGACAATGGTAAATTGTGACCATGAATTGAAGTTCAGCAACAACACTCGGACAGGATGTGGCATTATAATTAAGGGACTATAACATTCCCATGCACCATTTCACAACCACCACCACCAACCTGGTGATGTGAACATCAAGTGAATCTATTGAGCTGTATCTAAATGATTGGCTGATTGGATAATTGCATGAATAAGCAGGTGTACAGGTGTTCCTAATAAAGTGCTCAGGGGTTGTTACAATGTCCTTTGATGAGTAACAATAAGGATATTGTTTAAAAAAAACTGACAAATGGGGATATATACATATCATGGAAAACACTTACCAGCCGCTCTCCTCACCTTACAACTCATGTGACTGCATTTTGGGAAGTCTAGGAGTAGTAGCTCTAGTGTTTTTGAGCTTGAAATACCTGTTTTCAGTTCTGACTGATTTTGTGTGAGTCTCTGTTGAAAATCTCTCAACTTCAAATGTAATTCTAAATCACTGGCATTTAACCCATACAAAAATCAAATATGTGACATATATGCACATATATCAAGAATGATGTTGTGCTCTACAAGGAAAATTTTTATCCTTATCACATACTGTATATGTATATCTATTGTAAAAATGTAAATGAATACCTAAAATAAAATTTTATGTGCCATAACATGGTGTTACCATATATGTTGACAATGTATATCTAATTCATATATTAACATTCATTAAAACAACATACATATAAAAATTCTATATACTTATATATGATATGCTTTTTTTCTTTTTAACATTAGTTTTCTAGCATATATCTATTTTCCAAGTCTGGAAAAGTGGTCTCACACTTTTGGACTCTAATGTGTATAATATCACAATACATTGTCTTATAGGGAAACTCAATTCATGTCTAAAAGTATACATATATAAACATGCTTGAATTGATATTCAAGTATATATATATATATATATATATATATATATAACTTTTGCATATTTCATATGTACATATATTACATTTGTGTGTGGGAATATATTTCTGGTTACACACAAGTTGTGTCAATATTAAAAATACTAAAATATTTTGTGCTAGATCATGGTTATGAAAACTACAGCACTGTCAGTCACAATTACAGGAACATATTTACCTTATGTACAGCTTTGAGTTCTATTTATATAGCAGGAAAAGACAGAAGAATACTTACTGTGAACAACAGAATTTTATTTCAGTTAATGGATAATCCATATTTTCAAACAAAAGTAGAGGGGATAAAAACAAACTCATAATCTGTGAATTCACCTATCAACAGACAGCTTCCTAAGGTCCCAGATGACTTGACATTGATAGCACAGTGCCATGTTGGAAATGTGAGACAGGTTGTCAAAACAAACTCGCTTCCACCAATGGGAAGAAGAAAAAAAAAAAAAACTTCAAATAGTCCTAAGCTAGATCACAGTCATAAGTCCAACTGGGATAATATTGTAACATAGACTGAGGTTTTCAGAGGTTAGTGATACATTTCTCTACGGTATCGGTACGATAAGCTCAAATGACATGAGTTGAGGGGGTTTTCCCTACATGACAACATCATCAGGAAGTGGAAAAGAACTTGCATGAGGCCTAAAAAAATGAAAGTGCTGATGATGGTAAAGCAATAACTGCTTGTTCTCACAAGCTTTTTTTCTTGATATTTTAAGTTGATGCATTAAAAAATCTTTTGCATCACTTTCCTGTGACTTCTGTGCACATTATCCATATTTTTACATCATATGAGTTCATTTCCTCTCCTGATAGGACTTAATACCTGTTATAACAGGTAACGACAGATTATGGCACAGTCATAAGATAAATGTTCAGTGACAAAATCTTTGTTCTAAGGCAAGTACAGCTAGTTTTGTAAAATGTCCCCTTCCCCACCCAAGTCCAAAAATGTCCAATACTGACAATCATGACTAAAAAACAACAGTGAGGATGAATTGTGTCACTCCTGTGATAACATCATGTAAGGGGGTAGGATTAGAATTTGGCAATTTATGAGTAAGTAAAAAGGTCGATCGATCATATGATGTAAGGGCAGAAAGAATCTACCAGTGCTGTGATTTTACAGGAGTGAATAAGTGTAGGTTCTGACTACAAAGCAAGTGCCTAAGCTTTTAATTTTTTTTTTTTTTTTTTTTTTTTTTACAAACCCCTTCGCTCCCCCTGAGACCCAAAAAAAGTATATAGTCAAATTAGAGACCAACCAAACATTAAATTTTCATCACCAATGTTATCGCAAAAATAATTTTAACTATATGCATTTCTCAGCTTTGGCACAGGCTGCTGATAAGTGTAAATTTTGCTGGGTTCGTCTTTTTTTGTACTTGTTCTGATATTGGCATGTCTGTCTGTCTACCCACCCTTTGAACCTGAGCTTTTCCCATTGAACCCTAATATGCTATAGATGCCTATGAATCAACGATATACTGTACATATGGACACAATCATGAGTTTTCTCTCCATATAAACAGTGCTAATACAAACACACACAATAAAACGTCCTCTGCAAAAGTCCAAGACATTTTGGCATTTGTCTTTTTTTTTTTTTTTAATGGCTTCTGGTTTTGTTTTCAAAAATTGGTAAATATACAATGGGCCTTGTCCTCTTGGTTGTAAAGTCTCATTGGCAAAGCCCTTGTTTAGTATTCGCCATACTGGGATGCTTGTGTATAACCTCTATAAATGTAGGCACAGCATCGACAGTAGAGCAAATGTTTTGTCTTTTGCTGCCCCTGTTTGCTTGGAGTTTGAGACTGACATCTGAAGTGAGTCCAACAGACCCGCTGGTGAACTGTGCAATAACCCGTTCTACCAACCTGTCCATCTCATGCCACATCTCAAACCCAGACTACGCTGTCAAGTTAGGGACTGCAGCGGGCCATCAAGTTTCTGCAATGGCCACGGTGAATGGCTGGTTTGTGTAACCGGAACAGTAACGGGCTGTACTGTCAGTGTGGATTTTTGTTGTGGAATGGCGAGGAAGGTGCTTCCTCCGGGAAAGCTGAGAAGTTGAATGCAGAGAATGAAGAGGAGTAAAGATGGATGGATGAGCGTATTCAGATGGATGTTCAGCCTGAATTTCTCCTCATGGCCCGTTTTCATTGTAGTGGAGGGAGATGGGCCGCTCACGCTGCACGGTGGGCATGTAGGGCCAGTTGTAGCTGGAGCCCGAGAGCAGCATGTCGCGAAGCAGTGTCTCGATGGGTGTCTTGCCTACCAGGCGCACGAAAAACAGCTGTTCGATGACCGGAGAGGAAACGATGCGTAGGGAGGGCAGGCGGAGGAGGAGGCGTCCAAAACGGTTAGGCTGGCTGGGGTACTGGTTCCTCACATACTCCTCCAGGGCGCATTGAGACTTCTCCTGGATGCTCTCCACATGGGCAACGTCTGACAGCCCCATAGCATCTAGAAAGGAGGAAGAGAGATAAAGATTTATGGTTTATCAGTGGATCAAACAAAATCCTCTTTATGTTGTCCAAAAAGACCTTGCAACAAAGCAAATGCAATCTCAAAAATATGAGCACCAACCATCTTTTCATAAAACTAGAGATGCCGATGATGGGAAGGTTACCGAATACTGCTGGGATCAGAGTATGTAACATGTCTTTTGAGAAGGTCAGCATGTCAGATTAGTTGATCGTGCTGCTTTAAATTTCAACAGCCTGACCAAGAGACATGTCAGGACGCACAGACCCTAACTGATTTTTGCTTCTGGTTTTTCTTGATCTCTATAACAGATCAGAGGCCAGACACAGATTTGCAGGATCGGTAATGTCAACGACCTGAGGGGTACTGAATAATGATGTTGTCAAACATCAGGACAAAAAAAAAAAAAATCTGCTGTGATAATCTTTAAATCAAGGCCTTGTGACACACCCAGAATGAATTGACATTCTGTGTGGGACAAATATATATATATATATATATATATATATGGACAAATTATCCTGAATGACACAGCTGCCCCATGTCTGTTGTGGTGAGATGTTAGATCAGGTTAGGATTTTGCAAGAAATTCAGCTCAGTACAAGATATTTTGCCCTCTACATGTGGTAACTGGATGTGAAGTCTTGACCTGATGCACTTTAATGAAGCCAACCAAAAGTGTTGAATGAGAAAGATACAGACACAGAGGGGTAATAAAATGTGAGAAAAAGAGCTTTTCCTTGCACATTCCTGAAGTCAGAGAAATCTTGCTCAGACTTGAGGAAATCGAGGTTGTCACTACAGAGATATGTATCCACAACACCCCCATGGTCTGTGTTCACGGCACACTACAGCATTCCCTTTTCCCCTCGGCTGGAGGTCATGTTCTGCCTTCCACCTCCTCACACCTCCCCTCCCACTGGCCCCCACCTTGGCAAGAGTCTCGCACAAACGAGAGAGTGTGTAACACTGTGCGCGATACTTTTCGCACCCTCTGTGTGCAGGGGAGTGCACAGGGGATTTAGCAAAGGAGGTCAGAGATGTGTGAACTCAAAACAAAGACACATTTTACTGTACTCTGCCACATACTGTATATTCAGTGGAAGTGCTCTTTGACTCTGCCCCCTGAGTGAACCCTCATTTAGAAGACAGGTTTTCGATGAGGGCAATTTCTTCTCAAGCTCATTCTTTTAGTCTAAAAGCGCTGGGCCGTAAGTTTTAACCTGTCATCTTGTATCGTAGGTCCCCTTTGTCATCTCACACTTTGATCTGTCCCCTGTGTAAACCCTGCCCTGCTGGGTTCCCGACAACAAAAAAATTTAATTTACCTCATATTTTAATCGAGCATGTCAACCCTTCCCCACCTCAGCGGCCACTATTCTCATCATTCTGGGTGAATAATTGCCCCCACTTCGGCTGTATTTCCCTCCACTCAGTTGGCAGCTGGACTGTTTTTTCTTTTTTTTTGTCCAGCCGCCATTTTTGGTCCTGCGTGACAAGGCAGTCACTGCCTGGTTAGGATTAGCAAAGCTGTCTATGCGACTGAAACCACTTCGCGTGCCGAAGCGACAGCTCTCTGGGTGCCCTTCCACGCCAAGTGCCGTGTTCTTTTGTCTGATCCTTGGGCACACACCGGGTCAGTGGGGGTGAGGGATCAGGGTGGCAGGACTGAGATGCCCATTCTCTGATGTGGCTTGATAGGACTGGGCTTCACAGGGGGAGTGGAGGGAGGGGACTCAGAGGGAGGTGAGAGACGATTGGTGATTGTCTGAGCTTGTTAGCTCATCCCACCAGGTCAGCAGGAGTCAGGTTTATTAACGGGTCTGTCTTGTTGTATGCGTGTGTGTGCATGTCTGCCTCCGTTACATTCAAATTTCTGTTAATATCTGCACGACCCACTAAGTGCATTGTCTTCTGGAGTCTCTTGGCAAGACATGCGTTTTTTGTTTTTTTTTTCAATGAGTGTACATGTGGGTACATCTGCCCGCATAGAGGGAAGTCACATGGGATGCTCAGGGCTACAGGGGTTATGTAGGTCATGGCCGAGGCTGTGGCGAATCCTCTGTCTCACTGAAACCCATCATACATAATTCAACTCCCATGGTGGGGGCGGAGGGCTCGGGGCTTGGTCTGGGCTTGGGGCTGGGTTTGGGGAGCTTAGAGAGGAGGGGTGGATGACTGGTTTCAATAATAGATGGGATCATGAAGGAGAGATGGCTGATGAAAGCAGGGAAGAGAAGGGAGAGGTGGATCCGCAGCCACCCACATGCATTGGAGGAGGGATGCTAGGTATGTGCAGAGTGAATCTGACAAGCCATGCAAGGGAGAAAAGAGGGAAAATGCAATAAAAAACACGAACAAGAGACATCTCTGTGTTGGCTTCTTCACCATCCGTTTCCCCCTGGGTCACAAAGCATGATCTCTCAGTGAAGTATCGTAGATGTGACAGTATTTTGGCTGGCACTGGAGCCCAGTGACTGTTGGGATAAACCTCAACAGGGTTTGTGTATAAGCAGTATCACAACAATGTCTATCCCATGGGTTTCCTTAAGATGTAAAACCATTATGTTTTGATTTAATCTTGTCTGTTGCTCAGTGGGAACAACATAACGCAACCCAGTGAGGGTGTCAGGTTCAAGTGCCCTGTTTCCTTAAACAGCTTTGAATATAAACAGACATATCTTTTTGAGTTAAAAGTGTCTTTCTTTGTCCCAATAACTATAATACATTGAGACAAGAAGGTGGGTGAATTAGTAAAAACTGAACCTCATTCTAAGATTATAAGATAAATAATTGTGTGTGTGTATATATATATATATATATATATATATAAAATCAATCANGTCACAAAGCATGATCTCTCAGTGAAGTATCGTAGATGTGACAGTATTTTGGCTGGCACTGGAGCCCAGTGACTGTTGGGATAAACCTCAACAGGGTTTGTGTATAAGCAGTATCACAACAATGTCTATCCCATGGGTTTCCTTAAGATGTAAAACCATTATGTTTTGATTTAATCTTGTCTGTTGCTCAGTGGGAACAACATAACGCAACCCAGTGAGGGTGTCAGGTTCAAGTGCCCTGTTTCCTTAAACAGCTTTGAATATAAACAGACATATCTTTTTGAGTTAAAAGTGTCTTTCTTTGTCCCAATAACTATAATACATTGAGACAAGAAGGTGGGTGAATTAGTAAAAACTGAACCTCATTCTAAGATTATAAGATAAATAATTGTGTGTGTGTATATATATATATATATATATATATATATAAAATCAATCATATTTGTATTTATAAAAATAATGAAAACTAGATAACCTAAACACGTCTTTTTGTGTAATTTATATGGAAAAAAAAAACTTCAGTTCCAGGTAAAAGCTTAGGTCCACAAGCAGCTACTCACAGGGTCAATAGCTGCCTTTTACAATATGAGAACAGGATGAAATTACAGACAAATTCATGGAGGGCAGAGACCATGACTGAGTAGCGAGAGGACTGTTGCAGCAGCAGCATTTACATATGGAGTCAATGAGACAATATGTACTGCAGCGTTAGAGGTCACCTCTCGGTCAGGCTCAATGGAGGTGAGGAGGTTTTGGGTTAAGTACAGCTGAAGTTGTGAGTGTGTGAGCTCTAACTGGATTTCAACACAGCAGAGGGATGAAATGTTCCTTGGAACTAAAGGTATTTGGGTGACTTATTTTTCTGTGGTTAAATGATCAAATAAATTTACAGTCAAAGACAGGAATCTAGGTTTACAGCAGTCAGGCCTTTTCATAACAAACAAGTAAACACATGAATGCATAACATTGCTGGTGTCAGACATGACTAAGACATGTATGTTCATCAAGTGAATTACATAATTATTTTGAATTGAGAATTGAGAGTTATATGAGGCATTTTGCTGTACATCAATACATTTTAATGTTTCCTGTATACTAAAGTGACTATGTATCTATTTATTCATTTATCAATTCATTAATTTATTCATTCATGTGCAAAGAAAAATGATTAGAGATGATGAAATTTGTGCATTTAATCTCTTTCTATTTAACTTTTTGCTGCTTCAGCCTTTGAATTAATCTGGTTGGTATTCACTTCTGGCTTCTGTCACATTCAACATACTGAACGTGACCAGGATATTCATCCAGATATAACAAGGTGTGAGAAAGTAGCTTTAAAATGCAACATATTAAATCTAAGTTTGTTTGTTTGTTTTTCCCTAATTAGCTTTTTAGCTTTTAAAAAAAAGTATATTAACAGCTGAATGGATGGAGAGTATTTTCACAACTGCTAGCAACAGCTACACCTTTGGTTTACACAGTAACAGAAATACAAGGCAATGATTTCAAATTCAAATTCCTTTATTTGTCCCACAGTGGAGAAACTGTAGTTTAATTTGTAGTTCATGTTAAAATTCTTAATGTCTACATTAGTAGTATATAGTTTTTTATAATTTTAGGGACAGTAATGCTAATAATAAAAAAATAGCCAGACATATTAATCTGCATTTATTATTGTATAGCATTCAATATTTGTAGCCCTCCATAATAAAAAAGGAATGTATCAGCAGGAGTTTGTCCTGGCGAGGTTTAAACGCACTGAGTGACCCTCCTGTTCGCCATTTCTCTAATTCAGCTGAAGTTGTTTACATGTGATTTGATAGCTTGCGATTAAGTGTCCGTGTTGACACGAATAAACCAGTTAACAGAGTGTTTCTGTGCCAGCGGAAGTCAGCTCACCCGCCTGCTAATTCCTCTCTTCCCGCCTGAGCAAATGTAAATTTAATGACATTTTTGTTGACATCAGAACCTACCCATAATCCTCTTTGGTTCTAAGTGTGTGTAGGGGGGGAAAAAACAAGTAAAAGGATTGACATACTCTGTTTCTTGTTTTATTCTCTTAGCTGAAGGACAATCCACCCTGAGTTAGTCTTCACAGTGAAGACCCAGACCTACTTGTGGACTACTAATGAAATCTTGTACTTAATTTATTTTGTCCATATTGGACTTCAGGGACAGCACTAATTTGTAGAACTATATTTTTCTATGAATTATTCCATGCACCACTGATTGCAACCTCAGCCATCTGGCAGGATTTCTTTTTGAATATCCTTTCCTGAGGTTTGTCCTGTTTTCCCTCAATGCTCAATGCTTTTGCTTGTTTGTTCTTTATAAGGTTTAGGCTGGTTCAGGACCTTTTGCTAATTTAGGATTGTAATGCTTATTATGATAATGTGATATCAGGCTGTGATATTAAACTTGGCATGGTTTGTCTAGTATGTGTGAATGTGTTAAACTGCCAATCCATAACACATTAACATGAGTAAACACGAACATGTTGGCTTTGTCTCTCCATAGAAACCATCGTTTCACTTTAGATTCAGGTTACTCATAGGGTATGAGTAGGCTTACGTAAAAATCCCAACTACTCATACAATGGATTTCTAATCTTTTTTTAACAGCTGTAACATCCTGTTTCAACATTATGTTACAGACCCCAGTTCCCAATGCAAAGTCATGCAGTTTCCCTTTGACTCTCCTCTGTTTATACATACATGTGCTTCATTGAAACTCACCAGATGTGAAGAGCACAATGGACTTGAGGCAGGAATATTCAGCCGTGTCCACCTGCAGGGCCTTCAGCTTCTCCACCTGCTCTTGGAAGACACGGATGTGGTCCATGAAGGCCACCACACGCTCTGCTGACATGGGCGAGGCATGCAGGCCAGCCGCTGCCAGCAAAGGGGCAACGTGAAGCGGCATGGAGCACTGGGCCGCATTGAGGACAAAGAGCTCGCTCCAGGACATGCGCAGCAGCGCCACCTAGGATACAGGAAACATGGAATTGTTATTACTGGAAAAGAAAATATTTTAACTTCCTCTCGTCTGTCAGCAGGATAGCTCAAAAACAAAATCAGGACCGTATACAACTTAATATTTTATAGTTACACTTAAAACAAAAGTTGGAATATTCAGCCATCAAAACTCATTCTGTCAACGCACAGAATGTGTTTTAAAAACAGGCAAAGGCTTCAAGGTGAGAAAACTACAAATCGCAGGTCATAAAAATCATATGTCTAGGACTACAACTGTTACAAATCATGACTTTTATATGAGAAACAGCATTCACAAGTTGAAACAGGAAGCTGTATATATATGTGTGTGTGTGTGTGTGTGTGTTTGTGTATATATATATATTTATACAAAAACACACATATATACATACATATACACACACACACACACACACACATATACATACATATATACACACGGACACTAATAGAACCAATGGTACAATATCAGGCAGAGAAATTACAGATATATTCAGAATGATTTTAAGGTTAATAATATAGTAATGATATGGTACAACTATAGCGTGACATATTTGTGATGACTATGTTTGCCCAAGGTGCATGTGAATATTTATAGGTCAGGCAGTTACTCTTAATAACATCATACAGCTGGTGTAAATCTGCATGTGCGGGATTGATGTCATGTCTGTCCATATTGAATGTCACAAGTGGCTGTTTCTGCCCTCAGTCAATAATAACAGAAGTGATTTCTTTTTATATGCCACTGAGTGACGAGCAACAAAAGAGAAAAATTAAAATAAAATGTGGGCATTTTCATTTATTTTTCACTATTATTCAAGTGTTAGCAGAGCGTGAAAAGGCATGAAATGTCGTCTTTCTTTGGGATACAAATATCAGTAATTTGTCCAAGTTTTGTTCAAGTCTTTTTCATTAGCTCTCTGTGTTTTACAGATCTGAAAAATGTGTACATGTAGCACAGGTTTGAGTTTATATTTAATAAAGGTGCCTAGTATGTGAATATAGTATATGAGGTATTTTGAGCTCCAGGGAGTAACATTTCTACATGTGGAGGGTGAATACCAATCCCCTGTCCCAGCATATGTGTTTGCATGTTTTATTAAAGTAACATTTCAACAGTTTAGGAAACATGCTCATTATACTGTATGGTATATAACATGAAGCTAGAGCCAGCGACCATTTAGCTTAGCTTAGTATAAAGACTGGAAACAAGGGGAAACTGCTGTCCCGGCACCTGGCTGGTTGCAGGTGAGTCTTGTCACTATTAGATTGCGCAGGCTATGGGGGGTGACTGTGCCAGCCAAAAAATAGTCCCTCACATAAACCCCTCATGTCAAAGTGGTTGACTCACCTGATCCATGAGCTGCAGGTCAGGGAAGAAGGGGATGTTCTTGGCCCACTCCACAGCACTGAACAGCAGCCTTGCTGCCAGTTCACATATATTCTCGATGCCCATCAGATTGTTTCCCTGCATGCACTGGGCCCCATAACGAGAGGTTGGGTAGGGCTCAGCGCGCAGCAGCAGAGAAATGAAACCAGATAGGTATGGTTGGCCATTGTACGGGTCGGTGCCATTGGTCAGGTACTGTCCTGGGCTGCTCTGGGAGTTCGATGTGCGCCCTCGTTGTACAGCTGAAAACAAAGGAAAATGAGAATTAGGCCTCTTAGATCTGGACCTTTAATGTCATCATAATGTCATCTTGTTTATGCATTTTCTTTATTTGCATGTTTTAATTTCAGCCCACCCCACAACAACTATAACTTTCAACAGAAAGTAAATATCCTCCATCAGGATGTTATTAAACTTTTATGTAGGAGGCCTGCTGTAATAGTATGTGTGATCCACCTAAATCTGGTTTAGATCCAAATGGCCTCTGCACAGCCTGCATGGAAAGTGAAATGAAACCTAAAAGCCTGCAGGAAAGACAAAAGAGAGAGGAGACGAAGACAGAAAAGAAAGAAGCAAATTGGGCGTGTGAAATGTGTTGGGCGTGTGTGTGTGTGTGTGTGTGTGTGAGGGGTCGAAGGGGCGAAAAGTGTAGAAACGGGAACATTTCTCTGACTCCTAAATATGTCAGCGCTCGTCTCTCCAGTGGAGCGGTGGAAAGTGGCCAAGCCAAGGCCATTCTGCTCTGCTGTTGTGCATCAATGAGTAATGACAAGCAGCAGCTGGTAAAGATATAACACTTCTTCACACCTACATATGTTATGCACCCGCATATGTATATGCACATACACACACCACACATAAATACGTATGGTAACATCTCCCACCCCTCCCTCTACTGGCAAATGGCTGAGCCTGAGGCAAAAAAGAGCACGCAGAGGCCAAGCTCTTGTACAAACACACACACATATATACACACATGTATGCACACACAAATGCCCAACCCCCCCCCCCCACGTGGAGTGATGATGATGCGGCGAGTGCTCAAAGGCCCATTTGGAAAACACCTGTTCAGTCATCCCCACTGTCTGACTAATAACTCCATCTACTGTTACACAGAGCGGGTGAGAGAAGGGGGAGGGGGAGGGGCAATGAAAATGCAAGGGAGGGGTGGGGAGGTGAAGGAAAAAAATGAGGTAAAAGGGTGAAATGGTGAGATAAGGTGGAGAAGGAAAGAGTGAGAGGTGATAAGTTGAGTAGACTGGAATTGAAAGCAGGGAAGAGTGGAAAAGGGGGGAGAAGTGTGGAGGGGGCTGTGGAGTTCAATATGTTTGAATATAGCCTGAGATGAGACTTCAGATAGAGAGCAGTGGTTTACATAAAGGGACAGGTGGAGGAAGGAGGTGGAGAGAGAGAGGGGTGAAAGAAAAGGGAGAAGGAGGGGTTTGGAAAATGCTTTTAACTCTGCATCACCTGTCACCTCACATGCAGCAGCTGTGTCAATCGAACACACCGTGGCACGTCTGAAAAAACGAGAGGTCAAATCACTCAAGAGCATTATAAAAATGCCTCTAATTCTAGCCTGTCCTGCGTGTTTAAAAAAATATCTCTGCACTTAAGGTGTTGACCTCAAACTACTAGTTTTCCCTGTGAACTTGTGTCAACCCGTGTTCCCGGAAAAGAATGTGGTCTCCTTTGGCAAACACTGCAGCCTCGCAGGGCTGAGCTATGAAGAGGTGTTGCCTGTCACAAAGGCAACGTTGCACAACAGGACATTCCTTGTCACTCGCCCTCCTGCAGCTCTTGTCTTGTTCTGCAAAGGACAGCTGTCAGATTAGCCACACGTGTCTGTCTTTGCAGGATTTCACAGTCAAAAGGTAAATAAAACACAGCTCTGAGCAGCGACAGTGAAATCGGTCTCAAGAGCAAGGCAGCTGCAATTTCTACAAAGATTGCCCGGTCGAATACGTTCACTTTAGGCACTTCAAGGCATTTCAATGTGTTGAAGTGGAAGACTGATAAATTACACAGTGCTGTTGATGTCAGTCATAGAAGTTATTGTGATACAAGTTTGTGAAAGTTGCCCAAATTAAATTTTCTGACCTTGTGCCCCTGTTTCACTGCTACAGATCACTGTTGACAAAATAAACCTGATTCATGATGTTGACACTGTTTAGTTAATGTCTGGTTGTGGTTAGGTTCAGTTTTCAGTTGAGGTTAGAGGTCCCTCATCATTGTGGTTACAACAATAACAACTAGATAGTTAAGGTTAGGGACCGATCATCATGGTTCAAAATACACAAACAAAGGTCTCCTGTTGTTCACATTTTGTTGGGAGGAGTCCCAGATTTCCTCCCCACACAGACTTTGTCGTTCTATATTAATGCCACCTGATGTCCTGCTTTGCTCACAATGGACAATAGTCACAATTCCTCCATCCACTAGAGGGCTTCGTTGTTTTAATCTAAACAGGTGTATTTTTACTGAAATACTTCAGTCCGATGAATTTCTTGGGAGGACGGTCGCAATAGACTCTTCCCTGACTGTCCATATCTAAGTCTGTGCAATTCCATGACCTAAAACTGTCACCCTGTCCAAGCTTGTTAATGTGTTTCATCCAAAAAAAAAAAAGGAAATAACCAAAATCTTCTACAGCCTGAGTGCCACTACTTCCGACTGTCTCACTGATGCACTGAACAAGCTGTAAAACACAAAGTCCCTGACCTCTGTAGAAGATTTATCAAATATATCAAAAATTCAATGACATGCCACAAATTCCTCAACCTGTCAGGATCCTGCTGCTTCTCGTGGAGCTGATTTGTGAATTCACAGCTATTAATCTGCTCTCATATTGATTAGTGGTTAATCCTGCAGATGGTGGCGAATCTACTTGATCCACTTGACTTTTCAAAAGCCTCATTGTGGGGGTCACTTGTGGCTGAGAGGCAGAGCACTTGAGTGCGTCTGACTGAGACACATCGCTCTCTGTTTCTCTTCGCCTACAGCTGGTCGACAAGACCGAGAAACACAGAGGGAAAGGAGGAGAGAGGGGTGATTATGGAAAGGTCCAGAGCGATAGAGAGAAAGAGAGACAAGTGTGGAGACAGAGAGATGTAGTATCTTGACATAGTGGAGGGTAGCAACAGAGAGCCAAAGAGACAGAAATGACATTAGAGAGAAACAGATGCCTGAGGATAAGGGAAAAAAAGGAAACCAGGGTCAGAAACAGAGAGCTAGAGAATGAGAGGGGGGATGGGGGTATAAAGTCAGATTTGGGTGCCTGCCATAATCTGTTTCCTGCTTTTTAATTGATGCACTGTGGCTTATAGCTTAATGTAATTGACTGAGTTTATCATCACACAAGTAGAAGGAAAAACTGCAAGAAAAGTTAAAAATACAAAAAGATGTTTTTTTTTCTTGACAAAAATGATTCTGATTCCAAATTGAGGGCAGAAAAAAAGTACTATAAAAAGCAACAAATCCCTAAAACCCAAAACAAAACAGCATCCCGTGTAGGTAGGGCATGAAATGAGGGCATGAGAATGAGGGAGAGGAGGAAAGTGCATGCAAACAGAGGTACCATGGGACATTTCAGCTGCGACTTTCAAAATGCCACTTCAGCAAATGGCAGCTGGCAGAGTGCACGGTTCGCTGCCTGGCTGCCCTGGATTAGCCTCTGGGTCAGACTGTTAGTGGAATTACAGCAGCTAAATACAATTAAGGCCTATCAACATTTGGACTAAAAGGTCACGGTGCTGGGGCAACACACACGCATAATAGATTTGGCTCAGTCTAATAGTTGCTTTTAATAAGTAGCTTTTCCATTTCTAAAGCTTCCATTGGAGAGCGAAAAATAACCGTGTTACCCTGTGTGAACCTGCGCCTGTGTCTCCACAGCTCCAGTACCTCAGCTCAGCTGAGTGTGCATGTGTTTGGGTTTGAGAGGGCATTAGATTGCAGTTCTGAAATAAACTAAATATCAAAACACAACAGTAAAGCTAAAATAAAAGTGGTTTTACCCACTGAAAAAGCACTTGGACAGTGAAAGAAAGATATGATTTTATATGTCTACGTGCGTGACACTGCATATTCTGCAGTTGTACATGGCCGTGATCCAGTACAGAGGGCAGCATGTGATGTGACACCAGGGTAATATCCCAGTGTCATAGTTTTATTTTGGCCCTGAACTTTGACCTGTGGGTCGCTGCACTGCAGCAGGACAGAGAGTCAGATAGGAGCAAAGGGGAGCTAATGTGTAAACCAGGAGAGAGTGAGAGATAAAGAGAAAGAGACAATTGCGAAAATATTTGTCTAAATTGGAAAAACCCATGGTCCTGTTTGCTGTGGCGCTTCCCAGATTAGTCAATCAAACAGCAAGCAGTTCTGAGGCACCTGATGCTACTCTACTTTGGACTCTTAATAAAATATATTACAAAAGGCACACACATCTTTATACCATAATCTACAAAAACAGAGCCCCCTTTCTCATAGCATTGCTATTAAGGCTTATGCTTTTATGGAATAAAAAGGACATAGACATGAGCCTTTAGTGTTAAGATTTTAAGTATTAATTAGTTAGTTCCTGGTTTGTACTTATATTCATTCTTTGAAAAACATATGAGATGCAAAGCTGCTGTATGGCTGTGGTGTCAGACAGCCTGCTTGAGTCCATTGTCCACAGCAATTGTGTTGCTGTGTGCTATTGTCCAAGGGCTCGTGATAAGTTGCAATAACCGATATTCTTACATTAACAAATCGGTCAAATAACTTCTTGTGCATGAAAGGGGTCGCTCATACCGTAGTGACAAATAACCCTCAGCTCCATCTCGCTTTTGGTTTTTCCTGTTTTGATTCACTCTCACTGATAAAAATCCTGTAAAAATCCCACTGGTCGCCACCTGCGCAGATCACATGACAAAGTTGGAGACCACCTGGTGAACACTGTGGAGCATGCAGCAGTCAAAAGCTAAACAAGACTGGATGTTGGACTTACAGTCGTCAGGTGGGCAGAAACACGACTCTAAATGTTGTGCTGTGGTTGCTGGATGTGGAAATGATTGCTAACATGGTTGCCATATCAACTTTATTAGGTGTTAATATGTCAGTGTTGGTTATGGCCCATTTCTGCTGCCCCCAAGTGGCCAAAAAACTGTTACTATGGGTTAAAATACGACAAATCTTTGGAATGGGTTGCTAATATAATAATGAATGCTTGTAGGTGTGTTTGTCTGTGACTAGAAAACACTGAAAGAGAAGCATTAAATACATTGGACACATGGAACAAAAGGTGCAGTTATTAGCGCATTTGTGTTGCTCACCACAGCTTTACTACCCTCTTTCTTCTCATCTATGGAGAAATCATTCAGAACAAACCACCTGTACACTGGGAGAGGGCAGACTCTGTCTCCAGTCGTGCTTCGAACATGAGAGAGCGGAGGCATGCAGCGAATGTGAGAGACACAACAGAACGAGAGCACAGAAGAACCGGAGGCAGTGCAGGAGCGGGAGGGAAACAGTGACACAGACAGAGACAGACAGAGACATGGAGCACAGAGGAGCTTCGCATGAGGACATTCGGTAGCTTTTGCTGTGCGGCTGCAGTTTGCCTCAGTCTCCCTCTCAGACTTTGATGAGACAGTTCCTGAATTAATTAGTGAACCAAATTCACCCCATGCTCAGTGACTCTGATTCGTGCTATCCTTATTTACACTTACACACTGCCGCCCCGTCTGCTCTTTATTTACCACACAGTGGGCCACAGCGGGGATAAGTCTGTGTCTTCTCTGTGATTATTGCCTTTGGAGAAGACATTAATGCATCAAGCTGTGTGTACATGTGTTTCTTAAACAGCTCCTTGCTGCCTGGGTTTATTTATATTTCCTCAGATAGTTCATCTTATTATCATCCCACAGAAAAATACACATTATCACAAAGACTGCACACATTTAAAGAGCCAGTACCCTCAAAATAATAGACAATGGAAGTGAATATTAAAAATACTTTTAAAAAATTCAGCTATAATTGGCTGAACAAGCCACCATAAAAGAGAGCTGCTGCAAGTTGCCATCATGACTGTATTAAATTGGTAAAATTTGGCTTTTTTTCTACTAGATCATTTTGTGATAAAAAATAAATAAATAAAAATGAATTAATTAGTTCAAGCACACACATAAAACAAAAGAATTTTTATTGCATACTTTCTATTCCAGGGGTATGGTGACAGTAGGTTTTGTGCAGGACCTAACAGCATCAGGAAATAAAATCTAAAGCTTGGTGAGAGACCACCTTAAATAGGAAAATGTGGGAAAACAACCTCTGTCGTATTAGGTGAAAGACATGACTGAACAATGCCCAGCTTTTATTAAAAATAGTCTATAGTAGAAACAAGTTTTTTGCAGCTGTTAGGCTTACATTGTGGTTTCACCTGCTTCTTCTTCTCAATACTGCTCTTACACTTCCACCAAGAGAGCATGGATAAGATCATCAGCTAAAAGCCTAAAATATACATGTGCACAGATTCCCCACAGCGCTGCACTGGAGACCAAGACTGCAGGAGAAGCCTCGCCGAGGGTTAAACCGTCCTGACAGTGACTGACAAATTCAGTGACTGTGTGTTATTACAAGTGACCCAAGTGAAAGACAAAAAAAAAACAGGTTGAGCCACTTAAGTTACAAGCAAAACAGTCCAGAGTCAGTCAGTATGTTTGAGTGATTGACTAAGAAGGTCACATTACATTTACCTTTGTCACATTAGTGATCCTGTGGGTTGTATAGTGAGGAGGTCATTATCACCTTCCCTCACCTTGATGTGTCTAAAAGCATTAAAAAGCAGCATCATTCATCTTTTCACCTACATGCCTTTCTGTAATGTTAAAGTCAGCCTTGAAGATGGCACCATGGGCTCCACTGTATCATTTTAATGGAGGCTGGGCAATACTGAACGACATGTCAATGGGAGCCATTTTCCTCTGTGAGGCTGCTGGTAATGACTTTGCGGGCAAGTGTGGTGACAGGGTATAAGCATTTGGATTTGTCAATAGCTAAATTACTGGGATAAGGTTTTCAGAGCCAAAGGAGGCCAGACTGTGGTGTTTTGGTGTTAAATTGCCTGCTGTTACACGCCCACTGTGGAGTATGGATTAGTCAATGCACACTGTCTGTTAGACTTTAGTGCTCCAGTGGGGTATTTACTCGCTGAAGAGGCCCTGGATGGTTCACACATTTGGACTTTGACTCAAGCCTGTCTGTTATTAATGTTTCAGTTTTGGTTGACCTATATTTTCCGCTGCTGTTGGTATTTTGTCAGAGTGTAATATGGGTCAGAGGAGGCAGCAGCCGCCCCACTGTTTGTGTTGAATGTGGGTAATACGGATTCCTTTGCTACAAATGGATGTTGAGACTACGTACTATCCCTACACTCTGTTGCCTGCATGTGTGTTGTGTGCTAACAGCTGCCTGGGTATATAATTCAAGATACACATAACAGACAAGTTGACATTATCATTGTGTATGCATGCATTAACTAGCACAGTAGAAGTACCGCACATGTATTTCTGTCCTCAGTGAATTCAGGAGCTCATCCTGGTGCAGTGTTTCAAAATTAAAACATTCACTCCAGTTCAAAGCAACTCAGGCTGATTCTCTTTGGCTCTCTGCTTCCTCTTCAGCCCAGAAACTGCACTGACAAGAAGAGGTCCTGTGTAGCTGCACGGTGAGACAATGACACAGGGTCTTAGGGGTTTGATTCCCACTGAGGTGCAGTGCAGTAATGTTTGCCGTTACAGTGCTGGAAGGCGCTCCAGATAAAAGTCTCTCAACAAATTATATTATGTTCTTACACAGCAGACTACAGAAAGAGGTCAAACGTTGCCAATGGAAAAAACAAACATTCACTTGAAAGCGAGGAACTTCTAAATCTGACACGGTCCACTCATGAAACTTTTAGCGTGTCTTCTCAGCAGCTAAATATTAATGGAGTCTAAACAGAGAAGTCACGCAGCAGCATTAGTGATATGAAATTCTATTTAAGTATTAAAGCTCTGCGGTTTATACTTGATTTGTTAAGAAAAACAGTCAACACTTTAAATAATGACAATCACATAAGCTGTTTCATCCACCAGAACTTTCTCTCCATTTTGACTTTTTTCTTTGTCAAGATGTGAAGCACATTATAGCCTATATACTGTGATGGAGTAGACAAGTAAAAAGGTTTCTAAATAATTAAGAACGTGTGAAACTGTTTTAGCTGCAACTGTGTTTTCAAACCACGGCTCGTCCAGACCTTCTTTATTTTGAAAATATCTTTTAAGGATCTCAGAAATGAAAAAAAAAAATTGGAAATATCACATGCAAATTTCACCTGGATCACAAATAAGAGTAAACACTGTGTCGTCTTTGACAACCTCAGGTGAACCTGTTGAATAATATACTGGAGACATGACTTATGTACGACCTCTGAGGAGGATGGTAGTGGCTGTATGCTTTGACGGTCCTGACAATTTTCAGTTGGCACCCTCAGTCTTTTCAGGCACACAGCAGTGTTTCGTGTACTGTGGGAGTTACAATAAAATAATTATGCCGGGATTTGTTTCAAATATTTGTTAATGTTTCAGAAATATTCACATATTTCTCTGTTGTGATTTTGACTTCATAAAGGAAGTAAGGTTAAATCACTGAGGACAAATAAACACTTGTTAATGCATAATGCATATTATTTATAATCCATTACGACCACTGTCTTTCTTGGCTTCTCTCACTACTGATATTATTGATACTAACAATTGATTTTTGTTTGTAATTCTGTTTATTCTTTTTTTAATAATCACAAAATGTGCTATAAACTCTGCATGAGTCTTAACGCAAATTGTCTTAAGTAGACAAATGATTGCTGATAAACAGAAGTCAGACGACAAAGAGGATTTAAGGACACCATTTAATCCCACTGACCCCAAATGCACCAGCAGATGAGCTCAGCCATTAAGTTGACTCGCTTCACTTTGACGCTCAAACACAAGCCAAAAAAAAAGAATTTACATCAAGGAGTCAGGATGTGGGGACTTTTGTTATTTTATTAATTATTATTTCGAACAACAATTTTATAGATAATCTGCTCTATTTTCAGCTTAGTTTTTTTTTTTTCTAGTTTTATTTCATTTTAATAACCTACACGCTTTTCAGCTTTGGAATTATCATTTATGCCTCCAGGAAAGATTTTTCACTTATTTTCGGAAACTAAAGAGACTCAATGACTTCTCGGGATGAATATTTTTTTGCAGTGTACACTAGTAGCTACAGTCTATATGCAGGGCTTTCTAATATTATTATTTATTTTTTTTTATCGAAATAGAAAAACTAATAAATCCCTATGAAGCGACTATTGAGGCTCATGAACAACATGCAGCCTTCAGGGATGTATGGGCAAAAGTGTCAAAGCATGGAGCACTGACAGGGAACTGAAACATTTGTTTTGAAGGCAGGGTCAAATGTAAAATGCCAACATTTTAAGTCTCATAATCAGACTGAGTCCGGAAGATATTTAGTGCAATAAACACGTTGTGCGCGTCAGGCGATGTCCTCGGTTCATTCAATCGCAAAGAAGCACAACCGAGTCTGTGCGGGTATTTTACACGAGGTAACACTGTGTGTACAGTTCACACACACACACACACACACACACACACACACACACACACACACACAGTCTGAGAGGCATATCAGAGCACTAGCGGGAACCCTTGAGGGATCATCTCATCCCAGGCTCTGAAGGGAGGACGGGTATTTCCACCGTCTCTGTATTTACATTTTGGCTCAGGCTGAGAACAAAGGGCGGTGAGGTCGTTGCGTGGAGACACTATCTGTCCTTCAACACCCGAGACCTGCCGAGCAGTCCTTGAGCAAGACAGCTCGCGGGGGGATGCTGCAGCTGACCCCATTCTGTCCTCCAAGGAGGGAAATAAAAGACTCAGACTTTTTGAGGATAAGTGAGGTCAAAGAGGGAGAGAGGTTCACCTGCTCTCATGAGGTGTGTTTGCACATAAACTAGTCTTGACATTTACACTCATTTCCCATAGAAATTACACACAAAATCAAATGTATCTACAGGATCTCTAAATTATGTCTTGATGTCTGGAGTCCAGTAATCTTATCCAAAGCCTAAACAAACTAAAACAGATCCCATCACTGCCAGCCCAGCAGTTTGGAGGAATACATTTGGGCTCCATTTGGTTCACATTATAAAATATGCACCATCGCATCTCTTATGAATGTGGGGGGTTGGGGGTGTCGCTGCTGAATGATAATTAATAAGGGAAGCGCAACTCTTCACCAGCACGTTTCCACTGCTCCTCTTTGGCACTAACTGACCCGTTGTTAATCCGGCACAATACAACTAATGTAGCGGCATCCTCTTATGGCGGCTCCGGGTGTCGGTGAGCAAACAGCATAATTAAAACAGAGGGACAAAGAAGGGATTTCACAGGACAGAGCGCGCCGGGGTGAAGGCTTTCGATTTGGTAAATGAATGTGAAGTAAGCATTGTGCATCCGCAGGTGGTGACTGATTATTTACCCATAACAACGGTGGCTGGGGGACAAACTGTGCAGAAGCACACAACCTTTAGATCAACAGGCACAACAGGACATGACGCGTATTTTACGCACAAATTTTCTTGCTGCCACTTCTTTAGTTTGCACGTGTGATGTGACATGTTAGAGAAAATGTAAATGTGAATGTAAATATGTCATTTTCTACCAGGGAAGTGAAGTAAGGTTCCCCAGTCTGAATCTGCATGTGCCCAGATGTGTCTTGAATTAGGGGAGAATCTGTCTTGTTATACTTTGGTGTACATGTATTGTTTTTAGAAAAACCATAAATCAAGTGAAACTGTGAGGAGTTGCTCACTTGTTTTAAAACTGTAAAGTCTTTTACAGCTGACTTCCAGACTTAACGGCCTGTTAAGATCCATATTTCACAGTGAACAACATTGCGCACAACTTTAAGCACAGACTCACGTTTTGCAGCCCAAGTCTCTCGTGCCTCAGACACACACTGACATCCACCCCCCCCCCCCCCTAACACAGAGCCCAGCACCGGCCTTACCTTCTCTCCTCATGCCGACTTTGAGGCACTTCTTCAGCCGACAGTACTGACACTGGTTCCGGTGGTGCTGGTCGATGGGACAGTCTCGGTTCCCCCGGCAGGTGTACGTGAGGTTCCGCCTCACCGAGCGCTTAAAGAAGCTTTTGCATCCCTCGCAGGTGAACTGACCGTAATGCTTCCCGCTGGACTTGTCCCCGCACACCATGCAGTCCACATTGGGGATCTTGTCCCCGGAAAGTGCGTCGTTCCCCGGGGTGGAACCGTTGGGCGTCCCCGGTGCCCCGCCGGGCTCCTGGCCGCAAATCTGGAGCTGAGACCCCGGATCTGCAGAAATGTTCTCTGGCCACTGGTTTACTACCATTGCCATGCTATCCCCAAACACTTTGGTCTTTGTTTAAATCACAGAAGGAGAGTCAGGCTACGTTGATAGAGATCCGTTCTGACGTCTTGGGAGAAAGAAAAAAAAGAAAACGAGAGAGGGAGAAAAGGAGCTTCCCACTTCCTCCAAGGGTCAATCTGAGCTAAGCTGACCTTATGTATTCAATTCGCTCGTCTATGTTACTGAGTTCTTTCTGTAAACATCTATCAAAGTTTACAGCAACAGCGAGGTATCAACATGATCGATGCACAAGAGCGTAGCCTGCAACTCCCGGTGCTCCTCGCTGCGCAGCAATCCATAAACACGTTGTTCTTCAGAGTGTATAACCTCTCGGAAAAGTCAGTCCAATAAGTCAGCGTGAAGGTGGTAAAAATAAACCCTTATCTGAGTCACTGCTCGCTTCTTGGATTTGAAATAGGGCAAACAACAGCGGATACGACAGACTGCAATATTTCGCCTCTCGCTCGGTCGCCCTCAACGCAGCAATTGGATTCACTCAAGATTAATTCTGCCGCTTGAATGACAAGCTGGGTTTAATACTGACCGCGTTTCATGTTATTCGGTGGCGCTGTGTAGTCCCACTTTGATCTCGGAAACGGTAAAGAAAAAAATCATATATATATATATATATATATATATATATATATAGAAAGTAGAAGAAGCAGAAAAGAAAAGCGCACGTCCCGAGGAGTGAGCGATCCTGGTTCCTCCTGTTCCTGCGCGCCGCGGTGAGCGTCTGGGTCGCGACGTCTCTCTCTCTCTCTCTCTCTCTCTCTCTCTCTTTCTCTCTCTCTCTCTCTCTCTCTCTCTCTCTCTCTCTCTCTCTGTGTGCGCCCTGGTCTTTATTTACCCAACACGCCGCCTAAATATCCTCAGTGCTGCCTCTGGGTGATCGGCCTTGAAGGAAAACTGACACAGTCTCGGCGCAGGACCAATCTCGAGCCTTGATTTCGCTTCACCCTTCGACTGTCCGTCCCGTCTCCGAGAGTCAAAGCTACAATTTGGGGGAAAGTGTCACTCGCAGGCTGCCTCATACGGCTGCCCCCCTTGGCGGCGCTCCATATAAGGTCATAACTGCCAAATAAGGTCATGTCCCCTCCCCTCGGCGGGAGCGGAGGGAGATGAAGGGCCGGCCCTGATTGGTCCCAAAAGTCTGGAAAAAAAGTAAGGCGCTCTCTGATTGGACGGTGGTCGATTAGGATGGGTTTGACTGACAGGAGCGGTTGTTGCGATATAAAGTGGGCAACATCAGCGTCCCAGTGAGAATAAACCCGTCTGCATCATGTGCGTCCGGGCTCAATAAACCTGTAGTTAATACACAGAAAAACATTAATGATCTCCGACGGGAAACGTGTTGTAGAAAGAGCTTGTTTATTCTGTAGGTGACAGACGCAGTTTGATCTTTTGCGCTTTACATCTCTCTGAGGGAGAATGTGAATCTTATTGACTGGGAGGGAAGAAATGTCAAAGTCTCCCTCCGCGTAAAAATGCGTTTTGCGTTTTGCTGCTTCACTTGTTGAATTTTTGACCTTCACTGTGTTAGAAGGCAGTTTTCACATCCATCGGCAGTTTTCACATTCATCTCCGCGCTCACCTTAAATCTGAGCTCAAAACCCAGGATAGATCAACAAGATTTGATCAGATAACAACTAGTCTGGAAGCCAGTAATGGTGGAAAACTTTGAAATCTCTAATGCACTAAAGACTCTTGGACTTTTTCTGTGGAGGAATGCAAAATGACTGCACTGAAAATGACTTTTCGATGCAGAGCATGTTTTGTGCCATAGCCCATAACATGTCTGGAGGGGATGTTTGAGGGGGACAAGAAATCACGTGTAAACCGTCGTGTTTCCGGGAGATTTTTAAAATGAAAAGACATTAAAAAAAGAAATTGATGTTTTCTCTGAAATTATAATTATAGACTTTATTGTTTTAACCTCTGATGAACGACTAGAGGTCATAGTTTACCAAGCGTTTTACGCACCGCCTTGTAATCAGCCCTGGGTCAGCTGTCCAGTCTGCATGTAATGATCTTTTCTAATAGACTGGTATCAACGGGATCCTATTTTACCCCGAGGCCTATAAAAGGTTTTAGCTTCAGCTGTGACAATAATGAATAAATAAATAAATAAATCTTGCTAAATAATGATGGATAAATAATTTAGAGATTCCCGAAAGGCCACGTATCATGCGGTGAAACACATCCCTCAGAGCCACAAAGTCAACAACAACAACAAAAGGTGTCAAACTCCTCACCAAGTCATACAAGCTCCCTAAATCGTTTACCAGTCGGGAAAGTGTTGATTTTGTCGGTTTGTTGTTCCGCAGCCTGTGCCAGCGCGCACAAAAGGCCACCGCGGTAATTAACAGCGACAGTGTTGTTCTCTAATGGGCTTTTTCACGCCGAGAGCAGCGGGAACCTGATTATTTTCCCAGATATAGCGTCTTGATTTGTCATGTGAAGGTAATTCCAAAAACACGGCTGCCAGGGGGTCGAGTGTCCCACCGCCCCCGTGCTGCATGGGACCGAGGTCTGAGGAGTGATAATGTGTTTAGACGCGCTCTCACACTTCCCCTTTCACTCACATGGACAAGGTATGAAGGAAAAAAAAAAAAAAAAAGGCCTCCCAGGTTTTCTCACCGTCAGTTTCTACTTCTCTTAATCATTTTGACTTGTTTGTTGACATTTCCTCTGCTAATCCCAAATTAAATCTCTATGGTAAACAATTAACATATTTTAAATAAACAAATTTCATGACACTTACCCAACATTTTTCTTCCTTCTGCTGCATTTCTTCTCATCAAATCTCTATTATGGCGACAACAACAATATTAATAATTAACAATAATAATAACAATAATAATAACACAAGTAGGTAAATAGGGGGAAATGTAAAGTTAAAGAACCGTAAAATATCTTATCAACAAGCCATGTATGCGTTGTCTATAACAAGAGCAGCTAAACTCACAGGCTACTTACATAATCCTATCTCCACTATAGACCAAAAAAAAAAAAAAAGGAACTGTAATTCCCAACTCTGCTTCTCCCAAAAGGAAAAGAAAGCGCTAAAAAGACAAAACCTCACTTAGGGGTCCTGAGTGCAGCGCCCGGCTCGCCGGAGGCCATAAAGTTGGCCCTGCACTCGGCTTAATTGCTGTCACATGTAACCTTACCTGTCTCCCAATTAGCCCCGTGACTCGCTATTAGCAGATTCCATGAGCTGTAGGCCACTGACCAAGGGCACCTCAGGGTTTGGGGCCTAATAATTAGAGTGTAATTCTATACAGAGGAGGCTTATGATGAATCTGACCGGGATTTCACCGAGAAAGGGGTTAATTAAATGAGGATCAACCAGAGGTTTAGCGATGTATGTGATGTCCTCACATTAACCCCTCAATGAAGACACAATGAAATGTATCACTCCTTATTTCAGAACATAGCTCTTTTTTTTTTTCTGTCACAACTTTCCCCAAAAGACTAAAGAAAAGGCACATCTGTGGAACTGCAACCCAAGACATTCAAGAGAACATGTTCATCCTCCAACTCAACCCTGAATAAATGATCTCACACTTCACCCCCAGCTAAGAGAGCTGCTAATGTTCAGACATCAACAACAGCTGACCTGAGAAGCCAGTAATGCTGTCCACGTCTGATTTGAATTTTAATTAATGATCAAATAACGAAAGAGCAAAGATTATGTGAAGACTAATTGTTTTTTTTTTCTTTTCTTTTATCCAGCACTCGACTCAAGAGAAAAAGGTGACACTTGCTCCGACATTGTGACTTGGACCTCAGAGTTTGAAGCATGTGCAGCTTCCACTTTTACAAGTCTGTCTAAAAACAACACTCACATTAAAGATGTGTTTGTTAGCTGTAATTCTCTGTCCTGTTCATACTAGCCAGTAAGATATTCATTACTTTTACTTTTAAGTTATTTCTTTAGGCCTTTTCAGACCTGGACCACTGTGGTCTGGACTAAGCCTTAGTGGTTCACTCTCTACGAGGTGAGCCACAGGGTGCCCCAAGAGAGCCCTTCCTGATGTGAGTCCAATAAATCTACAGTCTGCTTACCTGAGGTTTCAGCAGGCTCAAAATGAAGCTGGACTGTTTACTACAAAATTCCCCCTGTGTTTCTTTCCTTTATCCCCACTTTTTGCTTCCCAGTACCTACAGTGTTTCCTTAAATATGCACTAAAAAGACAAAAACTGTGAGATATCCACTTTGTTAGACTAACTGCTGGATCCTCATGTTAGCATCAGCTGTATCTTTATCCACAGAATAAAGGCTGCCGAGTTTCTCCCTTATCCCTTACACTGGGATCGCCTTGGGAAAAATGTGAGCCTGTCTTTTAACAGGTTGAAATATAAAATGAAATATGTTCCCATTTCAAATTCCACTTGTTCAAACGTGAGATCATAATCCCTGCTTGCCAAGCGAACCCGGGTCAAATGGCACCCGCAAGGTTAGTTTCATCTAACACCCAGGCTTACATGGTGTCGAAGGCCAGACAGCACTGTTAAAAAGTTCAAACGACGGGAAGAACATGCTGCACGATGAATTCAAAAGCTCTTCTCTGTGACTGGAACAACCTTCATTGTCTAATTATGGTCAACTTTGCCCCGTCATACCCAGCGGTATCTTAAAACAAATGCATACGGCTTGTCACCTGTATTTGATGCTCAGTGATGGATGGCTAGGCCAACTGGTGCAGGAGGCTCTGATACGCGAGGGTGTCAGGGTGGGGGGCAAGGGGTGGTAAACATGACCGCACCGGATGGCCTAGGAAATGTGGAGGCCACTGGTTTACTTGTTAATTTATGGATGGCCTGACAACACCAGTGCCCACAATGCAATGCTCAGTTTCAGCCAATGCTAAATATGATACCATTGAGGAAAGGAGCCATCAAGTGACCAGGTATGTAACCTGAGCGGGCTCCTGAAATAGAAATTCAAAGCTAAGAATGACATGTTTGTTAGGAGGTCTCATGTCCACAGCTCGTGTCATGTATGACCCATGAACAGATGCTATTGAGATGCTTTTGTGCTCACTGAAGGTTAATCGTTGATGCGCTGCTCCAGAAAGGCCTGGTGATGGACAGACAAGTGGGGAAGTAAGTTGTAGCTTACTGGTAATATGTGTGTGTATGAGTGTGTGTGTGTTCATCAAATGTGAAAAAAGGCATGTTACCTAAATTTCCATAAAAAAAAAAAAGCTACTGAGTCTCCTTTAGAGACACTGATGATGAACTTCCCTTTCATAAAACTTCGTAATTAAACTCTCATTAAGCTGGAGGGAAGGGCCTCTCATTCCTACACACACACACACTATTGGTTCACACTGTGCAAATGTGTGAGTGTGTTTACTCACTGCAGAGACACAGAGCTGATAGTTTTTGAAAGTCAGCGCAGTTTCCTTTGGCCGATTGGGGTTGATTAAGAGGTTAACTGTGGAGAAGCATGGCGTCTTTAAGGGAGATTTATCTGTTCCTGCTCTGACCCCTCGGGGGTAGCTTCCCTCACCCCCAGCGTCCCCAGGATTTATTTAGTTATTTGTTTATCTGTTGGAAGAGGTCACCCGTTTTCTGCACTACATCTCAGCCCTGTTTGTGCATCTCAAACCCATTTTTCATCTCAATCCTTGTGGGATCACGGCGCTGGTTCCATTTGCTGACTAAGCAATGAGGACACGAGCACAGGCCCCGCCGAGTCTCGTGACCTTTAACATTTGGCAACGATACACTCCCAAAATTGGTTATTTTCATTTAACACGTATTTTGCTATCTGTTCAACTTTGGCCCCCATTTGGAGGAATTATGGTGTTTTCCTAATTGCTTCCTGACAGTTCTAATTCAGCACCACTTTAATTTATGGCCTTTTATTTCCTATTTTTTGCACGATTTCATTAGAGAGCTTGTGTGTATTTCACAAAGGCAGTAAAAGATATCTCATAATCCTGACAGATGAAACTTCAGTTTGTCATTTCACACAGGAAAATGTAGCCCATAACCTCTATAGATTTAAAAAAAAAAAAACATCATTAATACACATCACCAGTTTATCATACAAGCCAGCATCTTGTGCTTATTTATTTTTGCATGCAGATTAATCAGTGTGAGAACACTGAAAACAGTTAATGGTATCTATTTAAAAAAAAAAAATCTAACACTGTCAGACAACATCTCTAAAACCTTCAATGGCATAAAAACCTCAAGTGATTGCTAGTACTCACTATCTCTCAAAATGTCACACACGCTTACTCAGCCGCACACACTCTCACACCTCTTGTGTAAGGGGGTTTGTCGCTGTTAAGATGCAGCAGGCCTTTTGCTGGGGAGAAGGAGGAGGGAGGGTGGTGGGGAGGTGGGGGCTATACAGGGAATGCTATGTGGCTTGCATGACCTGACATGTCTCTGAAGCTGGAGGGGGTCTCGACCTTTGACCCAGGGCTCCAAAACTAGGAAGATGAAAAAAAGGGGATAGGGTGGGAGGGTTTCGCCTCTAAACAAGGGCTTCTGTTTGGACCACTCCAGGAATGTCAGTTCCATAAAAAGATGCCTACAGAGAGAAAGAGAGACAGGGAAAGAAAAGAAGAAGACATAGACGGAGTGGTACAGAGAGAGGAAAAGGGGGAAAGGTGAAATATCTATCTATCTATCTATCTATCTATCTATCTATCTATCTATCTATCTATCTATCTATCTACCTACCCACCCATTCAATTCTGCAAAACAAGAACAATGCAAAAAAAAAAAAAAAAAAGACAATATAATCCAATCATGACTAATTTCCTCATTCCACACTGGAGACATGCTGTCTTGTTTGGTAAATTGTGCTCAAACAGCCCAGATGATAAACTGTCAGGCGTTCAGAGTGTGACCAGTGCACTTAACCAGGCAATGTACTCTGTAGACAGACTCTGATTCTCCACCCTTCCTCCTCCTCCACCTTCATAATGTAACATTTACTGCCATTTTTACTCTCAAACTGCGGTCATGCGATCAGGCAATAAATTAACCTCTGGACCCTGGCTGAAGGCTGAGCCCTTGTGACTTGCTGGTCGAGGCTGGGCTGCAGCAGAACAGTGTTGACGCTGCACTGCAGGGGTTGAGTCAGGAGATAACCTTGTTTTTCACAATGTCTTCCTGATCGTGGAGCGTCTGGATGAATGCCCAACACGACCCAGAGAGGGCCTGTAATCTGTTCTCCTGCAGAGAGAAGCTCTGACATGGCAACAGTTGTGTGTCTCAGAGGGGACTTGTGTCTTGAGGCAGATGAACGTTATTTGTGTGCGCTCAAGATGCAACAAAATGGCCAGTAAAAATTAGGCAACATGGGAATTCAGTTTCAGTTCATCTCCAAGTGGCTTCTGAGTGGGTTGAATAATCTCCACGTGTTTGGAGTTGGCCAGATTAATGTGTCAGCAACCAAGACAGTGTTTCGAGTGTGCTACAGGTTATTAGCTACAAATGTTTTCACCTATGTGAAATATGTCTTCTTGGTTTATTTGTCAGCAGGATTACACAAAAAATCCTGAACTGATTTGCACTGATCTTGGTGTAGGGAGGGTGCAGGTCAGGGAAGAACCCTCTGGGTTTTTGTAGCAGATCTGTATCACTGGCTCTGGATTACTTTGAATTAGATATTTTTTCTCTCTCTGGTGTTAATTTTTTGACATTGGCTTTGTGGAGGTCTATGCTCTCTGTGTGCCCTTCTGTATGTAGTGATAAAACAATTAGTCAATTACTCAGTCAGTCAGTGGACAGAAAAGTCCTTTATCAAGCACAGATTTGCTGTTTGAGTCCAATTCCTTTTACTGAATAAAAAATTCAGGCCTACTGCCTGCCCCTCATTCAAAAGTCAATTTTCAAGCTGCATTTTGGACCATGACTGGTTTACAACTTGTGATGTCACAAAAACATGTTCATATATACACGCCACAAACTCAAATTAAAGATAGGCACAGATGAATTTGACCAGTGTCTCACTCTGCACACACATCATTCTTCACAGTGCAGGTCAAACTTCCAAGTAACAGAAAACAAAACACGTTTCTCAGCATATGGGAACTTTGGTATCTTTGCGTTTTGGCTCTGGGTAAGTGTGACAGAAAAAATGATACATTTTTGACATTTTATATTTAAGAATAAATGATGGATTACCTAATCATAAAGGAGATTATCAAATATGGAAGTAATTGTAAACTGCAGTCTTTTGGTTTATCTTTGAGTGTAAAAGTGCATCAATTTTCCGTATTACAGGTGAGATTGACAACTGGTCAGCAAGCATCTTGATGGTGATTGTGATGAAAGGTCAGAGGAGCTAACTTGTTCCTCCATGTTCTATTTGTGGATCATGAATCCCTATTGACTGTGCCAGCAACTAATCAGAGGCTCATATTGGGTTTTCAGTCTTGCCCTGGACTGATCGCAACCTCTGATTGGATCAGCACTAATCCTTCAGTATGACGTCCCTCTGATGGAATTTGCACAGGCCTACCATCCGACGGTAATTACATGACCCAAGAGATCTTCAATACCCTGAATAAGCAATGCATGTGACATGAGGATATTCTCTGTGCTGATACACAACTTTGCTGTGTGGTTGCTGTGCAGATCTAGTCAACATGCAGTATACAATCCCACCAATCCTGCACTAAAGCTGTTAAAGGTGCAATGACTGCAACTGCAGTGCCCAGAGGCATCACTTCACTTAACTTCTCTGTACTTAAGCACTAGGCTGCAAGCACACAGGTCTGTACTCAGTCTGTGTTCAAACTGCTCAACGTGTGTAGAGGTGGAAAAAGGCCAAATTCCCCTCCCTGCAGTTAAAATCTCAGACGGTGGTCTTTAACGCATTCTCCCACTCCCGCTCCCTCCCTCCTACACTTCCAATAAAAACCTCTGACCAACAGTTGACCTTTTGCATAGCCCCTTCTCACTGCTCCCCCGTCCTTCACCCTGTCTTCCCTCTCCTCTCCCTTCTTTCGTTCTCTCTCCTTCTTTTCGTCCATTGCTTTCTCCCCACTGCCACAGTGGCCCACGGTGGGCCAATGGGAACCGGCAGCTGCAGGGAGAGAGGGGTGGGGTTTTGGGTTGGGCAGAGGGGGGTGTCAGGGTCAAGGGGGGTCACAGTACTGGTAAAGTCATCGCAGGGGCTCCAATGCAGGGGCAACGCTTCCCCCTTCAAAGGCTGCACGGTGACGTCCATGCGCCCCTTGCACCCCTTCTCCTCTTCCACCCCCCACCTCTCAGTCCCTTGCGGCCCCCTTTGGCCCTGCTGTTCCTTGGCTCTCAGGGGTCAAGACAGCCGAGGGTTAATAAAGTGATACCAGGTGTTGGCCAGAGAGAAGCATTTCCCCCCCCCCCTTCTTCTCTCTTCACTCCCACCAGCAGCAAACTGTGGGGCCCCCATTTCACACCACTGAATCCTGCTGGGACATCAAGCCTGAGAGCGAGCCTGCTGGAAGGGGTGGCCGTGCATGTCAAAGTAAAAACAAGCCTCAGGTAGTGCGCAGGACATGTCCACTCTGTGTGCATGTGTAAGTGTCACCCATTTCCTGAATGTGTGTGCATGTGTTTGCACATGTACATGTTGCACAACACTGCCACCACAAGCAGAGTAAGGGCAGGAGGGAGGGTGGGAGGGGCGTGGGTGGGGAGGGGGGGTGGCAACCTGAATGGCATCAGAGCGCTAATGGGCCTCTGGGACAATACAAGGTTAACCGACCCAACAAAGTGGCCGATTAAGTCTCAGTGGAGGAACCTTGGAAGCAAAAAGATCCCAAATCCTGCCACTGCCATTCCCCTGGATCAGTGGACACACAAACACACACAGGGAGGGCGCGGGGGCTACGGTCGGCTTTAAGGCTGTGCAAAGAGTCGAGGTGGAATGGTGGTTTCTTCACTTGACTACTAGAAAAGTGGAGGCTGAATAGCTGTAAAGATCAAACCCAGTGAAAGGGAGTCATTGTAGTAAGAGTAAATGGCCTATGACAAAGAGCAAAGAACAAACAGAAGGAAGCCGTCAGCGTACGAGTGTGAGCACCGACAAGACACTGAAATTAATGAGAAAGTGCCCCAGCTTGTGTGTGCAAGTGTGAAAAAAGTGTTTGAGAATTTGACCATGTGCGGACAAACATGAGCCAGGACATTTGCAAAAACACCAGCAGCTCGCACCCCCCTACCTTCAATCCGACCTGCTAAATGAAGGGGGTCCTAATTAACGCTAATTAACATCAACGACAAGTTGGGGCCATTAGTCCGGCTAATCCCCCGTTTACATTTTCCCCTCTCGCTGGAACCCTGCTGGCCAATTCTTACCCAGTCACAGAAAGGACGCATTGTTAATGGGCTCGGCATCAAAGATACATCGCCCCCTTGAAATGAGTTGCCTCCATTAGGGCCTGAGAGCCGGTCCTGATCCGAACACTCTACTCAAACAGCCCAGGGAGAGGAAAAAGGGAGGGGCATGGAGGTCAAGCCCCACGTTTAGACTGCTCCATCCGATCCATCAATGACTTGTTTGCACTCTTTCATGATCCCTGACCATGTTAAAAACAAAAACAAAAAAAAACAACTACAGAGCAGTATAAAAATAGCAGCAAAGGATCTGATATTGTAAAAAGACTTGAGTGTTCAGGCCATTTCAAAGTGTCAGCTTCCTATGTAGAACAGTTGAAGGCAGTGGGGAGCGTGTGAGCTGCAGGTGCTTGAATGAGAATGCATGTGCAACAGTGCAGCAGTAACTCTGAAACAAAAGCCCTGCTAGTTTTAGAAGTGTAAAACTGATGGCAATCTTGATTGTGTTAAGGAAATCCTAAATATATGTTTGCACGTACACATATACACAAGAATTGACCAGTCTGTGATATACTTATTGTGTATAGTTTTTGTTTGTATTAATAACTAAGTGCTTGAGTTGTCTAAACCTGTTGAGAGATATTTTATAATATAAAACTTGGATCTTGTGTAAAGACTTTTCCTTGGTGCTGCCCCTCCACTTTTATACATAAAGCTCAGTTTAATTGACATTGTTAGTATTTCTCTCTGTGAAAACAGCTGTATAACATTTGGAAGAGCTTTCTAAGGCCCAGGTAACCCAGGTAATATCATCAGGGATATCCTGAGTTAGGCTTTGGTCTTCAAACATTTGCAATGAGCTGGTGTTGTGGAATTTGAAAGATTTGGGCATTTAATTCCATTAAATCCAATTTGTATAGCACCAAATCATACATTCATTATCTCAAATCACTTTACAGGATAAGGTCAATACCGTACAACATTATAGCAAGAAATCCAACAATTCCCACAATGAGGACACACTAAGTGACAGAGCGTAAAAAGCGCAAGGGGAAGAGGTCAAGTGAAAGATACTGCTGATTTGCACTATGGGAAATGTAGGATCCAGCATTTTTGAAGCTTGACTCATGCTAGGATAGGATGTCTCTGCTGCTGTTGCTTGTTTTTATGGACGTGTAATACGAAATCACTGCACCTTTAAATATCGTTAAGTTTGTTAAACGTTATTCTATATTGTTCAACATCATATAACATATTGTGTTTCAAACTCTTCATTGAAGCTTTATGATGATAACAAGAGAGTGAAATATTCCCAAACCAGCTGTACCACTCCATCAAATCATTATCTGATCTGGAATAATAATCCAGATGTTTTAAACATTACTTTATACACATTTTCCTAAATTTCAGCTTAATATACTTGATATCTTTCAAAACTTTCTAGTGGATTCTCAAGTGTGTCTCCTAGTGCTTAAAATAATATTCTGTAGGTGTAAATAATGTTTGGCTATGCAGCATGAGTTTTGCCCACGAGCGAACTTGTTGAGGGATTAAATGAATGCACGCGTACATAATTCATATACTGTATTTGTTTTGTGTGCTTTGATTGATTCTCTGACCCCGGCTACTCCTTTGGAAATAGCCGAAAGAGGATGACTTGTTCTGAATGCTGCGGTCATTGTGCAGTGTAAGTATAGCACTTCCTCTGCCCACAACAAAAAAAAAAGAATGAAGAGTGCCAAAGACATAAATCTACAATTCACACATTGTGAAGCAGAGCAGAACGTAAAGCAAAGCAAGTGTCATAAGGGAGTTTTCTTTGTTACATTAAAACAGCTGACAAAGAGCTTTTATTGTGATTTCTCTCAGTGCTATCACTGAATATGTCTTTTGTCTCAACACTTGACGAAGCTGTCCCCTACAGAGTTGACACCACCTCTCTTTAGTTCTTCATGTAACATTATCATCCCTACAGAAGCCTTTTTTTTTTTCACGACAACATAAATCACTCCCTTGTTTTCAGATTCATAAAAGCTCTCTCGTTATCCCTCTTAACGTTTCCTATGTACTGGACCGCTGCAGGATTTTTTCCAACCTTTGCTTCTTTACGCCTTGGAAAGTAAATACAATAAATTCCAGCACATAGGCAGAGCTGGGGTGTTGTGTTATTTTTCGACACCGCGGGTAAGCACAATAGAAACACAGCTGTGGCGATCAGTCCGGGCTCCCCGGGAGCCACTGGAGGCCCGGAGCACATGTTCGTTAATGATCAGTTACAAAGGCTACAATGGGAGCTGCTAGTCGCTGAGGTCTGTACTCCTTTGCATCTGAAACCATTTGAATGACTGCACCTTCTGCTAAATGTTTAAACCCAGGATGTGTCTCTCTGGATTGATTGCGGTTGAGTCGACAGTTTAAACTCTCACCGGGTGAGGTGTTAAAGGTTTTTGTTGGTTAGAAAGATATTTGAGACTTCTTCAATCAATGACTTCTTCAAATGCTCTTTGTTATTCTCCAGTAAGTGTTGGAATATCTAAACCTTATAGTCAGAAATTGTTTTAACTAATGTTTAACACAGGTTGCATCCATCTTCTGCGAAACAAAACATTTCAAGGAACATAATTTACAGCATACATGACTAATAACTCTGTCTAATCCTCTCCTGCTCAGTTAATGAGGCTTAAACCTACTTTGTCTTCAAAGATTTGTGCCTCAAACACAGAACACAGTATTATCTGAGCAACTGAGGTTAAAATACAGTTTCAAAATAAGGTGACTGATGTCTGATGTAATTTTTTTTTTTTTTTACAAATCATGACAGGTTTTTAGAGCTCCTGACTGACAAGCAACCCAAAATGGATCTAAAGCATTTTTGGAATAGATTTCTCGAAACTGTGGACAATGTGACATTGAGGTCAGGGAGTTTAGGTGTTGCCTTATGAAGGTTGAGTCTCCTCTACATGACTTCCACAAAGCAGTAAACATCAAGAGAAAGTTCCAAATGCTCCAGACACTAAAGCTGCTGCGAGATGTTTTTTTTTTTTTTTTAAAAAAGGGGCTGCCCAAACAAGCTCACACATAAACACGTATATGTACACACGCAAGCCCGCAGCACATACATGTATATGTATGTACTCATGCACACCCAAACACACACACATATACATAGGCACCTATCCCTCTAGGGTGATCCACGACCCTCCCCCACTCTTGAAACCCGATCTGTCGGCATGCAGCGCGGAATTCTCCAATCGCCCTGACTTTTGACCTCTGCCCTTTTTGGCAGTGCACAGAAGAGAAGATGAAGTGCCCAAGCCTCTCTCTTCCCCAACACAAAAAATCCCCTGTTCTAGCAGCCCTCCCACATGAACGGGCACGCACACACACAAACATAGCGGACACACACACACACTGATTCCCAGTTGGGACGCCTTGAGGCCAAACACTCTCTCTGATTCCCGTGAGGCACATGATCAAAATGATTCTTGATATGTAGGTAGCAGATATGTGTGTACGTGTACGTGTGTGTGTGTAAGTGTGTGTGTGTGTGTATGAGTTGGAAAACAGATGGAGAGAGCAGGGCAGAGAGAGCAACTCTGACTTTTAAATCCCTTCATTGCATCGTTCACATAGCTAAGACATCACAGAGCTGTTAAAGCTTTGAGGGTTTCAGTAAAGGGGCAACATAACAGGCAGTACTGTTATCATTACGACCATCATCATCATCATTACCGTCACAATCATCTTCATTGTCCTCATCAACAGAGAGAGGGAGACGAAAGAAAGACTCAGAGAGAGACAGAGTGTCACAGCCATGTGTTTCTGTCATTTGACCCCTGACTCTGTGTTTATGTGGTGTCAGTGTGTGTTTTGCATCTCTGTAAATAACATTTCTTGTGTGTTTGGAGTCTCACCTGCTTCAAATCAACACCTACACCCTCCTCCCCAAAGGTAGCAATGAAATTGTTTTTGGCAACAAAGGTGGTTTAATCTGCATGTGCACATTTCTGAAACTAAATTGTGTGCCAGATTTCAGCACACACATTATCACTGTTTCCAGATGTTTCAGATAAAACTGGTTTGACTGATTTAGTTAAAGGGTTTAATTTAGGATCAGGCTGTTTATGATATTTATATTCAAAGTGCACATAGTTTAGGTTGCGAATTTGATATCTGAGATTTCAGCCTCTGCCCAAATACAGTGGAGTTAAATGTCATTTTATTTTTGATTCTTCAGACACATCCTCCAACCTGAACAACCGTATAGGTCGTTTTTTTCAACCCTCTCATACGACCCATAGAAGTGTCTACTCAAATAGCACCACTACGGCAGCAGGCAGTTGTCATTCTTACAATATAGATGCCGACTGTGAGCGACTATACCTTCGTCACCATGGTTACTGTAGTAACAGTCGGGCTTGGTTAGGTTTAGGAAAAGATGGTGATTTGGGGCTAAATAACTACTAACCTTCAACATTAGATGATCTTTGGTTATGTGGTTAATCACATGGTTCAGTTTGTCAAACGGTCATGAACAACAGAAACAACACAAACTGCTGCTTTCACATGGGAATTGAACATCTCTTTACTGTGTCATATTCCCGTTTTGTTGACCCATCCATCCACACCAACCTCCTCCTGATGTGGACTTTGTCGATGTGTTACCACATTTCCCTTTGCTCCTATCATAATTACTTTGGCCATTTGATGTTATCTAACAACAAAATGCAACTATGGGTCATAAATTACCTATGGGCTTGTTTTTTTCCAGGAAGATACTTTCTTTGAGAAAAAAGCGTCCCTGCTACTGTGGATAATCAACAGAATCCACCATCGAGAATTGTCTTGGAAATTAGGTCCAAAACTCTTCATATACAGGCCTGTGTAGTATCCAGAGGAACTGAGACTTTTACTTGAAAGACACACTGCAGTTGAATAGCTAGCTCCATTTTATGAGCTTGTAGACAGAAATCTCAAAGAGAATCGAGGTTTGATTTAAATTAGTTTCGACAAAAGCTGTGTCCCAATTTAGTGGCCGCGTCCTTCAGAGGCTGCGTGTGAAGACCGATTGAGGCACGACTAGGCTGTTCAATTTCAAAGGCTGTCAAAAGTGTCCCCCTTTCCCTGGGCCCCGGACGATCCCACAGGTGGATCCTTTGTGGCCCAATCTATCCTAAGATTCATTGCGCTCCAGTAATAAAAATAATATGGCAGCAAGTCACAGAGAGCCAGACTTAGTAAGTACTGGGTTTCAACTTAGTTCAACAGCTAACAGTACAGTTGTTAAACCAAGGGCCTTAAACCCTTAAAGAATTTTTTGTGAAATAAAAAAGAAAGCTACGTGTTGTTGACAACAGGAGCTGGTTTCGCAACAAACAGTAACAGCAGGTACAACTGGTGACGCAATGCAAAAATATTCCGTCAACTAGACCATGTCATTTCGGTTCAGCCTTCTTGGTCTACGACGGCTACGTGGGACCAGACCTCTGAAGCTCCCGAATTGGGACTAAGCTAAAGTGTCACTGAACTAAAGGTAAAACTGTAACAACTGTCCCAAATAGCCACACTTGAAAGCAGGCTGGAAATCCTACCACCATGAAGAGGGGCAAGACAATGAATTCCACACATTCACGAGGTCGTACAAACCAAAAGCAATATACTGTAAGTAGCTGTGTGCAGACTGAAAAAAGCACTTGAGAACTGTTCTCTCTTTGGGCACAGACTAATCCCTGAATGAACGGGGAATGATTGTTGTATTATCAGTTTTCAGAAAACAAAAATCTGATGCAGCCCTCCCCCTCTTCCAAAACCAGAAAGGCGTGGGACTTCAATGAACCAACAGGCACTTTGTTTGAAGCATACTGATGCCTTTATCTCAAAACCCGGAGAGATAAAGCTGAAACTATCTGCATAGCTGGATACCATGCAGATAATTTTGTAATTTGGATGAACTGACCCTTTAAAAGTGTTTAAAGCGAAATGAATGTAGTTCAGTGACAGTATTTCCATGTGAAACTTTGCAAATTGTAACTAAACATAGGTGCATTGGTTGCAAACATAAAACATTCATCTGGTTTCTGGAACATTTACTTAAAACCTAACAAATTGCAACCAGTATAGATTTTGCATGAAAAGTGGTTATTTCTAAAGCTCGACTCGCAAACTGATCATTTAGCAAAAGTAATATATTGTGGAGTCAGACTCACAATATCAAATTTCACTAAGTTGTTTATGTGTCTCATGTTTGGTGTGAGAGAGCTCCCCATACATCTGACCCCGTATCCCAAAATGCATCTTTAAAATCCCCACAGCACCACCTCTCTCCTCCACCATCTGACCGCTGCCATTTGTGCATTGTGTGTGTCCGGCATGACTGCTCTCGTCATTTTCCCCTTTGATTGGCCTTCACACAATGTAATCAGTGTTGCAGCTGTCTGAAAAGGCCTCTTGTGCAGTATCTGAGCAATGCCGATCACCCCGATGCGTCCGTAACTTTGCTTTTAGTTCCATTCAGACGCTGTGACAAACGGCAAACTGTCTGGTGAGCATGTGTCAAGCCACTTGATTTACTGCTTTGTTTGACTGCACTGGCCCTTTTCTGAATGTCGCCTCCGTCTTGTATGGCCTTACTGTATTGGTAAGAATTGCCATGGCCGTAAGCTTGAAATTCTAATGTACAGACAGACTGAAAGAATTGGTCCACTGTATGTGTGAGTCACTTGATGTACTTCCATTACACAAAAGCTGACTTATTCCTTAATTTTCTGTTTTTTGAACATGACTGAAATGATTGACTGACGTATCAATCAAAATCATCTTTGGGTGTAACAGCACAAATTAACTCAGCTCTCACATGTCAAAGAAATAATATAAAAACCAACAGATTTTCTGGTTTCAAATGTGGGAGACAGACCCAAGCAAGTATGTTCCAGGGAAGTGCCATGTGGTTTGGGTTATATTGTTAGCGAATGATGTGCTCTTAACTAGGTATAACTCGGTGTGCTGGACCCCTAAACTGTAGCCAATCCATTAAGACAAAGCTCTCTTGATCCCTTTCTTTAAATCCTCCACCATGGCTGATTAAATGTAGCCGATTTTCACGGCTGTGCTGTGGAGGCCGCGAGGTCTGAATGGCTCCTCACAGCGCGACCACAGTGCTGTGCTGTCACTCCAACAGCCTTAGGAGGAAAGAAAGCAGTTGCGAGCTTAACTGTGGGTAGGTACGCTGCATGTCTTTCGATCCTGGTTAGACCAGGACACTTCTTTCCAGATATACTGTATGTAGATCTGAAGGACACGTGATCCAAGACAACTAGATTCCCCTTTTGTGCTTATTGTGCAAATAAATGCACCTCCCAATGTTCCTGTCCACAGTAACAATCCCATGACAAATTTGGAAAGCTTTTTAGCCATGCTATTCTTTTGTCCAGTTTGTCCACCATATCAAAGGCCCAGGATGAAATATCTCAATAATGATTATATGGACAGCCATAAAGTTTGGTGCTGACATCCATGTTCACCGGAGCATGAATCCTCCTGATTTTTCATTTGGCAACATCATCAGGTCCAAATTGAAATCTGTCCAGTCCTTTAGTTTATGACAAAGTACCTGCACAAGTAATGACATTCCCTTCAGCCTCAGCTGCACACTGTGTCTGTACTAAGTACAAAATGTTAGTGTTCTAACTCACTAATCTAAAATGGTTAACCTTAGCTACACCTGCCAAACAAGACATTAGCATTTAGCTCAAAGTACCATTGTGCTCAGGCGTAGCCTTGCAAAAGTTATATGGTCATAGGTTATAGGTTGAGTGTTTTTTGTTACATGACAGGCAGGCAATGTGGTGGGAAAATCCAAACACTTTACACACGCATTACATGTGTAATTAGTTAACAGGAATTTCTATTCATTTTCAGATGGTGGTTTAGATCATTAATTAGTTTAGATCCTTTTTTTATTACTGGGTCACTGTCAGCTTTCTGTAGAAGCTTGTTTTCTTCAACGTCATGTGCAGAAGGCACAAGGACAAGGAATCTGAATGTGTCAGTAATTGTGGTTGATGTTTTTAGATTTGCAAAGAATGATTACAAAGAGAGAAAGCATGTCTGTGTCAGCAGAGATGTGGAATAAAAGGAGAGATGATACACTACATCTTTGTATTAAAAACTCAAAATATAAGGAAGTAAATAGCCTCTATAGGCCAAAATGGTCTCCACAACTGTAAAATTCAGACGCATTTACGCTATAAGGCAAAACTGTTCATTATTATTCTACTGTCAGTTCAAATGCTCCAAAAATTAAAAAATTAAAATCCTGCAAAAAAAATTAATATCTGGTCCTAAAAAAATGGTTACTGACCTATAATCCATGTCCTGGTAAACATACCAAATACATCTTACCTGCATTCACCTTATTTTTCAGCTGTGCAGCGGTGATCAGTAGTGACAGGTTTTAAAAATAAGTCAGACCAGGAGCAAACATATGTCGGTTCTTCATATCTTTTTTTCTGTCTTTTTGAATTATTTTATAGTGTTGTGCTGATCATTATGAAAACTGATGTTACTGACCTTTCCACAAACCTTTATAATGTTTCCCATAATGCACCGACCTTTCTCACCTCCCCAGTCTTTCTCTCTTAAGCCATTTCAAAGGAAAATAACCCAGTTACAGACAAATCCAGTAAATTCCTTCCCCTGGATCAGTCCACACAAAGCATAACTTATGCATCACTTGACTCCCAATACATGACCCTTTGGACAACAAACTGCCCTCCCTTGCCCTCCCCCACTCTCCCAAAGGGTGTTAAGACCTGTCCCTACTCTCCCCAGGGAATGATGGGAAAGGAAGGCCTCCACATCTGTCCCCCGCCCCAGGCAGAAGGAGAGAGAGAAGGAGATGGTGGGTGAGACATTCCTTTATTGACAAGAAAGAAAGAAAGAAAGAAAGAAAGAAAGAAAGAAAGAAAGAAAGAAAGAAAGAAAGAAAGTGAAATCAGACAAGAGCAACAGAAGAAAAGGGGGGGGGGAAATGAGGGCTGTGACATCAGAGAGAAACTGAGATGAGACAGAGAAACAGACAGAAAATGAAAGAGTCATTTAAAGAGAGAGAGATTGTGTGAATGAGATGGATCTTGTCTCCTTATGAAGCCATCCATCACTCCTTCAATAGCCCAGTGGGCAGAGAGAGAGAAAGAGAGAGAAGCAGGCACCCCAGGCCCTTCTTCAAAAGCCCAGGAGGAGAGGAGGGAGGAGAGGAGGACGGCTGCAATGTGCTGGTGGAGCTGTGATCTTTACCTCCCTCCCTCCTGTGAAGTCAGCAGGGAAAGTGATTAGGCCTGCCTCTCGCCTCCTCCTCCTCCTCCTCCTCCTCTTTCCCTCCATTTTCCCTCTAATGCAGGTTGTTTTGGGCCTGTCAATGAGGCCTAATGTTAATTTCTTTGCCTCACTAATGTACTACCCATAATGCATTCTTTTCTCAATACACAGCTGCAATATACAATTTAACAAACTACTCTTACTACCCTCGTCCCTTTTGTCCATCAAAACAAAATGTTTTTTAATCTGTTTCTTGCTTACTAGAATTGTAAAATTGTTAAATCAAGAGTCAAACATACATCCAGGATTTGGATTTGACTTGATAATTGTTGGGGTTCAAATGATGAATGAAACAATTTGAACAAACACACAGACCTTGCCATAAAGGTATACAGATAAAGATCTTTGTATAAATATCATGTAAATGATGGGAGAAACTATTCATGACTATTCATCATCAAGTATAATATTACAACGCCCATATTGCAACCAACCTAGGCAAACATCAAACATTAATGCCACAGTTTATCATAAATCTACACAATTTCCTTATATATAGTGTGTATAGGAAAGTTATGTGTATAACTCAGAGCACTAAGGGTTTAACAACGAAAAAAATAAGACTCCTGTGCTACTACTCTAAATTTTATATGATATTTCTCATTTAAAAACCACACTGTCTGAGGAACGAGAAGAAAAGGATGGGGGAATAATAATGCTGGCATATAAAAGAAGCAAGTGGAGCAGGTGGAGCAGGTGACAAACTAAACTAGCTGCCTGAATTATTAGCAAAAGCTTGAATATTAGACCAAAGTTAAATCATTACATCAATTCTAACATCATATTATGAGAGATCAGTGATAATATCTTGTGTTCATGCCAAAGATACAAAAGATTTAGGCTTCAAAAAAGACAAAAGTAAAATAATATGTAACCAAGTGGCTCAAAAAAAAAAAGAAAATACAAAAAATACAAAATTTAGATTTACATTTCTATGTATATTTCCCTTTTTGCCTTGTTTCAATCAGTGTAGGTAATGTTGCTAGAGAAATAAGATGTGAACACACTTCCACACCAGGGTGTGACAAGTGTGAGATGCTGTTGACCCCTGTCTGTCCCCTCTCGTTCTGCTTAGGTCCCTTAACGTTAAGGTCACAACCTAGCAGTTTTATTGGCTCTCTAAAGTCATCAGTGCTTTGGGATTGGATGAAAGGCCTCTAATGGAGTCAGTAATTGGTCCACTTTATCAGTTTATTAGGTTCTCTGGCTGTGGGAACAGCTTTGACACTTTAGGTAAAGTATACATCATTAGCACAGAAATACAAGTACAAGGACTACAAGTGACTTGGAAAAGAGCTTAAGATAAATTTTCAGGTTTGTTGTTGAGAGAAAATAGAAAATACTGTATTGTGATTTAAAGTTAAGGTATAAAAATGGCTGCTGTCTTTAAATTAGTTTTTCTTTTTGTCCTGGGAAACTTTTAAGACTTCTAAGATGAAGCCAATGAAACCTGTCAAATGTCATTAGTTTTAGTAGGTTTTTTTCCTTCTTTTTTTTTTTTTTTTTTTTTTACCTTGCTCTTATTTTATATATGCCTACTCCCTCTAACTCTTCCTAAACCTTAAAGAGAATCGGTTGCAAATGAAATCACCAACTTAAGCTGTCATCTAGATATATTGCATCCCATTTGTTGTCTGCTGCTCAGAGGAGTGACAGGCCGTCAAAGGCTGCGTCCACGACCTCCAGTAAAGAGGAAAGCTTTTGGTCTTTAGTCTTTTCTCTCTGGTTCCCCATTATCTGTGTGACCTGTCCCCTTAAAACACTTCGGACGAGTGAAAGGTCCTGACTCTGTGCTGAGCTCTGGCATTGATGTGAACCTTCGCTATTCAACCTGCACGCTCACACACCCCCACTGCGGCACAAGGCAAGAGACGCACATACAAGAACCTGCAAATGCACATGTATAAACACACACAATATGTATACATATGGCTTAAAAAAAAATAAAGCCACATTATACATGCATAAGTCTTTGCTCTATGCTGGCGTCTTTGATGCTCACACTAAAGAACACCACAGGTTTCAGAAGACCATAGGAACCTGGTTCTGGATGAGCTGTCAACAAAGAAGAGGAAAACAACTGTATAAAAGCCCCCTCCCCCCACCCACTCACCATCCCTCTCCCCTCCTCACCCAGAGTCCTTTCTCCCACTGACCACTGTTCAGAATTGCCCCCTCACCCCTGTGACCCCCCTATTGGGCCCTTTCACTCCACGACAATGGCTGCTGGGGGCCGTGTTATTTGAGGCACTAAAGAGCCGTCCCACCCGCCCGCCCCCAGGACAATGCCCCCCCCACTGAGAGCTTTCTTCCCCTCACCTTCCTAATGACAGGTTTCATCCTCTCCGTCCTGACCCCTGGGAGGGGATGCGGCTCCCAGCTCGGCCCACCGCCTTTCTGCCTGCTGACCTGCTCCGCCATCAGGTCCGCCTCCCGCTCACTAATACACATATACACACTTTCACTCTCTCATATAGACTGTGTGCACATGGGGTTGTGGAAAGTAACTGGCCACAATTACTCAGCTACTGTAAGGTACTTAATTTTAGTATCTCACTTTAAATTTGCTTAACAGCTATGGTTAATTAACATTACAAAAACATATAATAAAAATCATAAAATATATTAATTGTTGATGATGAAACCACTTTTTCCTTGTCATGTTTTAAATGTCCAGGCAAGTTCAGCAAGTTCAGGTTTTGCTTATACTGTTCAAAGCCCTAAGACATAAAATTACCCAATATTTCACAAAAGAACAGATTAGAGAAATATTTGAAAAATAAACTCAAAATTGTGTAGAAGTTTGTATTCCTTCCTTTTTACCCCTAAAGTTTATCTTGTGACCCTTTGAAGGGGCCAGAGACCCTAGATCGGGCCCCAGTGCACTAATTTACCCAACTGTATATAAACAAGATCCATGTCAACCAGCCACAACAGTAAAATGCTACTTACACACTGATGCATCACAATGAACATAATAATTCCATTTATATATAAATATATTGGTCACAGTAGCTATAATGAGAACTGTGTCTTTTAGTCTAACTACTGTTCTACATCAGTAATTAAGGTAAATTGGTCTGATGTAACCACTTTGCCACGTGCTACTTCACAGATCAAGTCAAAAACTATCTAACTAAAAAAACTGAACACAACTTCACCATGTTAAGACCATGATGCACCAGGAGGTATCCTGAGATAGAAAATAGGGGACTCAAGTTTTAACGTCTTAATTAGTGTGCACATGTGCACTAAATCTGCACAACAGACTGTATCACATTCCCTCCTGCATGCACCAGAGATTACAGCACTGGTAAGAATGAACCAATTGTGCAGTAGTTTGCCAGATGACAGGTGTAATGTCTCTCTTTATATAACCTCTACGTTCTGTCATTCTACCAAAGGTCCCCATTGGAGCACACAGCAGCCTGTTCACCTCATTCAGCCTCACCTCACACATAGCTTATGGCTGTTGACAGATGAAAACTACCTCTCTCTTCTGCCTGTTTTGGATATGATTCAACAGCCTCCCAAACGCCTAAAGGGTCATTAAACATGCTTAACACATCAACAAACTCAGCGAATTTTAAGTTCACGCAAAGAAAGAAAAAAAAAATTCAGTTGAACATTTTTCTCTGATGGCTGCATTATTCTTACGTGTTAAAGGAAACCTCTACGTCATCACTTACAAGTTGTCACTCACAGGCTAAAATCGGGTTTCTGGTCATTCATTATCGAAACCCAAAGCAGTGCAACACCTTTCCTTACAGGGTAAATCAATCTCTTTGCTCTTATATAATGTCTGTCTTTGTGACAATGATGATGATGTATCACTGTCAGACCAGTGTGTATTGGCTAGTTTAGCAATTAGGTGCATTGAAGTCCAATTACCTTAAGTTAGTGAAGAGAAATGAACATTTCTGTAGTTAATTATCGACTGATGAACTGAGGCTGAGAAAGCTAAATGTAGCCATTCTCATTCACGTTCACTCAATCCCACCCTGTCCTGGTGTATACCTCAGAAATTCATCCTAGCCATTGAGACTTGAAGTCCTGATCCCATGTTAATCTTGTGTAATTATTTCCTTTGCTAAGCAGTACAGAGATCCTGTCCCGAGAGTGTGGGTAGGTCTAATTATTTAGTGTGGTGGACCTGAGTGCTCAACACACTACAACTTAAGAAAACATATGCAAATAGACAAAACACAAGCAAATTCAGAAAACATCTTCCTCAATATGACAACATTTTCTGCACCACAACCAAATACACAAACTCACTGCAAGGAGCATAGACATGGCTGGTTTGCGCTTGCATGGATTTATTGTGATACATTCCAGCCAGGTCAATTTCTTTTTCTCTTTTTTAGCATCTCCTGGAGACACTTCTGTTGTCATCTGTTGTGTTGTGTGTATTTACAGCACACTTGTGTATTGGGAAGTGTTGCCAGTACTATATGGATATATGGTCTTTCTGCCTTGTCCACAAGGCAGAAAGACCATATATCCATATTGTACTGGATACATATAGTACTGATTTCTCTCAGTGTAATGTCAGTGTAAAAAATTAACCTTTGTGGTTTGCGGTTTGGCCACCTGGGTTGCTATTTGCCAATAGCGCAAAGTCGCAGGTCAAAGTGAAATTCATATGTGAAAAATTAGCACGGATTCAGTTCATCCCTGTAAGTGAACCCACTAATCCACTAACACACTGATTCCATTAGAATGAACTGACTTTAGGAACAAAATTCTGATGTTTTAAATAACCAGGCCTTAGAAAACCACAATAACAATCACAAAGCAAAGCAGAACAAAAAATAGATATTAAATCATAGCATTTTGTTCAAGTTTCTGTTCTTTACAGTAAAAGTATCATGTGTGCATAACCCACAGTCCTCTCATAAAAGTAGTCCAAGAAAGTGTTCAACCCGTTCATCAGTTGTTGACATGAAATATTAAATACTGAAATGAGCTGGACTGTCAGAGAGACAGTTTTTACCATTTAACAGAGATGGTGGGTGGGGGGGGGTTTGTGGTGTTGGAGGTGTCGCTGCTGCCAGGCGCTGAGGTGCAGAGAGTGCGAGAAAAGCAGCCTGTGTGCAGCGGTGACATGAAGGCGACAGGGTGTGACAGGTTGAGCCATCAGACTGCAGGGCGCACAAGAAGGACTCTTTTCACTTTCTCACACAAAGACACACAAACGTGCACATACAGACTGATCAAATGCTGCGGCCACTTTTGTTGTAGTTTTATGAATGGTTAATAAAGTATTAACTGATGTTTAAGAGATCAGTTTTTGGCATGATGTTGTCAGGTTGTGAAAACTCTCCTTGGATGATGTTTATCTTTTGTATTTGTTTAATGCTTTTACATATAATGCATTAATAAATGCTAAAGAAGTTGTTAGTTAATGCAATTTGTCTGCAGCCCTTTTGCAGTAGGAATCATATGGTTCAATAAGTCAAGAGGTTTTTTCACAACCTTCTTAAAATCTTATGACAAATCTTAAAAGCATTAGTACATGATTTATCAACATTCATAAAACATAATTAAAACATAACATTTAAAAGTGATACCCACTTTTTATATGCCTGATATGGTGCAATATATATATATATATATTTAAAACGTCTGAATTAATATTAAATTAATATTAAATTCTGAAAGCTCCACTGACCAATAATAAATACAATTTCTGGGTTTACAGTCTGTTAAAAAGACTAAGTGAGAAATAATTTGAATGAAACAATCTAGTTCATATTAAGCATCTAGTGGATCGGTCTCTTGAAAAAGTTGTTTTTACCAACATCTCATTGTTCTTTAAGGCATTTATAAAGGCTTAATTAATAGCTTTAAAATAACTAGTGCTACAGTTTATTGTAAATTGGTACCAAAATATATGTTCATGTTCATAGAGAGGGAAGCAGATGTACACGCTAATAAAGATAATACACACGTACATCTTGCTGGAAACTTGTGTGCAGTGTAAGATTTGTGACAGTACAAACAATCACCTTACCTGCACGCATTTGCACACATTCTCTCATGCACACAGTGGAATTGTATACTTGAATGGACATAGATACGGATCCAAGCACTCAAACACGCACAAATGTAGATGAAGCTGGATTCTTGCCTTTATCCTGAGAGCACTTAACAGCACTGCCTACCTGGAGCCTCTGTGCTCCATTAGATGTACCTGCTGCACATGACTGCATCTGTGCCTAAACATGTGGTCAGACTGACAGTTTTCTCTTCAGAAACGTATGATGTCTTGGGTCTGAAACCACCTGCTGACAAGAAATACTGACACACACGGCACTTTAAACTGCGAGCACTCAGCCTGGACACTGGAAACTTTCCTCAGGGTGTGAATGAGCCCACTGAACCATTCTCAATTGTATTTGACAAATTTGTCACTGAGCTTGAGGTTAGGCTGTTTATCAAGGCTGGCGTTTGCAAGTACAGACAGATGCTATTTTGCTAGAAACGATTTGTGAAGAATGCATTGTCTCTTTTACTGTGTTGAAGCATGTAAAGAAATCTACTCCCCATAAATATTACATCAGAAGTTAATTGACCCGTTTCAAGTGCTTGTTGGTGTGATTGTACTGACAGGTATCAGTTTTCTAGCACTATAGGTCTCTGAGACACTACTTGTTGGTCAGTGAGTTACATACAGTGCACATGACTGACATTTATTGTACCCACATCTTTACTCCAATCCAGTACAACTACACTCATACACACACACGCCTCACTGCTTGTCCAGAGCTCCTCCCTGGGGGGTCACAGTGGCAAGGAGGGAGGGATTTCACGCTTGACCTTCCCCTCACAGCTTTGTGAGCCCCTTCACTCCCGCCTTGATTCTCTTGACCTACTTGGTCATCCTGGAGCAAGCCACTTATAATACCTACATCTAACCAAGCAACATGCCCCCCCCCCTCGCTTTCTGTCTCTGTCTCCCTCATACACACACATACACATCTGTCTTGCACATCTGTCTGCTGGTTTCTCCCTCTGCAGGGCTCTTTGGCCGTGGCCTCTGACTGTGACTGATGTGAAAGTTTAGAGATAAAGGTTTAATCCCTTAGTGCCAAATATTGTTTTTGAATTCTGGGAAATGCACTGCCCTGGCTCTCCAATCCTTTTGTTTGTATTTGATTCCAAATTTCTTGGGATCACTCATGTGCGGAGAGCTACAGCATTCACATCAACTTCTACATGAGTTATACAGAGAAGAGATGCTTGTTGAAACACAGGCAGTCTGACCAAAAGGGACATAGTCATAGAAATGCAGATTATTTCTATCACTTCAAACATATTAGAAATGTCTGTCTGTGGTGGTAACTGGGAGGATGTCGTGATAATCACCCAGTGATTTGTTGTTTTAGAGAATTTACAGTATATGGACAAAAAGTATCACAGTGTGCTTTGCCTACCCCTGATGAAATGTTAAGCCCTCACTGATCACAGTGCAGGCTCTCTTTGTGCCAAGCTCTGGGGATTCCCCTCCTCTTCCTCATTGTTTCTCACCCTTCCTCACCCACTCCACACCCCCAGAGGAGGTGGCAGGATCATCCGCAGCACTCGACAGAATTCAGAGCAACTATTCTGCCCCCCTCTCCTACAAGCACCACTTAAGGCCTCCTGTCTCACACTGCAGCCCCGCCGGTAGTTGGGAACCATTTTCTACTCAGATGAGCGCAAACAAAGACATGCATGTGCGGGAGTGAGGGAAGAGGTAGGCAGTAGAGGATAGGAGGAGGAGGAGGAGGAGGAGGAGGCCGTTGGTGTGTTTAGTAAACAGTGAGAATGCTGAAGGGAGCGGCCACTCAGGAGGAGAGGAAGAGGGGAAGGGGAAGTGCAAGAGAGGGAATGTGAGAAGGGGACAAAAGGGGATCGTACACTGTGGTATGACTGAGTCGGAAGCCGGTAAAGAGTAGAGTAAAGGAAATTGCAGGGGCTTCCATGTCACAACCCGCAGATGGGCTGATCACAAAGTAAGGGGACGGCACACCTGGCACTGAACAAACACATATGTATACACAGATACACAGCTGGAACTGTACATACTGCTCTTAATGACATGCATGCGTCCTTCTGCACACACAATGCAAACCATCACAGATCTGAAAGTGGAGTCAGATGTAAACACTTCATGCATTCACCACACTCTCCATTCATACAGACATTGCTTCTGCCACTGCAAGCACACTCCATAGAAAGCGTGCCCAACCCTTAACAACAATTCATAAGCACTTAGCCTGAGCCTTGCCCTGACTGTGGGTATGAGGGTCAAATCCAAAGATTACGAAGTCCTCATATCAAAGCCCACACACTCCCAGTTGACCCAGCGCTTCTCCCTGACCCTGTTGTTTTATTTGAACCCTAATAACTCTCCTAATTAAAGCCCCATCCTATTATTTTTCCCTCCTCTCCCCTGTAAAAGGCCTGGGTTTCAAAGTGCTAATAAAATAAACTAGAAGGGGCCCCTTTTCTTTATTTGTATGTGTGTGAAGAGTGTGTGGGAGAAGAAGAAGCAGGGAAAGGAGGGGGGAGTTGGAAGGACAGAGGTTTTAGGTTCAGAGGGGGGTAAAAGAAACAGAGGTCAGTGGAAACAAAGAAGAGTAAGACCCTGGGGTCAAGCTGCCTGGTGTCCACAGTCACCGGGCTGGCGTTGTTGCAGGGCGAATGGTCCCGCTTGTATAATCGCCGGGGTATGTTTTGTCCACAAGTGTAGGATAGAATATATCACAGCGCTGCTGACAGACGAACAATAGATCACGTTTTGTGGAAGTCCAAGCGGAGCCTCCACAGATCCTTTGAGTAGGATGGTACATCTGGAAGAACCATGATTAACCCTGCGTTTACTGGCCTCACGTATGGCTGACCCTTTTGACCCGAACTGCAGTCCAAACAATATCGCTTATGGGTTAATATAGGCCTCAAAGTAGAGGGGGCAACAGTGAATCATCCTCTTAGGGGGCAAATGGGATAAAATCAATACAAGTGTTGCGTGTTGTTGGGAGATTACCAACAATGGGCTATTTTCAGTTGGAACGTCCAACGTCAGATTAGAGGTCTGTTTTTGAGAGTTTATGTAATTTCAGAAATCAACAATTTGCACATCACACCCACCTCACGATATGATTGGCCAGGTGTGGAGGTACCAAAGGAGACTCAACTGTTTCTATCACTTTTCACGTGAACAACTGAGTGCAACAGTACACGTCTACAAGGGGAGAATGTTTGAAAATGTGCAAAACGTGAAGCTTACTGGGTATAGACATGTATATATGTATATAAATACATATATACAAATATACATACATTTCATCCTACGGGGGACATGAATATCTGTATAAAACCATAGAAAACCATCTGATAGATGAGAAGATATTTCACTCACAACCACAAATTTCAACCTGCTGGTTGTGCTAGGGGAAAAGTCTCGGGATTACTAAACTTGATAGAATTCATCCTCTGGGAACCGTGAAATCTCTTGGCAATTCATTCATGTCTGTACCAAATTATGTCCCAATCCTTTAGGCAGATGATGAGGTACTGAATAAGAAAAAACTTTGGCTTGATGGTGGCACTAGAAAAAAGTCAAGGAAAGAAAGCCATTACGATTCAACCTCTGGGAACCAGGAATATCAAATTTTGGTCTTGACCAACCAACACATATTGCCATCTATAATGCCACACAGTTACTAAACCCTGAGAAGTAATACCTGACAAACATTTATGTGCGTCATCTAATACTAGGATACAGCAGGTGCAACGTGACACCTCTGATCACACGAGAAACCCTGGTGCTAATCAATTTTTTTATGATATTTGAGGCTCAGCCATAAACATGCTCAATCTCTGTTAACTCTCCCTTTGGTTTTATGATGATAAACATGTCGGAGTGGAGGTTTATGAGTCTTTGTGTAGTGACTATAAAAGCAGCTATGTGAATATCATATGCTTCACGGGTCTGCTGCGTGGTCCTATATGCTGTCTGTCGTTCCAATCCCACAAAATAATCTAAACATTGGTGTTTGAATAACTTACAGCCTCTTGACTAAAAACATCAGCACTGAGTAATTCCCAAGGGGAGAAGCAAAAACATAATATGGTGATATGATAATGTCTTCAGCTGTGCATGAGATACAAACGTGATCATATAGGGCAAGCAGTACTCCAGGGGGTTAAGTGAATGTGATCCTTGAGCTACAGTGCTAAAGAATGAGGGAAGCACAGAAAGTCATGTGTCAGGGTTCAGCTGTGAGTAACTTGGAGCCCAGGAGAGGCTGAGGGAAGATTTTGGGGAAATCATTAAACCAAGAGAGGGAAGAGAATGCACATTCAGCTCAGCTACACATAAGAGGGGCTCTTAAAAATGTTGAATGAATGTGGATAAAGAGAAGCCAAAGAAAGTTTATAAGGACAAAGCTGCTTAAGGAAAGTGTAACAAGCCAAAGTGTACAAACCAGGTCATAGCTTGCACAGAAAATTATGTGATTGACAGCAAATGGAGATTTTTTTTTTTTTTTTTTTTGGGGGGGGGGGGTAGGAATGAGACACAGGTTCAAAGCTGGTGAGCAGGAGTGGGAAGATCACAAAGACTGAGCAAAAAGGTTGAGAGGGAGTTGAGAGAGAGTAAAGAGAGAGCCCAGAGAGAGGGCCTTGAAAGAGTCTTATCTGTGACCCATCTGTCTTGACATGCACACTCCTCTGGTTAGTACCCTGGAGGGGTGGGAAGGGGAGCTGCATGCGTGTCAGTAACTGAGTGTGCAGGGCTTAAGGCTAAGGCCCTGGCCTGTGCACTCTGGCCCGCAAACCAGCCTAACCAGCCCCATGCCTTAACACCCCTAGGAAAAACTCCCATGACTTACTGCTGTGATCATGTGATTGACTGAGCTGCACCAGGAGAACAAAAACACACATTAACAAAAAGGCTGACACACACATCAGTGATGATAAAGATGTTACTTTCTTTGACAATTCACTTTTCATCTTTGTTGTCAGCTGATTTGTCACAAACTTTTTAGTGGCGTCTCATTTCTTTTTAGTCATTTGGGGGGAAAAAAAAGACAGGATCACCAGATCTACAGACAGGCTGTATGATAACCACGTGTACTCTGGGAATTTTTGAGATGTAAACAGTGAAAAACATTAGGATTGCGGTTTTTGACATAAGCAGAACCCAGAGCAAATTTGTCACTGAGCTAAAAAACAAACAATAACATTTTATCCTCTTAGCCAGGTAAAATAATTTATTACTACCAGCTAACCAGCTGCTTGTATTTTTTGGAGTCACTTGAACCTCCCGAAAGTCATTTCCAGATCAGTTATTTCAGCACATCAGAAATCAAAGCTGTTCATCATTACCAATATTATGAAGGTAAAATACATGTTTACTTTTTAGCTAAAAAAAGACCCAAAACACTTCTTTACAGGACAATCTTTTTTCCCAAATTGATACTTTTACTGTTAAACCTTTTACTTCAGTCATTAATAGTCTTCAGTCTAAGTGAAACTAAAAACATAAAAATAATCTGAATTTTGGTGGGAAAAAAAATATTTGAAATTGCATTTCTAAGAAAAAGATTTTCGGTCGAGATTAGGAATCAGTTTGTGGGGTCGTTCCCACTCCACAATCTTACTGTCCAAAGCAAATATATATCGGTCCAGGTTGTTCAGCATCAAAATCCGGCCTCCTAAGATGTTTGACTTCACTTACATGTACAGCACACCTGGGAGATTTACCATAATGAATACCTGATGTGGTGAAGCAGTTAATTCCGCCTATAAAATAACTCCCTTCCTCCTTCCTGTGGGCCCCGGCTGTTGTTTATCAAACGAGGTAACGTCCTGTCATGTGACCCCCTCCTCCCTCATAGCAACCCACCTGTGTGGACTTTTCTCTTAATCCCCCTCTAGCCCCCTTTTTTTTTGCTCTGTGCTTTGAATACTTAGACTACTGAGTGTAACTAATTCTCCAACACAAGGATATTGTATTCTCCCTATCTCTGCTTTTGTCCTTCTCTTTCATGCCGGCTATTCACTGATTTCATTAGTTGGCTGTGCGGTGAGAGAGAGCTGGCAAGAAGGGGGGGGGGGGGTTCCAATTAAAAGGCCTTAATAGCCTATTACCATCACCTTAAGTTCAACTCTTGTTTTTTTTTTACAACATGAAACCAGCGAAAGATTAATCACCAGACCAGCATGAGAGCTTTTAAAAGCTATTCTGTGATTATTAAACTGTAATTAGGACTGATGATTTTGAGCTGCCTTCTATAATGGTTAACAACAAATATTACAAGGACAAAACAGGGCTCTCTTGACAGCCTTCTTAGAGACAAAATATAGCTATAAAGCAATGACATCAGGTTTGGCGATGATGGCAATAAATGTAATGATTTTTGTTCCTGGTGGGGGTTTAAATTAAATGTGTTTAACAGGCTGCTCTTCCTACACATGCTGCACAGATCCTGCAGCTGACCAGGGGGCTAGAAGATGAAGCCCAGTCCCCTGGGATGACACAACCACCCGTTCTCAGACACCCATTTGTCGTCCCCCCCTCCGCCTCCCTCCCGATGGATGACCCTGCAACCAGCAGGGGTCAGCTGTGCAGAAGGAGCCTCCCGCACCCCAGCCCTCAGTCCGGAGCCACAGCGTAAATCAGCGGCTGTTCATCGCGGGAACCCTGCCCTGCCCGAGGTCCCAGCCCAGCCTGGCACCATCTGTCCCCGGACTGTGACGCACAGGCAGCACTGCCAAGGTGGGTTCCCACTGACCTGCTGTACCCCCCAGGCCACATGGGCCAGACCTGGGACCGGAGACAGATTCATCACCACTGGAGTCTGGATAGAAGGGCATGGTGTTTTGACTATACAATAATTGAGCTCTGTATGTGTGTGAAAATGAGCTGATACAGCGGACAAATTGAAATAAATGTGGACAAGTGGACAGGAATTGCTTATAATAAAATGTTATCCATTACATCAACACCACAGGACCAGTAGCATTAGAGTTGAGCAATTGCTTTTCTATTCCTATTATTGACTTAACACATTTGAAAAATTAGACATAGTTTAATAATATACATAATGCTTGTATCAACTATAAACTTAATTACAAAAAATATAGACTACCATTCAACCACAATAATCACCCATTTTAATTACACTGACACACCTGTGCAGTAACATCTTAATGGCCCCTGACTACATATGGTAGAAAGCAATTACAAAGGCTGAAGAGAGTAACTCAAGTATTTCAAGAACATTACTTGACACAAGGGGACTTAACATACGGTTGCTATGAAAGGGCCAGAGGGGGATCCTGATTGCAACAGTAAATCCAACCAACCAAACTAGTGACCATGTTTTGCTTTTAAGGATGAGAAGAAACTTCAGTGGAGTCTTCCTCTGATTAGGTCTTAACTGCACAGCTGTAGGCTTCTTTCAAATTCCTGCTTTTCTTGCTTAAAGTAGTTGAGCAAACTGCTACTTGGCAACAGCAACATCCATTAAAGTGAAAGCTAAATGACTGGAACATGCAGTATGTGAAAAAGAAACAATACACAAAAAGCCAACTCAATTAGAGTAGTAGTGCTTTTACCTGTGGTTTAAATAAGTCATTCTCTTACAGTGACTTGACCGACCCTGTTATTTTGCTGTATAACTGCCACAGACTAAATAGGTGATGAACTACTCACACACGTAAAACAGTCCGAGCTTTTAAGTGCGAGACAAGTCCCTGCACTCCACCTCATCACCCTTGACGACTTGACATCTTTTCCATCTCCATCATAACGGCACCTGGAATTGTGACACGTAAATCTTATCGGTAGAGACAGTCTGCAGGTCCCCGGGCAGTGCAGCGCAGCTTATTGCCCCCCACCCCCACCCCAAACACCTCCCCAACCTACAGCCCCAGCCCTGATTCTTGCCCCCTTAGGCCTGGCTCTAATGGGTGTGCAGGGGTCATAAAGTGGTTGTGTTACTGTTTTCCTTTTTCCAAACCAGTGACACCAGTTGTTCACCCTCCTCACCAGAGCCTTTTGTGAAGCCTGACAGGTTGTCAATTCCAGGCAGAGGATAATTGTAGAAGACGACGACGACGATGCATTACCTTGAGGTGACACCACATTCCACCGAAGGCCTGTCTTTATGAGCTAACAATAACTTTGAATAGCTTTGCAGTAAAGCATTAAAAGTTTGCTTTAGCTCTGTGAGTGTGTTTGGTGTCATCTCATTCTTGTGTTGAATTCAAAACAAATACTTTTAAAAATATCTGGAGCAAATTACTCTAGCAGATGAATGATATCTTGGGGTAAAAGATTTGTTGGCTCCCACCAGCATTTCTTTTTTAAATATATATATATCTATATACATATATATATGTATATAGATATATACACACACACACGTATATATACTTATTGTCTTATCGCTTTCACAGGCTTGAAGAGTGATCTTTGCCCGTCATTGAGGTTGAGGGAAGGACAAGAAGACCTTCACGGTGACACATACAACCCCAAGACAAAAATAGACGCCCACCCACATACACGCACAGTAAAGAGTGCGTCAATCTGAGAACAAGCGCAAACTACAAAACATCTTGTACTTTTGGCCTCTTGTTTGCTTAACCTATCGCTACAGAGCTGAGACAAGAAGCATACAAAAATGCAATTTTGTTATAATGTACACACAGAAAGAAGTACTTTTACTACTGAGACTTAATTTTCTGTTTTTTGTGTTCTATAGTACGTAGTGTGTGTCACAATTCAGATTAATAGTAAAATCTTTAAGTTAATAAAATATTTGTGGTCCCTACTCATGTCTTATTTATCAGTAGTTTGTGTTTCTCTTCAACCCCGAGGAGAAAATGAAAACTGACTAATTGATGTTTAACTTTATTAAGAGGAAAAATGAAGATATCTTGTATTCATCAGCCTACTCTCCCAATTCGATTTGTCCTCTACTTTTAACACATACTGCCCTCATGTGGTGGTACTGACATTATCTTTTCAAGCACAGGCGTCTCAAGTAATAATATGGTATCAGTCACTTAACTTACCAACAACAAGCAAAATCTGATGTTATCTGAGATGGTCATGATGTGAATAAGCATGACCGAAATTTTTACTCATCTACACTTGCATAATAATGCTAAGCAATTGTTTGGGCCTGTAAAGGCAGACTAGGCTTAGAGACTTAGAGACAGTGTTTATTTAATTATTATTAATTTAGTTTATGTGATGACACCAAGAAAGGAATGTACCACGAGATTCTCTTGATCTCATTCATGTTTATAATTAGTAAATGCATTGAACCCTTTGCAACTATGGCACCCTTTGTTGGATTAATTTGCTTCAAGCTTAAAATGCTGTATATCTCAAGAATGCCTGTTATAATAAATCTTGTAGAAGGCATTAAAAGGAGGGCTTCACATTTTTTCAGTCTGTTGAGGAAATATGCACATTACCAATGAGTTGTTGGTCACTGTAAATGTTCTGCCTGTCCATAAATGAAGACAAGGCTTGAACTTGAATGCAATGACACTGCCTCATTGTTTCAGTCAAGTACAGTTCAGATTCATGTGTCTGTTGTTACAAATGGTACAATTTTCTAATTATTCTGTTAACTTTAATTTATTTGTACAAGTGAGGACACATGGCTTCCTCGATTGACTACTGACCTGTGCTACTACTTCACAGCGATACACGCATCACCTATGAGCTGAATGGCTCAGTAAATGCAAATGCTGTTTTGGTAATATCCCTGACAGTAATTTTAGCATTTTACTGCATAAATCTAATCTAATCTATTTGGAAAATTGTCATATTGTCCCTATGGAATTTAAGCATTAGTTCTCCTTGGTACTGTATTTGTTTCACAGCCATGTGGGACTATAGTTGATACAGAAAAATGCAAATGCCCAATACAATTTCAAGCCTAATGGTTTTAATGACAGTTTTATTATGACTGGAAAAAAAAAAAAAAAAAAAAAAAAATCACCATTTTGTGGTGAAATCTGTGACAGAATTGCCATTAAACCAAGGATTTGTAAATTAAATCAGAATGGAAAGAAGAAGAAGAGGAGAAAAGGAAGTAATGCCAATCTTTGTATCTCTGTTATCGCATTCACCTGCATTCCTCACATTGCAGTCCAGCACCGCTTCATTGTCCAGCACTTCATTCTCGTCCAGCCTTCAGTTTCTCCTCCATTGTGTGATCTCCCTTCGATCCTCCCATGCAGGGCGGACTCTTAGCCAGGGTGGGATTACTCCCCCACTGCTCAGGAGTTTTTGCCTGTATAGCCAGTGCATGAACACAGCTACTCAACTCCTCCTTCAAAGCCTCATTAACCAGTCGGTGGCGCTGTATCAGTGGCAGACCCTCAAACTGGGAGCTAACAACCAGGACACGGAAATGGGATTCGGAGCCAGGGGGCACAGCATGCATGTGGCTTTCATTCTGCACCTCTAAGTGGTCTGGCTTGAGTGTGTTGGTGAGTTTGGCTCTGATAGCCCTCTCAACAGGCCGACTTGGGTCTGGGTCCATGTGTGGTCTGAAGTGGGCCAGAGGCCGGCTAAGGGCAGGAATGATGGAGATGGGCCGAACACAGCGGAGAACACTGGGCAGCATCAAGAGGATGTGGCTGGAGACCACCCAACAGAACCTATTTAATAATAGGACAGATATTCATGTTCTAGCAGGTGTCTTAGTTTAATAACATGTTGCATTCATAACACACCCTCTAGGGATGTTATTATTATTGCAGGAACTTATGCAACACAGCTGGTTGAATTTCTAATGTTACGCTATGTTAAGCAGAGGTTGGTGGTTAATCACCTTCACTTTTTACACATTTAATAATGTTGCAACCTTATGCCAAGATCGTTTGAATTAATTTCCCCCTCGTCAATCTCCTCTCAATACTACACAGTGACAAAGGGAAAACAGATTTTTTTTAATGTAAATTATTAAAAAGGGAGAACTGGGATATCACATTGACTCATGCATAACCAATTCACCCAGAAACTTGGCACATAACATGGAAATAAACAGTCTCCAGGTTTCGTCCACTCAAATGGCTGATGTCGCTTCACAAGCTACTTTTACTGATGGTTGCACATTAATTTGGTGACACGACTTCTAAACGCCACCGCGTCTTTATTAAGCAGTCTTGCTAATAGCTAGGTGAACATTCAAGCTAATCTGCAGCTAGTGAAATTCAATGGTAACTTGCTAGCATTAGCGGTTAGCTCTCATTGTAAACAAAGAAAACCGAGACGATGTCTTTACACCAAACACTTCCGTTAAACATGTCACACATGTTCGTGTTAAACAGAACAGTTGGACAATAACTGAGGAAGTAGACGTTTGTTAAAGTATAGAGTGATTTTAGCTGCTCACCTCGCAACTGAAGACAGTCGAGCCTCCGGAAACGTTGCGTAACCCAAACCGGAAGTACCAGTGCAAGCTGGGGTTTGTAGTTTTTTAAGCACGTTGTAGTTTTCCAGCAGTTTCTCTGGAAGTTGAAGCTGTTGAATAATTTGTCGTCAGGTGATTTCAGGTAAAGTATGACCGTTTTGGAGCCAAGTATTTGTCTATCACATTATTATATATTACATTTCTGCTATTTACTGTAGACAAATTAATTGGGTATAAAATATAAAGTAAGTGCCACTGTAATATCATATCCAAGACGAGAAAAATGTCAATAAATTATTTATTTGTTTATCGGTTTTCTTTTACTTTTTTCTCTGTAATTTTCACCCTTTAAAATGGCTCAGGCAAAATTTCAAAATAAAAATCAGGATGACTTGACACCTTGAAGCCTGCTATGTTGCAGCTGTGCTTGGTTCTTTTGTTCCGATGGTTTCCTTCATGAATACAAAAATAGTAAGTGTACTACACTTGTGTTAAAGAAAAAAAACTATATTGCTAAATATACAGTAATTGCTTATATAAAACCAACATTTACAGACATAAAGAAATGACGATTGACTGTTTGTTTGTTTTTTTCCACTTGTTTATTCTTCATGGTTCTTTGTTATCCATTGTGATTCCAAAGGGTCAGTTGCACAACAAAGTGCAAACCCAATCAAAAATCAACAATGAGAAAATATAAGAAAAAATCTCACACACCTTTAAACAGAACTGATGTTGTCACATTTAGGCTAACTATGATTCATAACTGGTATTTAACATTGAAGTATTTACTTATATTTCATTCTCATTTACAAAATGCACAAAATCAAAGACAACATACATCATTGTTCATTTACACTTCTTTTTTTAAACTTTTTTTTTTTTTTTAATATTATGGTTCCACAGTTTCTATACTTACAAACAATCAACTACAGTTTCTACAGCACAGTACAATGACAAAGGTGATAATCTTTTTCTTACATTTATTTAATGGCAATGAAATCTTATTGACAAAAGCCTCAAGAGCTAGGGTTGTTTGAGAGAGTACACACGAATGTTAGCTGTTTAGTCCTGTGTCATTATTAAGCCAACACTCAGCATTTTAGTGGACAACGCCATCATATAGTAATGTGCTCCAATTCCCAATAGCTTCAAAGGAGAGAATAAGAGACAATTACCCAAACACTTATTGCTTTGTTAACTTTTTGCACTCACAACTGCCGGTTGGTCAGGCAACAAGTTAATTATACAAAAAAACCCTGTAACATAAGCTAAGATATGTATCTACGAGAGACAATCTTGACTTGGACGGAGCCTGAATTGAGTCACTGAGACAGGTTAGCATTTTAACAGCATCCCATGTTGAACAAATACAGTTATCTTGACATCGTTGTTCTTAATTCCATGGGTCATACAGGACAACATACAGAGAATAGGACTGCTGATGCTTAGCTTTTATATTTGTACATTTAATGTGCATTTATCTACTATCAATGTGCTTTTACGAGGGAATCTGGACAATTTTTGCTTTCTGACTTGCTGGCCATTTTGGCTTCTGAAGCCATTATTTCTTAAGAGTTTTAAAACAAGAGTATCTGGACTCCTAAAGACAAAATCTTAAATGATTTGTGAAAGAAGTCTTAATTGCCACATACATCAATAAGTCCAGTTCTTCTTGTTTAACATGACCAACAGTTGAAAACCTACAAAGACAGACTGCAATATAGTATATTTCCAGGGGTCAGAAGGTTTGAAGAGCTATCTTATTAGTTACATTATAGTTATTTTTATTTACATATATTTATATCTATAACAGAGAATTGATGGTGTAATGTGTAAACTCAGGCCATATAAAATATTTGGCAATAATCAATGAGAGGTGGTACCCATGGCACACTCATAGATAATGGGTCAGATGTAAAATTTGAAATCAGATTAGTGTGAGACAGAGTAAGACGGTGAAATGTAAGGGGCAGGTCATCAGAGCTCGAAGCACCTATGTTCACAACTGCACTCATGTTCACAATATTGTCATTTAGTAGGTTTTGGTCTTAGTGCTCTTGCTAAGCGCTCACCTGGGTCATCATTACATTTCTAGCAAGGCTGCATCAGGACGTGTCTTGAAGAACTCAAGGCATTCACAATTAACAATTGTGCATGTACGACAGTGTACACTTGTAGTGCAATGGGTTGTCTATTTTCTTCAACTGTCTTAAGTCTACGTATGGCTGCTATCCTACAAAATGGCAGTTTAGACAAAAACTGTTTTGTTTTTTTTTTCATTAATCTGACATGTTAATGATTGGTTTTTTTTCTATTCTTTTACCATGCAATTGTGAACATATCACTCCTACTTTTCAAGCTCAAGAGGAATGTGGCAATAGTTTTTGCCAACACTCTGTGCTGTTACCTGTGTGGGATATATGACAATCAGCCCTTGGCAGTGAGTTCTCTTCAGTGAATCTCATGTTGTAACTAGCTACATTTGTATAATAAAGCACAAGTAAACACAAGGTCCCAGTGCACTCCAAATTCATACCTTCATTAGCAGAATAATCCTTCTCTTAATCCTCACCATTCAATGTGCTCTGTGCCCAAAGGACACGCACATCCCAAAATAGGAAAATATAAAATAGAACAACTCTGCTGTTTTAACTTTGGGTGCAGAATTTCTTTCACGCTTTCTTGATCCAAGAGCAAAAAACAGCTTCAAAACTCCAGTATGATATCCCACTGTGTTCAGTTATCAATATAAGACAACTACCCCACGTCTGTTAACCGATAAGATTTTGCCAAATGTGAAATGGTAGAAGACAAAAAATAAATTGATTAATAGAATAAAATCTCAATATTGCAGAGGTTCAATATTGCACTAAGAAGCACACTCACATTAATATAAACATTCAGTTCACACAAGGAATTAGATTATAGTTTATCTGTCATCTCTTACACACCTAACACACTTTGTGCCTGCACCAAAACCATCAAAAGTAAAAGTGTAACCCTTCTGTTTTTTTTTTACCCTTTGATTGCTTTCACATCTAATAATAATAGACTTAAGTGAATAAAGGAATATTTTTCGTGCAGAATGCTCCAAGGAAAATGGGGTAAGATTCCTCAGTGTTCTTGGTGTCACTGTTAGCAACAGCATAAATCATTGGTCAGAAATGTCAAAATTATGGCAACTTCAGCCAGACCAATCAATAAGCAAATGCAACATGTCCAAAATGTTCTTTAGATGTTGTATACTCTCAATTTTCAGTAAGTTACATACATACCTTGTGACATACATAACCCCCTCCAAAACATATTTTATAAGAGACAAGCATACCATAAGTCTGGGAGGAGAGGTGCTAAAAAGGCATTTCTTACAAAGGGATATAGAGCATGATTGAAAAATGATGACTGAGTGTGAGATTCTGAACATTTTCATAGTCACGAAAATGTTTGGGACATTCAAATTGGCTAACGGTTGTGCTTCAAATGTAAATTTCAACAAATTACCTTTGCCTTTGTGATGAAATGGTAATCATGACAGTGAATTATATTTTAAACAACACTCATGACTGTTCGGAGGTGATCAAAAACAATGTCTTAAAGGGAAAAACTTGGTTTATCTCCTTATCACATTCTAACTATAACAAAACCAAACCTGGAATGTTCTATCATCTATAAAAATGGCAGTCTGTACACTAACACAAGACCTTCGGGAGATAAAGAATGAGGACAGGTCTTTGTAATAGAGAAAGCCAAGAGAGGTTGTGTCTTGGTCTTACCCCACAAAGTCAAAAATGCTTCAAATCAAGGCATAAAAGGTCAAATTCTTGATCTACGTCCAACAATGGCAACGTATTTAAGACTTGAGAGGTGAGTTGAATTTGCTCAGAAGAATGGAGGTGACTACAGAGAACTCTGCAACAATGGCTAGTGGTCATTTCTATAAGTCTATTCACATGGCTCAATATCAAGAGCTCCATGGCCTGACCTCCAACCCCAGAAGTATGTACTTATATTGGGGAAACAAATGTAAATGTAATGTTGTATTCCAGGAACATAAAATGACTTTACTAAACACCTTAACATTATGTTTTCCTCATGTTATCATTGGCACCAATTCAGAGCAATAATCAATAATTTGTCTCAATCTGCTCAAGGTTTATTCAGGCATTATGATGTTATCGTTATAGCGTGGTAGGGTACCATCAACAAACTTTACTTTACAATTGTGGGGGAGGGGTTAGAGGGTAGGATATGAAGGGCTCTTGAGCTGTTCGTTCACAGTGTGGCGAAAACTCTTCTGCCCCCCGGAAAGCTGTTGGCACCACACTATTGCAGCACCTGGCCCCGCGTCTCTGGTAGTTTGAGGGCCAGAAAACTGCCCGCCGCCAGTGCCCCCGAGGCAAAGAGTATGGGCACAGCCTTGGTTATACCAACGAACGAGGTGAAGATGCTTATGCCCAAAACAGCCGCTAATTTACAGAGGGCGTTGAGGAAGCCAAAGGCTGTGGTTCTGGAAAAGAAAAGACAGATAAAGAAGACAGGTATAATTAATTTCAGAATTATTATTTGATTACATTAATCACAGAAATAAAAGCAAATCAGTGGACAGAAACATCATCTTTCAGTTTGTACCCCAAGTGCAGCCATTTTCTTGCTCATAATAACTGTGAAGGTAAGTCTCAGAACTGCGTTCACAGTTGATTTTAGATGCTGTCATATCTGTATGTAGCCACAAGATGGAGCTACACCTCATAAAATCAAAACTCAGAAGCTGCTTTCCTGAATAAAGGAGGACGAAACAAAAGATGCATGTTCCAGCGTTGGTGAGATTTTTGAATTATGTTCAATATACAAACATCTGTATTTTATATCATATGAGGCTTAATTTCAATTTGTAAATCAAATTAGGATTTATAAACTCTGCTATAGACGGTGGGACAATGAAAAACTAGAAGCACATCCTGCTAAAGCCTTTAGGTGGCAACAAGATGGCTAAATTCTTCACATCACAAGCACCACCAATGATTTCATCCCACAATGTCACCCATCCCTCTAAGCCAACCAATCATTGTGGGGTAACTCTTATGACATCATTTAACATGTCATTCAGCCCTGGTGACCATGTCTTCACAGTGTCAAGGAGATTTCAGGACAGGCCTTAATTGCCTACCTCTTGTCAGAGGGGTAGAGCTCTACAGTCAGCACATCCAGGGCGTTCCAGGAGGCGATGCTGATTCCCCCGAACAGGCAGAGCAGAGCAATCATGGCTGACTCGCTGTTGCCAAAGGACAGGAAGAAACAGCTGATGCAAGATATCACACTGGAGCCCGCTGTAGATAAAGGGGGGGGGACAAAAAGAGGTGTTGGAAAAGAGTGATGAGTGTATGAAGACAGGCTGCATAATTTAACTGACAATTACTTAGAATTAGCCTGGATTTTTTTTAAATTTATACAAAAAGTAGCAGCCAGAAACATGATCCTGATGGTGCTCTGTCAGTAATTGGCCCCCTTAGCTGTAATACTTGGGCATAAGAATGAAGTTGAAGCTATTTAACAAAATAACGAGGCATGTTTCACCAGATCCTGCAAACAAAGGGTTGTGGAAGACATTTTTGTCTCAGTCCTAGATTACTATGCTGTTATCTATGCATAAATCAGTCTCCACTCTGAACCCTCTTGACATTATTTACCGTTCTGCACTTTGTAATTGTAACTATACTTTTTATGTGGGCTGGCCTTGGCTCTGTGTAGCAAGCACTGTTGGCTTTCTGTTATTGATGTCGTATTTAGTAAATAGTTATATTAATTGTAAAGTCTCACCAGGATAATTATTCTGCAGACCAACTTCGATGCCTACAGTGCAGATCCACAACACAAATTTAACCCCCATTCTTCTTCCTTTTCAACACACGTTATTACCTAGCATCCTTAGTCGTCCAATCTTGTCCATGAGCAGTGCGGAAACGATGTTGCCCGGCAAAACAGCCAAGGTGCCCAGGAAACTGACAAAGTAAACCATGTAGGCATTGTTCTCATCACTGACATCACTGAGCAGGCAGCCCTCTTTATTATGCAGGAAAGTGCTGTTGATGAGCTTGCAGTTGATCAACCTATACTTGAAGAGATCTGGAGAGACATGAGGGGGAGGGAGGGAGGGGGATCGGGGGTTGAAGGAGTTGATTAACTCAACTAATTAAAAACTGTAACATTAGGGTAACTATCTTTTGCAACTTTATCGTACTTTATGGTAGCGTACAGCTGTGATCATTTGTTTTTCACGTCAAGTAACAGAGAAGAAAAGCAATGTTCAAAGGTTTCTGCTTCACAGCAGACATTTCTCTCCCTCGGCGCCTCAGCAATACGCCAGCAAAGTGTGAAGTTGATGAGATGAGCGTTTGTCGAGAAAAATGAAAAGACAAAAGGACAGACAGACATAGAAACATATAGTGAATCCTGCTTTCTCTGGAAAGACGCTCAATGCCTTTTTGGAGAGAGATTTTTTTTTACTCCAGTGTTTTCAAATACTTTAGCTTTGCCTGAAGCTGACTCTTTTCTACAGCTCTACTTACTTAATGTTTATTTAGCACGTGTGCTAGCTACTCTTTCTCTCTTCTGTAGCTTACCCTGAGGTTTCTTTCCATGTGTTCCTTGTAAAACAGTTTATGTGTTGCTATGTGTTTTTCCTGATCTGACTCAAGTCTCCAAAGACAGAGGATGTTCTGTCTTGTAGATGTTGTAAATCCCCTTCTAAACAATTTTATAAATTGTCACTACTGGTTGGTAAAGTGGTGACCAAGTCATCATTTGGGCTTAATCAATATATCTACAACATCCCAACCAATTTTCCTTTTTCTTATTTTCAACTCTTTTCCAAGCTCAACATATTTTAAAAAGTTGTTCTGTTTCAGTAAAGTTGAAGCTGAACTCTGACATCTTGCAGTAACAATACAACAAGTTGATAAACTACATACAAACTAACATGATGCCATAACTGCACAGCCCAACCTCATGCACCATGTGTTTTATTCCCATCATTCCACATTGGTATAATAAGCTACACTATGGCAACTATCAGTCACCTTTAAGTTATGGTGAGGGAGATAAGCCTCAACAAGCAAACAAGTTTCTAATTCTCATTCTGATGAGCACCTCCTGGCCGACAGTGATAGCAGCTGTGAGTAATTGCTTGACGTATGTTAAGATGGCAAACAAGCAAAAAATCAACAGGTAGGTCTGGCTGATACATCTTTTGTGTTTGCATTTGTATACACAGCTGTAGACCCTGCAGAGGCCAGTGTCCTTTTTCTAAAATACAACAATACATGATACACATTTCTCATAAGCTTTTTTGTGTCATTTTAGTGGAGAAAAATCAATTGACAGTTTGAGATGAGAGACATCTCTGCAATTTTTATAATCTAACTATGGAGAATTCATTATATGTTGCTAGGAAACATTGCAGCTCTGCAAAGCTACAACTGGTGTATTGAACCACAAACAGTTAGAGCTGATTTTGCTGCTTGTTTAGAAGCTGGAAAATACAGTGCTAACTGAAACCAAACATCATAAGAAACAAAAGCTTTCCAGGGCTATTGTATTGGATTGTACATGTGATAAGCTAATGTGCTAACTAAACATCTGTAACTGAGCAGTAGAGTTGTTCTAATACCACGAGTACTAGTACTAGTATCAGAAATGCTGATGCTGACTAAAATACGGCATTGGGTATCTGTGAGTATGAGCTCTCAGATTCAATACTATTATAATAATAATTATAATAAATCTATGTATTATAATTTTTATAGTTTCATACTCAAAAAAGAGAAAAACAGTAGCTTACACTGGGGGTTGTACTGTGCAGCTACCGGCAACTGCTGTTTTAGTGTAACGTTAGCCATTAGCAAAATGTCAGTAATTTGGCAACATGTCGCAATGGGAAGTCTTTAATTTCGAGGGGTGGCACTAATGTTAGTAAAAGTGGAGGAATTATTTATTTTTACGATTGACAGTCAATTTACATAAAAATGTTTTACAAAGGGTTTAACTTGACCTCGCAACAATCACGTCAAAGCTTTACAGAATTAGTCGTATAAAGCTTTTGTTTTAAATGCAAAGATATCAGATCAGTTTTCAGTGTCAGGCAATACACCGGTACAGGTATCAAAATTGGTATTAGGAAGGAAAAAATAGTATAAGAGCATCTCTAGTAGTAGGTGACAGTGTTGGAGGATGACACAGATTTTGTGTCATTTGCAGAGAGAAAACAAAGAGTAAAACTGTGCCAATGGCTCTACTCTAGGATAGTTATTTATGAGGGGATCTTTGGAAGCACTATAAATAGCATCAAGAGAATAAGGGCAGAGAAGGAAAATGAGATCACAACGCACCTAAACACCTAAACACAGCTTAGAATTCATTTTTAATGTCCATACAGTTTTATTAACCCAAAGAGATCTGTAAACTACACTTTCTTAAGTGGGCTTTCAAAATGTAAGCAGTATACAGTGAGCTCTTGAAAATAAAAATACCCCTTCAGGAGCCTGCAAGGCGGAGATGAGGGTTGTTATTTCAGCTGAAGTCAGTCAGGCAGTAATCTTGTCTCCCTTCCCTGAACTGTACTGTTTGTTTGGTTAAAGCCAGCTTCTCTTTCTGCACCATACAACACATCCACAGAACATCTGCCACTCATTCATACAATACACATCACTGGTTATGCAGCTTTTATGTACAATAGGTTTTTGTCCAATTTCTTAGATGGAAATAAACTATTCCTAGTTATAATTCATGTGATTTTCCCTGTTCCTCCTTTCTGGAACAGACTATAAACATGTTGATTATAAAATTTCTTGGTAACCCAAAGGTGTGACATAAGGCCACGGTTTCCCATCTTTTTATTCCCCATTAGACCGAGTCAGTGTGTATTTCCTACCTGTGTTGTAGAAGAGGGTGGCAATAAAGGTGCAGTTCTTGAAGAAGGTGTTGCTGGAGGTGATGTCCTCAAAGTAACACTCCTCAAACAACGAGTCCTCAAACACCATAGACCTCATTTTCAGGTTCATAAACCTGCAGGCAATTACAGACACGGATGAAGGAATTAAGACAAGAAGGGAATGAATAGAAGGCAAAAGAAGGGTGATGCAAGGAGACAGAAAGACTTTCTTTCATCACAGGGGTTGAAACCATTAGGCTGTCAGATATTCTATTACCATATTGTTGTTTGAATTTTAATAACGCAAATCACATGCAGAGTTCAGGTTTAAAAGGCAAAGTCAAAAGAAACATCAAAGACCGGCTTGTTAAACATGAACAACTCTGCAGGGCTTTCATCCAATCAAAGCAATGTTCAGAATAAAACATTTTGAAGCTGTATTAATATTTTCATCAGATTTGTTGTCATGCACAACAAAGTGCTTTCACTGTGTGAATAAATTCATCCATTAAGTACTGGAGAAGTGGAGAATAGATAAAAATCGCCAATATATCTGTGGAATAAAAGGCACTTGGCTATAATGTGACTAAACACAAAATGAGTTTGGCCCCATTCAGCAGGCCAGCAGGAGCGAGGGGACACAGCCAACTCACTTGTCATTGAAGTATTCTCCCTGGCGGTGGACCTGGTTTTCCAGGGTGAAGTTAAAGGTGACATGTTCTACTTTCTCCTTGACGAAAACCTTGGTGCGGGAAGAGTACTCCTGCTTCTGCAGGTACTTGATCATATCAGGGAACCACACTGTCAGACCATAGTAGCTGGAGGAGGAAGAGAGATAGAGAGAGAGAGAAAGGGTGGTGAAAAGACAAAGCTACGAATAAATTACCTGAAGAGAAAATATCTCTTTTGAAGAGTGTTACTGTGTACATGCATATTCCAGGGACTGTAGCCTATATCTGTGGCCTGATCACTACTCACCTTACTGCTGGGTGTGTATATATGTATAAAAAATAGTGTATCAAACTGAAATTATTTTCTTGAGGTTTTCAACAGTGGGGTAACTAAATGCATGTAGGGTAAGTCGATTAACTCCAGTAGTAAAATCAATAACAATTTTAAAACATCTGATCAACGCATAATTATATGTAAAAAAGCTGTATAGTATATATGATGTATTGCATGCCAACTAATATAAAAAGTGCTATATCATTACAGTGCTAGTTATGTGAGAATGTATCACTGTTAACAATTAATTACAATGATCGATAATTAATTAATTCTTAGAAAATAAAGCAGCATTTGTCTATTTCTCCATGTTTATCTGGTAATCCCACTGTATTTTGACTTATGCAAGATTTTACAAGATTTTAACAACATGGTGTCACAGATTTTACTTAAATAAAGGATCTGAATACATCTTTTACTACTGGACATTTCTGAAGCTTCTCTCTTATTCTTTTGTGCATCTGCTTCTCTTTATTCTGACCAACAAAAACAGACACTGTTGTGTAACAATAACAGTATCGATTCAAAATGATACCAAGGTTTTTATAGTATTCACTTACTGACATCATTAGGTTTCATGCTTTGATTTGTTATTTCATTGTTATCTACCAACAACACCATCATCTTTTTGGATGCAGCAAATGGATTGAATTTCACTGAGTAACTGATATATAAGTTGCAATATGACCCAAAACCTGCAGTGCATCATTATTCAGTCTGATCCTACCTGAAGGACATAGAGAACCACACAGCCATCATCATGTAGGTGGTGCGGCGGTACTCAGGAGAGAAAACAGCCTGGAAATTAGTCCACACCTGGAGGAAAGCACACAGAACCACACAAACACACACGTAGAGGGGAAACAGAAACAGCGAATAAATAATACATACACAAGCCATTAAGATAAAAGTTAAACCTACAGCACCCATCTCCGAAAATATGTTTCTTTTGATCAGCTTTAAAGAAATAAACATCATGTCCCAGAATCCCTTTCCGGGCACGGAGTAAACAAACAGAGACAGCTGCAGCGGAGCCACTGAATAGACACCATCCACAAAGACAAAGGGATGTATCACATAGAGAGCCTGAGCTGAAAAGAGTCTTGCAAAAAATCTGAGTTCAGACCGAATGTTTGTTTAACATACATACAGAATAGTAAAAACAAACTGTATACATGCTGCGGTCACAACAAGCTGGAGCTGAACACACTCAAAACTATGGAGATAACAATGCCTCGCTCCCCTTTACACCAAAACAACCACTGTGTCATCTTTGGAATCCCTCGTGTTTCAGGTCTGTCTATGATTTCTGGATATGCAACGTCAACACAGTCACCAAAAAGGGTCAGTAGAGGAGTTACTTCCAGTGCCAGCTCAGGACATTCAACCTGCCTAAAGAGCTGCTGATCCAGTTCTACGCCTCAATTATTGAGTCTGTTCTCTACACATCCATCACAGTCTGGCTTGGCTCAGCTACTGAACAAGACAAGGCTACAACAGACAGTCAGGACTACAAAAAAGATCATTGGTGCCAACCTGCCCCTGCCCATCATCCAGGCCTGGTTCTGCTCCAGAGTCAGGAAGGAGGCAAGAAACATCTCTGCAGACCCCTCAGACCCTCAACACAATCCTAACAGCCAGACATAAAAGCAGTTTCTTCCAACTTCCCTTCACATACACAAATTATATTTATATATTTTTGTTAAACTCGCACAATGTGAAATAACACGTATATTTTTTTCCCTACTGGTCTGCAGACAATATGGCTATGTCATGTCTATGTTTATTTTCATTGGTGTTTTTACTTTATTGGTATTTTTGGGCAGAGCCACATTTCAGTGTTTATGCTGAGCTCATTACTTCCTGGTTCTTGTTATACATTTAGCAGACAGACATGAGAGTGGTACTGATCTCATCTAACTCTTAGCAAGAAAGCAAATAAACTTATTTCTTAAAATGTCAAATTATTCCTTTAAGATGGCTGCTTAGTGAAACAGACTGAGGTTGAATGTTTGTTTGTTACCTGATGAAAAAGCGAAGTGAGCTTTATCCTCCACTTCTCGTGCCAGGCAGTGCCGTCGCCTATGTTCATCAGTTCATCCAACTGCTTCACTGTCTTGATGGTGGTCACCTGGAACAGCACAATAATTCTCTTTAGATTCCATCACTTCAGTGCTTTGTAAATGCATTTATTAGAATAGTTTTCCCAATATTTAATCATTTAATCAAATTTTGTATACAATGCATTAAAAATTTGGTTTTCTATGTGTAAGAGATATGTGACATTAAATGCACAAAACTATTAGTTTTTCATCACCGCTTGATTTCCATGTCTTTGCTTTGAAATATTACAATTAATCAGTGTATTTAATGTTATTTACATTACCATTCATTCATATTGTTTAAATTAATATAAAAATCACAGGTAATGTGTGCCACAGATATGTGACAGCTAGCAAATAAGCTAACACTCACAATATAGAGGCTCCATCGCACTTCAAAATGATGATGGGAGACACCTGATCTGTCTGATTCATATTATAGTACAAAACACAGCCAGTTATGATATATAATTTTGTTATTTAATGCATTTGTGTAATGTGGAGGTTATTAAGGATTTTTATGTCACCATATTTAAGTATTAAAAGCTATTACAATAGTAATCAATAGTAGAGGAGAAAAACACCAAGAAAATCTGTTTTAACTTATTAATATGCAAATTTATGCAGCACAGAGCTCAGACCTGCTGCACTGCTGCATAAGCCTACAGGCATACACACATCCACAGAGTGAAGACATCTTTTTCCAGCACATGGACAACAGTACTGCGATGTGAAGCTGTCACTTACAGAGAAGACCCTCTCAGGGTAGCCTTTGGCCCTCATGTTGGTGTCATGGACCTGCTTCAGAATCATCCACGCCTCGTCGTGTTTGCCGTTCTGCAGGATAAAAATACAAGGAAAAGCTAATTGACGTACAGCTCATGTTGCAGGTTGTGCGATGCTAAACTAACATTCAGTATTTTAATGTCTGTTTATAGTTTGCTATTGGATCTGAAGCCAGTATTAAGGGATTTGTTGTGAGAATGAGTCATTCCTTTCAGTCAGTAATCAGTAATTTAGTTAGATTTATTATTTTAGTTGAGTTCTGAATAAATGTGATAGCAACACAAAACACACATTTGGAGAAATTAATTGCACAAATGTTACAGCTGTTAAAATTCATAATTCAACAGCACAGGAAGTCAAAATAAAGACGTGAATACCTTGACACAGCTTAGCCCCATTTTGATAAACATGCTGATGTGAGCTGTTTTGAGCTTCTTCACATGCTTAGTTTCACTGGTGTATATATGGTGTTAAAGGCTGAAAGGCCCAGTTTGACATTTAGGAAAATATGCTTACTCATTCTTGGCAAGAGCCAGAAGAGAAGACTGATACTGAAACATGGCTGTAAAAGCTAGTTAGCGTAGCATAGCACAGATACTGGAAATGGGGGAAGCAGCTAGCTAGCCAGTTACAACTTCTCATTTCTTGTGCTTTCATTGGCTTAGTAGCACATAAACAAAGCTACTGTGATATAAGGATTCTAATTATTTTAATCCATAGAAATACAATTTGTCTACTGCTGTGACAGATTCTTTCATGAGCTGAATATTTTCTGTCTACATTTAAAATGCATCTTCAGCAGGACTTCATGGATCTTGCAGCACCTTGCTGTCTACGCTGCTTCAAGATTTATATATGTAAATATTTATTTATTCATTCAAAATATTCTGGAAATGTTAGTAAGCAGTACTTTGTCCTCAGCACTGTTTTCCACATTGCAAATGCAACCAGGCTTTCTGTTTTCAAGGCTGATTATGCATTCAAGAAGTCAAATAATCCTTCCACAAGGTCTGAGTGTGGCGAGACAGCTGACAGGCTGACCTCCAGGTAGAAGCGGGGGCTCTCAGGCATGGTGGTAAGGGCAGAGATGGCCGCCACAGAGGGGAAGGCACACACCAACACAAAGACGCGCCAGCTGTGGAACTGGTAGGCTGAGCCCATCTGGAAGCTCCAGCCTGCACAAGGAAACAGCGAGAGGAGAGGTGTCAGAGAAAACAAGAGCAGAGAGGCAGCTGCAAAACTTGTTTCCTCTATATTGATATTGCAATATTCTGTTTGAATTTATTCTAGCTGCAACTGTCAAACACTGCATTTTCAGTGATTTCTCATATTTGCTCCATTTTGCCTGACCACACTGCTCTCCTTTTATTTTTCTGCTCTCCTGTGCAATAGTCTCCTGTTATATTGTATTTTTGTGTGAATAGAAATATCAGCAAGGTTAAAATTCATTCAGTTGAACTGCAGAGTTTGCTTGTTGAGATTCTGGGCAGGTTCTTGACACAAGAGGGAAGTTAATGACACTGAACATGCACCCAATTTAAAATATTCAGAAAATATTCAGCTGCACTTTGCAGAGGGCATATGAATTTTTATACATACTTCTTCTTCACTGCCATGACAACTGAACCTACTACTACCACTGATGAGAGCATATGTGACTGAAAACTCCAGTAAGTGGACAGTGTTAAGATTTCTTTGTGATGTCTTTGTGAGTTTTAAATACATTTACAAACATTTTAAAAACTGTCAGCAGATATCAGTCATTCATTAACTGTTTATTCATATGAGTTTTTTATGTGATAGGAAGTTAGAATAGATGATAAATGTATTAATGCACACTTTGACTTGGTCATTTTAAATTGGCCGTCGGTGCATCTGTGAGAATGGTTGTCAGTCTCTATATTGTTGGCCCTGTGATAGACTGATAATCTGTCCGGTGTGTACCCCACCCTTCCCCAATGTCAGCTGGGATCGGTTCCAGCCCCTCTGCAACCCTAGAAAGATAAGCAATATGTCTAATGACTGAATGAATGCATGAATGAATGATCTAGAATAAATCTTTGCCCAACCATGCATGGCTTATTGCACATTTCTTGTTGTTGCTGTGTACAGGGGTAATCTGACAACAATGCCCTGCAGAAAAGTTCCATCTTCTGTCTTGGTGAAAACACTTTGACTGGAGTGGTCAGAGACTGAAAAACAAGAGCAGGGACCTTGATGGCCAAGTGGTTATGGCACATACTGAGCCCTGAGCAGGAAGTCCTGGATTCGGCTTGTTATTATTCATGTCTCCCCCCCCTACAAAAAAAACAAGACCTGCAATTTACCTGAAATTTTGTACAACAGTCACTTCTGTAGCCTAATGTAGACAAAAAGAGTGAATTCACTGATCAAATGAAACGTGATTATAGCTAACATTGTTAAGGTAGCTGCTGGTGACTGGAGTTAATAAGATAAAAATTAAATTAGCATTTTTCAACTCACTCAGGCAGCAAAAAAAATGCGCTTTTCCTACCCTGTTAGTGATACTGAAGTTTTTGTGGTAGAAGAAGACTCTGGACTCAAGATCTTTTATTTAATTCAGACGACCTGAGCTTGTTCTGCAGAACACAACTGAATAATGGTGATGATAACAGCTTTATATTTACATATCTATGAGTACAGCTTTTCTATAGTGTGCAATCCTCACTCACATATCATAACACAAACACCCTTTCCATGGTTTTCACCAATAGGACCAATAGTGTCATCCTCCTCTGCTAACCTTTCATCAATCAGATGTTGCTCCCTCCCTCTGATGTAGTAAGCACTAATACGCTCCAATATTGGCAGGCTCTTGACTAGACTAGGAGCAGGATATGTTCATCTTAGTAGCACAATATTTTCATTATTCTTTAATGGTTTTGTTTATCCATGCCAACAAAACATTACTTGTTTACTAGGATATAAGGATATAGTTCAATACAAGAATACAGTTTTGTATCTGTGTTGAGTATGATTACAACTTACAATAAAGATATAGTGAATCCCACCACACTGGTTAATAAACGCACATGTTGTCTTTAATGATGATTTTGTGAGTGAGGGATCTAACTGTGTGTTTGTTTGTTTGTTTTTCTCACCGTAGTGTGGGATGATGGCCCAGGCCATGGCGGAGGCGTAGATACCGCCAATCATCCAGAACATGCAGAGCCAGCTCAGATGCTCTCCTCGCTTCTCTTGGGCCAGGAATTCAGAGTAATAGGAAAACACAATAGGGATGGAGCCACCAATACTGTGGAGAAGGAAGATAATGCGAATGAAAATTAAAGTGCTAAAAGCCACCAATAAATGATTCCTATCGGCAGCACCATCCTTATGGCCTCTCTCTCTGCATGTTCCATTAAATCAATGACTCAGACCTCTGCAATAAGTCTAATTTGGAAAAATTCAGCACACTGCAACTGGCAGCGATATCCATTATGAGAAGGACACTATGCTCATTTCATCAAAGCCTTTTAAACTGCGGAAGAAAAGGAGGGAATAGGAGCCAAAACTTTTTTTATCTGACTGGTGATACTTGCTCAGATCTGTGCTGTATTTTTGTATTAAACATATTTAAATTTCACTGTCACTGACTTTTATGACCCTCAGGATTAACAAGTTGTGTAACAGGCTGATAGGAATGTTTCCATTTTGCAAGTATTTGGTCATGTACCAAGTCAAAGCTATTATAATTCATCCTGCATCAATTTTTTCTGCCAACAGCCAAGACAGTTTGCTCTGAAACAAAAGTGTCAGTTGCTGATGGGCATAAAATAAAAAACAAAAAAGTCATCACAATACATTGCATAAGAAACATACATTTCTATGCAAAACTTGAGTGCATGTCAAAATATTTTACTGAGAAGTCAGTATTGGGAACATAATGCAGGAAATAGCACCGGCTTTCACCTGGATTGACAAATTTTTCTACAAACTTACATCATAATAATTTGACTGATCGCATAAACAGTCTACACCCATTGACTTTAAACTATAAACAGAGGTGCACTTTGTTTTAGTTTTTTTCTATTCCTTACAAAAACCTGGAAAACCTCAAGTCATATAAGCTAAAGCTAGATACACTAATATTTACCTGCTGTATCATAAAAAATCTTAAACCTGGTAAAGGTCATGTTTTACAATAAGGCCCAGGGCTGCTGTTTCCCTGACATTTTGCCACTGCCACAGCAACACAGACAGAAACAGCCTCCAGAGAGAAGGCAAAGGAGCCATAAATCATTCATTTCTGTGTGGCAGTAGGCACATTTGTATGATGTTATATCAAACTTAAATCTCAATCTAAAGTGTTTCATCTAAATCATTTTGTGGAGGTTGTTAATTTAAGTCTATGGAATTACTACTGTGCAACTGTAAGTATTACAGTGAATCAGGAAAACCAAAACAGCACATTGCAACACTTCAAAATGTTTCCTAACAATGCTGTGAACATCACAGACATAAAAATAGAATTTCAACAGAATTACAAGCTCTGAATTTTTATCTGTCCTGTAACATGCAGTGTTGCTCTGCTCGCCAAGTCAACTGATGTACCACAGTGGTCGTGACTGTCTCATCTCCAACTCTGGCTTCTGCTGTGCCAGTGTGACTCATCTGTCACCTTACCCCACACCAGAGGCCAGGCGGCAGAAGAGGAAGGAGCTGTATCCTTGGACGAAGGATGAGAAGAAGGCGAACACGCTGTTGATGGAGAGGGAGATGAGGAGGGTCTGCCGCCTGCCAATCCGGTCAGCCAGGCCACCCCATACAAATGCCCCGACCATCATCCCCAGGTAAACAATCAGACCTGGAGGGAAAGAGGGAATGGGGAATCAAAATCAGGGAAGAAAGAGTGAAGAGTAACGGTAGAGGAATGTGAGAGACAAAGAGCATAATAATGAGTTATCATTTATGAGTAAACACATTGATATTACTTCTAGCCCTAACTACCATTCTCATTAAATTTCCAATGCCCAGTAAATTCGCTCATTTTGCAGCCTTATTGGACTAATAAAGTATTTTGCATAAGGCACAAAACAGGGAGACAGAGTACAACATAATCATCTAGATTGTGTACTACCAGAGATCATTATAATAACAACCTTCTTCTGTACATCACTTCTACAACACACCTAATAAAAGAAGAAAAAACACAGACATAAGACGTTTGGTCCAACCAGATGTCGAGAATTCAACAAAGGAGGCAGCAAGGCAGACTCAAACAGAGGTGGTTTCAGAGTTTGTGGGTCCTAAAGAATTATCACCCAAAGACTTAAAGTGGGTTTCAGCTTATTGTTGAACTTGCAACTTCATTCTCATCACTCTCATTGTTTTTGACTGCAGCCAAAAGAGCCCTGAAAACCAACTAACAGACACAGTTAGCTACAACCTAATGGTGTGCTGCATGTGTAAAAGAGAGACTTGTTTGCTCACCATATCACCATTGAAATGCTCAAAAATAGTGAACAAGCTAATATTTCTCACACATCAATCTATTCCAATTTATTCCTTCAGCATAACAATCAAACGCTGGATAAGAACCAAAGAAATCTCCCAGCATCTTCCTCCACTTCTGCATTGGGTTTCTTTCCTGTGTCAGAGAGATGCTGCCATGGAGCGGACAGGCTGCTAACAGAAACAAACACTACCTTTGTCAACCCAGTCTTATGATTTGAGGTGTTAACATGACTCACATTCAATGCACTTATCCAAACCAGCCTATCTCAGTCTGTCTCGCTACCTCTGCCACAATGATGTTGCTCCCACACACACACACACTTACACACACCAGTTACTTGCTCACAGTCGCTGCCTTATTGACATCCTGTCAACATTTTTCACACTGCCTGCGCCTGCAGTGACACAAGTTATTGGTGAGACCGCTTTGAATGAATAAGGAGGAAAGGGCCGGTGTTTGGAGCCTGGACTTGACATCCATGTTTAAATCTTGTTGTCACTTTCCTGGATGTAAAAAGCCAGAAGTCCTATGATATACTTTTTATTACATTGGCAAATGAGACACGTGTCGCCAATGAACTCTACAGCTTTGTCAAATACTCCAATCAAAGTCAAGACATCGGGTCAATACCGATGATTTGAATTCATTTTAAGTGACAGCATCTCTGTACCCCTCTCATTACTGCAGGCAAGGGCCTAATCAATTGACGAAACAATCTCAATTTAATGTCCACTTGTTCCAGAGTTTTTAACCTTATCTCAGCTGAGCTCAGATTGTTTTATAATTGTCAACAATTAACTGAACTTTGAAGAGAATAAGGGTGAGATGTCCTAAAAGTGTCAGGAATAATAGAAAGTTTGAACATCCACAGTTTGATGACAATGATGATACAACCCTGTCATTAGACAAGAACTTCACTATTGGACAATTATGCAAAACAGCAAATTATATTCAGTGCCAGTGTTTCAAAATTTCTGGCTTTCAACAATATCTGCAATGTCGACAGCATCAGTCGTTTCAGTGAGCGCTCAAAAACTTCATGTGTTCGCTTTCAAACCCTTTAACAAAACATCACATTCATATGCGCACTCATTTCCCATTTCAAACCGAAAGTCAACATAGTTGTTTATAAAAGCATGACCACAATCCCAACAACCATGACAACTTAAATGAAACAGAAATGCAAACCATGATCTTGCCCTAAACCTAAGCAAGTTGATTTTTGTTCCTAAATCAAACCAAATCACATCATAAAACTCTTGCTTGCTACATAAAGGCTGCACTACTTCCCGCATCGGCAATGGATTTACATCATTTAACGTGGAAATAATTCCAAGGATAAAAACCATGTAATATAATCAAAAGCTGAGATAGTGGACCTTGAGCTTTGAGATTTGTTTTTTTGAGTTAAAAGTTTGTGTGGTGGCTAGAAGTTGATCGATATCAGATTTTATGGTAGATTTACCATTAAAAAGACAAACTTTTCTTTCTTTCTTTCTTTCTGATTTAATAAATCTGCATCCTGTATATCACATCTTATTTTGCTCCTATAACGACCAACACTCACAGAGACCAGCACCCAACAGTAACCACATCACAACAGCTGATTGCGTTCACTGGCTTCATATTGTTAAAGTCAGACACACAAGGTCACCGCGGAGTCAATTTGTCGAGAAAACAGCGGAAGAGGTTCAAACAGGCTTTAAACAGATCTGTTGGATCAGCATAGCTAATTCATCACACAGTCTAATAAGCCCCTGTAACTGCTAATGCAGTTACAGCTGGAAATAGACAGTATGAGATGAGCTGTGCGGATGGACGTTCTTGACTTGGAATATTATGACTAGAGATATTGATTTCTTGAAGGTTAAAAAACAATTTGTGGGCATTAATTAAAGTGCATGTTTGATTCTGTGTGTGTGAGAGAGTTATTCTCTCTGTCTGCCCTCTCTTTCTGTTTGTCTGTGTGTTTCTGTGTCAACACTGCAGAGCTGAACAAGGGAAGAAGGTGACTTTCACTCCCTTGTTTGACTGATTGCAGGCGATTCTTTGTGTGCGTATGTTGCTGTGTTTCCATGACCGCAGATGTGTGTGTTTGTGTGTGCATATCATAGAAAGTGTGTGCGTGTATCCCCTCATCTGTGTGTGAGTGTGTTTGTGTTGATATGACCATGTTCTTATGTACTGTAAGTGTGTTTTTCTACTTTGCCTGTGCGTGGGTGGTGTGTGTGTGTGTGTGTGTTTGTTTGCTGGTGTATGTGTTCCACTATGGTAGGGCAGAGAGACAGCTGTGAGCCGCTTCTCCCGACAATACAGCTTGTAACGGCAACATTGAGCCAGCGATGATGACTGGGCTCAATAGCCGTCGCCGCAATGCAGCAGCATCGACGTAGACGGACAGACTGACAGACAGCCATGTTGGTCAGGATGGGTTATATAGAATTTCTTCTCAAGCCCCCCGATAAAGCTTCAGCCTGACAATTTGACTGCTGTGCTGACCTGTCACCCTTTAAGCCCCGTAACTGGATCATTATCTCTCCCTCTGTCATCACATTTGCCTGTTCTCAGACTCAGATCTATTTATATGACCAGAATGCATTAGCATCTGTGTTTGGCTAAAACATAACCTATGTCCCAATGTATTACATTAATCTGTGGGGGCAAAATAATTGATTATGAGCCCGACAAAGCTCAACTGAAAGCCAAATCCTCCTGTCATCAGTATTCAAAGATGTAGCAGTTCTCTGACTATTAGGAAAATTACACAGAGATTAAGTGATGAATGTCAGAAAAATTTTGCCTTTTTAATTGCAGTAATTTGACAGAAACAAGATAAGCTTGAGACCATATTTGTACCTACTGATCAATCATCAAAGAACATAGCTTTTCTGAAACACATTTGTATCAGCTCAACCTGAACCAGAGATAAAGTTTCAACTCACAGTTTTACAGCCCACATGTTTTCCTTTCTGGTTCACTCGCTGTTCTAACAACAGCCCCAGCAGGCAGCTGTTTTCTGCAATTAAAAAAGAGCACAATACACAACCTGACTAAAACCAGCAGACATGCAAGTTAGCAACTACCTGATGAACATGATGGAGCATTTAGCAGCTAAATGTCCTTGAGGAGTTGGTTGAGACCAAAAACAGAGATAACAGAAGAGGGAATATTGGACTGAACATTCAGCTTGTGCCCTGCTAGATGTGTCTGATCTCCAGCAGCAGTGTTGTCTATTGGGAAAGCAGTGAGGGATTCTTGTACAGTTTTTTGTTTTTTAGTTTTATTGCACCCTCTTGAGACCAAATGTTGGGAGTTAACACTAAGAACACTGTGGTACCCTCACTTCAATATCAAAATTGACATGCAATACAGTTTAACTACACATCTTACACTTGTATTTGCCTGTTTTCAGCGTAATTAAAATTATGCGATTGAAAGATCTTTACAAGATTTAGGGGCAGCTGATAATGATCTGCTTTTGAATTCTAAAGTAATAAGACAGCTTTTTAACATTTTCTTTAGGTTAAATAATGTTCCTCTTGATAGGGTTATGTTGTAATGCTCGTATTTCAGTATTTTTCTGACTTTTGGTAAGAAAAGTTTTTTAAGCCCCTGGAGCTTCTGTTGGTCTTCAGTATCTTTCATTTCATATTTATTTACTCTGACCTCAACTGAATCACTAAAACTAGAAGTCAGTTGAATGGGATGTGCAACATCACAGCCAGCTCCTGATTTCTCTTCCATTCTTTAAAAACTGCTATGATATGCATAATTATCAAGTTACTGTAAAAGCTTTTTTTTTTTTTTAGACACAGCAGAAACAAAATCAGAGCTGTACAGAAAGACAGAGATGTGGGAGGGGGAGGGGATGATGGAGAGCAAGGAAGACAGAGAGAAAGAAAAAAATGAAAGAGGAGTAGAAAGGGGAGGGGAGGAAAGGGGGGATGGTGGCCAGTCTGTGCTGAGACAGAACTCCCAAAGCTCCAGGGTAGTGTATGTGTGTGGGGGTGTATATAAATGTTTGGTTGAACACGGAAAGAGAAAAGTGTGTGTAACTGCATGGTTGTGTGTATGTGTACATGGATGGGGGAAGGGGGGCAGGGCAGGGGGCCACTATTAATAGCCGGTTTTCCCCTTTCTGCCGGAGTGCACAGGGCTTTTTGAATGAGCCGGGGAGCTGAGGCTCTTCAGCACCAGAGGAGAGAGCAGTTTCTCTTCAGTCATCACTGCTAACCACTGAAAGCTGAGAAAAAAAAAGAGAAATTATATAAATGCTTTAAAGCAGTGGTCTCACCCTGTAAGTGAGCACTGTGACGTGAATGCAGGTTTTTTCACTCCAAACGGATTATCACACCTTCAAAGGGTGAAAATAAGCCATTTGGTTGAATTGTTACTGCATACGTATTGCTCTATTTGGCACATGAACAATGTCACATGAGGAAAATAAATCTCTGCAGCTCTTCAAGAGTAGATGACGTTGGATTTTATTTCTATTGACAGGTTTTTATCATTATAAATGCTAAAATGCAAATGAAATGAAATGGGTGAATTCTAACACAATCGCATAATTAATTTCTGACTCTCATTTCCACTTAAAATAATGTGTACAAAAACTCCCCTGCTAAAAATAACTAATTGTAACTTGCAGGCTGCAGCATCCAACCTGGTTTGCCTGTGTTGCCTGCCAGCATCTCCCACAGGAGTCATTTCTCCCATCTATCCCCTCTTTATCTCTTCTGTCTTCCGTCATCCTTGATCTCAGTTGGTTTTATGTTCATTAAAAGGCCAAAGAGACATTATGATAGGCAAAGGTTCCTTTTAGCCTCAGGAAAAGTTGTGCAAAAAATGATCATGTAGCCACGAGAATTAGAGGTGGAAATACATCTATGATTGCACTTCAGTACAGTATATCTAACAGAAGCATCACTGGAAATATATCAAATGCACAATAGAGAGAAGTCTCATCACTCGTCACTAGAAGCGCTTTTCCAGAAATCTCCTTCCAGTGAGGCAAAGCTGCTGCATGTAACAAACCTCGGTTTTAGCTTCCCACCACATCAAAGCAGCTACATTTTAGTTGCAACCTCTGCAGCTTCGCAACAAGGGCAAATCAATGACAACCAGTCTGTGCATCCCTGTTTCTTCTAAAAGTGTCCACTTTAGCTCATTGTGCAAAAACACTGAACCACAGGCATCACTGTCGTCATTTAAAGCCTCACTATGCTCAATTCTTGTCTTAAATGTGGAAATGTGAGATGCCATGCTGTGTTTTTTATAAGAGTTCATAATCATTTTGAAGAAGAGAATAAATATTTTTGGATGGTGGGTTTTCAGTCTAACTAGCAGTGGTATGTTTCTTAATTCCTCCCTGTGAGTACATCTGAATGATCAAGGCTGATATTCTGCAGGAAACTACAGGTGACACATGCAGACTTTTCACTGTCAGAAACGATGCATACAGAACATGCAAACGCGCGCGCGTTACATGACTGTGCCTCGATGCCTTAGTGACTGGCACCATGGTGGCAGAGGAAGCTCTGTTTGGACTGTGCTGAGAAGGAAAGGGTGAGAGTGGGGAAACAGGGGGGGTGGTGTTAGTGAAGAGGACACTAGGAATCATGGGATGCACAGAGGCATGAGCAAACGAGGCTCTCTAGCATGAGTCAGGCGTGTTGCGTAACAGGGAGAGGGGAGGGAATCAGGTCTGGTCGTGTCTCCCTACTGGCTCTATACTGGCATGACTTAGAGGGAGGGGGAGGGGTGTAATGCAACAGAGGTGGCAACTGAGGTACATGTATTGTACATGAGCCATATTTTAGTATTTGTAAGACTTTCTACTTCTACACTAGAGCCCAGCATTTATCTGGAAGCTGTGGTGACCAGCTCCACTGTCACCACATACAATATAAAATTTTCCTTCTTCTATCTATCCTTGAATTCTGTGGTATTTTTAACCACTTATGTTTTTTTTATTTACTTTAGTATAAATGTGAATGGACAAGTATAAAAATTGTATACAAATTGTTCTGGCTGTATGAACAGACAGACTCACTCACACACAGCCTGGTCACTGTACATATCAACACAGCAACCCATGCTTTGTGCATGGAGCACAAAGAAAATCACACAACCCAATAATCAATTAAAGGCATGGATGCTTGCCAAGCTATGTGACTGTTCTTGTGACTATGCCTTCATGCACACCTATTTTCCCTTATAGAATGAACATAACTACACAATAATGGGGGGCATAGCTTATTTGTATTTGTTACATGTCCTCATCAAAGTCAAAGAGAATCGAAAGAAAAACATTTTTACTGCAAATACAATCTGAAATGATGATAATAGATAAGGTCACACAGAGGCCACTGTTAGTATCAGTGTTCAACATATAAATTCAGCCAGAACTAGAGTTGAATCCATGACGTTCATTTTTAAACAGCACATGCGTTCAATACATAAGCATCCCCGTCTGCAGGGAAACAGGGTTCATTGACCTGGCAGCAGCATAGTTGAACAGTCAAAACCCTCTGAGTGTCTGTGTTATTAATATCTGGATTCAGCTCAGCAAAATGAGGTTTGATCAAATTTTTAAGTTGCAGAGATTGTGTATGAACTTTACATGCTGTAAAATGTTTTACATCAGTGCTTCCCATCTATTTTTATACTTTACATCTAAGTAAAGTGTATGTTTGATTTCGTGATCCTCAGGAGACCTCTGGGCCTTGTTCACAGTGTCCTTGCAGGGCAGCCAATGACAGATGGCAAGGCAGGTCTGGCCTGTGATTGGACATTGGCCCTCCGGATAGAAAATGATCACGAGGTCTTTGCCCTTTGAACAACATGCAGAAATACAGACACAGACATGCAGCACATCCATACTGTATACTGTTTAAATGTAACCATGCCCACTTCTCAATGATGAATGCCTTGACAGAACAGCCCTATTCCCAACCCTAACCCACCTAACACACACGGAAGTGGGCGTGTTTTAATCTAACCTGAAAAAATACAAGCAACCCAAACACACACAAGGTCCAGTGAGAAAACAGCTGAACCGAAGCAGAGAACACTGTGTTTGAATTGGCTGGGGGTTCAATTTAAATTCCTGCTGCTGTTCAGAGGCTGCACGGGCAGTTGAATCTCAAATAGCTGTGATTCCTCTGCCAACGAAGCCATAGAAAAGCAATTACTCGGGGATAAGCTGCAAAGGTAACGGCTAAGATGAGACAGAGATAAATTGTGAAGCGGTGGCATAAACTCCCAAAGGAGGCACTGGGACAAGAATAAACAGAAAGGCCAGTGAAGACAGCAGATTAGTTAAAATAAAATAGTGGGGAGAGGTATTATTTGTTATATTTGGAAGCAAATGTGTGATATCTGGAAATCTTACCCAGCATGCCCTTGTTGGGCTCAGATAGACACATGTCCTTCTCTGCACTGGGCAGCACAAAGCCGACCACAAAGATCTCCACGCCATCTGCCATCAGGGCCAGCCCCAGGACAAAGTACAGCGTCCACTGGAACTTCCCGTGGCCACACTCCTGCAGGATGGTCTCGTACTGCTGAGCCAGCTCCTCCTGGTCTTTCCTCCTCTCACCCTCGTAGGCTGACAGATCCCTGAACTGCTGTGCTTGGGCGGCCGTCACGCCGTCCATGCTGCCGGCCTTGCCTGAGTCGGCCCTCGGGATGCCCTGGTACTCGCCTTCATAGATCTCATCGTCCTCATCGTGTCCTTCAGTGGAGTCACTGTGGCCTTCATCGTCATTAGCCCGGCTGTCATTGCGGTAATATCCATCGTCGTTGCTTGGCACACCAGCGTAGTCATCATCGTCATCTTCCTCCTCAAAGCGCTTATAGGAGCGCTTGGTGTACTCATCGGTCATTTTGTCCATGCCACGCCCCATCTTCTTGCCTACCTGCTTTTTGGCCATTTTGGCAATGTCCTTGGTGCCGCGGATGAAGTCTGCGCGGTTGTCTCTGTAGCGCTCATCGTCGTCCATCTTGGATGGGTTGAGGTGGTGGTCTGTCGCTGCTAAGAATGGGAGGTATCAGGAGCGGCCCAAGCACATGAGTGTGCAATGGGGATTTCTGTGAGCTGATGAATTCAGCACCGCGGACAGCTCCTTGCTCCACTGCACTGCTGCTGTTGGGCTGCGGCCAGCGTGCGCTCAGACAGCAAATCCTGTGGAAAAGCAAAGAAAAGGGCCTCTGTTAGTATGATTCATTACATTGGCAGTATAACGCACGTGAAAAGGAAACATCTATTGTAAGCCCATCTTTAAACAGACTAGATTAGAGCCAATTAATAATGAAACAGAGAGGACCATAGGCATTCACATAACGTTAACGTTATTTGGCACAGCACTAATGGCTGTGAAAAAAAGGGACATGGCAGCTTTAAGGAGCGGACATCTGCATGCAGGTGCCTAGTGGCCTATATTGACTGAACAGCAGTTATCTCATAACTCTCCACAGAGTGGCATTTACCATGGTGCACTGCAAAGCCAATATATAATGACCACACTGCGACACAGACATCTATAATTAACAAGCAAGGCTGCAATGTGGTGTGATACAGGGTAGTGTATATAAAGGTACTGCCACTGCTAGGGACAGATTAACGATCCCATTGACGATACGCATGATTATAACCCATGAATTTAGACTAATTTTGAAATCTTGTGTTGCTAGGAAGTCATCATGGTAGAAGATGTAATAATGGTACTTTATGGTGATCTGAGCAATATGAAAACAATAACAACGTTTTTAAATGACTTGTCCAAATTAATGAAATAGCCACTATTCATCTCATATTATTCTTATTGTTCCATAGCTTAATTTAGCTTCACTCCTTTTGCTTTCCCATCCTGTGTCATCCTGTCTCACAAACCACTATTTCTAATGCCTCTATTTCCCACACCGCTGCTATGTACTGTGCATTGTCCCCGTCAAGAAAAGAAGAGAGGTGGAAAGTAAAGGACAGAACGAAAAAAGGCAATCACGAATCTATCAGCAGGCCACTCTGCTCTTTCCTCTGACACCTCTGTCGCTGTGATGCTGCCCTTGTTTGTCTCACTGATGGGTACATGCTGTGCTGTGGAAAAGGCTGAAAGCTCAACAAATGGCCAAAACAAACACAGCAGGGGGGGACATCATTACCATATGTGTTTCAGCGAGCATCTGACATGCTAGGAACTGTAGATGTTATGGCTTTCACACAGATACGTCATTCATCGACACATGAATAATGCAGTTTCAATTAGCTTAATAGTCCCACAAAACACTTTAACCTGGAAGGCATTTTGGGAAATACTGTTCTTTTACCGAGTGTTAGCTGAGAAGAAGGATATTACTATAATTTATGTTCAACAAAGATGGAGCAGCTAGCGATTAGCTTAGCTTACCATAAGGATTGGAAACAATGGCAAACAGTTAGCCTGGCTCTGTGTAAGGGTAATTCTGCTCACCAGAAAGATCATTATGTAGCACATCATATCCCTTTGTTTAAATATTACACAAACAGAAATGTAAAAACCTCAATTCTACAAACAAGATTTATGGATTTGTTTCTTAATTTTTTTCTATTTTAAGTTTCTCTTGTAAGATACTGGACATATTAACCTCATCTTGCTGCAGTGATGTATTGGTGTCCTCCACTATGCTGTGACATTACCAGTAGATGGGAGTGAAAGTGCAATCGAGCACATTACTTCCACACCTAACCACACCCATCATTGATGCTGGTTGTGGTCAGAGGTGAAACTGTGAACCAGAGGAGGCCAGAAAGTTACGTTCAGACCTCTGTCACTGCCCTGTCCATTGTTCACACCAAAGCACCCTAACCTGTGACTGGGATTGACAAGCAGACATTGCTTTATTTTAAGGGGTCACAAAAAGTTAAGGCAACCATTTTCCTCCTCTACTGAAACCCTAACATCTGCCCAGCGCGTTCGATTTCCCTGAGATGAGCCATTGTTTACTCATCGTCTGCAACAACAGCAAATCTCCAGCATGTATGTGCTCAGGAGACATGATGTGCCCCTGGAGAGCAAGTCTCCGGGTGCCGACCGCAGCTGTGGCCAACACTGAAGTCATTCTAGTAGCTTCCCACAGTGTCTTTAAAGAGAGCAGCAGCAGCTCAGCAGGGGAGAGAGAGAAAATTTCAGCCTGATGGAGCCAGTCACACCCAACAGCACGACTACAAACACTGGCTGAATGTACTGCAGAATACCATCAAACCCTGACTACTACAGTGCTGCATTTGGTATTCATACAAACAAAATGGTTTATTAGCATTATATAAACCTTTAATAAATGGTTTATAAAGCACTATAATGTCGTAAGCAGCTTTTATTAAGTCACAGTAACTGTTAACCATAATCTTTCCTACGAAGACTATTATAGTGTTTGACTGCACTGTCATTAACTGTCTGTTCATACACTATAAATGCATAAATAAATACTTAATATAAAACAAATGCTCATGTATATGAATAAAATACAGTGTTGCTTACAAAAATTATGTTTTCTTGGTATTTCATACAACATACATGTTGTACTCTGTTGTACTACAGGGACATCGGTGTATACCACATATGAGCAGTGAGTCTGCAGTTTGATTCCTGGACCATTCGTTGCATGGCACTCCCCTATAATCTCTATATAATCTCTCTATATATAATCTGTCAAACCCAGATGCTCTTGCAATAAGAAATACAATTATTAATATGGAGACAATGCCAGCTTCCTGCTGCTACTCCTGTCAAGATCTGAAGGTTAGCGTGGCACATATGCAGCTTTATAACAGTGGTAGACTTAACATTAAATTCTCTCCTTGATTTTAGACAGAAAGACAAAAGCGGCTTTAGTCAGTTTTAGTGGCTGAAAAAACTGCTGCCACTAGCTCTTTTAATTGGCTGTAGCTGACAAGTTTAGCTTATTATCATTATCTCAGGGATCTGAAACAGACAAAAAATAAAGCTGTACACATGAATGGGTAATAAAGAGGTTTAATGCATTGATTTATTTTTTGGTTATTTACTGTTTGCATTTTCAAATAATGCTTATTTTTAACAGACAGCACTTGAAGGCTGTGCTACAAATGTAAACATCCTCAAATTTACGCAAGACAGAGCTGATGGTATGAGTCTACACTTCACACAGCGGGAAAAACTGTGTTTAGTCCAGAGAAATCCAAAGCCTGACAGGTTTTCCACGTCTAGTTAAGTTTGCTAAGCTATGACTGGAGAGCACTGTTTTGATGAACAACTGCAGTGATTCATTTTCCCTTTCCCTTCCCTTTCTTTCCCCCTTTCCCCCTCTCTGCTTATTTCATATTCAAACAGCCATGTTATATTTGTTATATAAAGGCTTCACTGATGCCCTTTAATGTTGTGATATTGTGAAGATAAAAGGCACTAACACACATCAAATATAATACATAAGACAAACCACTTACACTGTATATACACAGATTATGTGTGTTTATTGTTGTCTCGATGTCTAGGAAGTGATCAGACTGCCCTGACAGTGGAGTTATCAATAAATCGATGAGCCATGTAATTAATATCAGGCACGATGGAGGGGTGGTGTTAAATTACACTGGAGAAGAGCCAAACAAACCTTGGTGACACTGTGATTATCATCACTCCTGTCCATTAAAATGTTTTGAACCTGTTTGTAAAGGTGTAATGAGCGCAGAGTGATTTTTATTACTGCAAGAAAGCAGCAGATGCAACAACAAAAGAGGAGGCAGGGGTAACAGGGAGGAGAAAGGGAATCTTTGAAAGCTTCCTGTGTAGCCTCTGGGGGGCTGAACAGACACACACTACTGCCAAGCCAACATCACACGACCCAAAGGTCTGCTGGGACAACTGAGTTTCTAAGAACAAGCTCGCTGAAAGCCAGCTGAAACTAAAACCCAGGAAGAGGGAACATTTTTGTTAGTGGCTCTCCTCTCTCTTCACTCTGTTTGTCAGGATTTGGACAGAACAATACAGTAAATTCAGAGATTAATGAATACAAATCTGCTTTAATACCTCTCTGTGGTCAGCTGATAGTGTGTAATTGTTGGCCTTAAAAAGATTCATGTTAGTACTGATTAATTGATTTTACTGTACACTTTTTCTGAAAAACTTGAATCAGATTAGTTAAAAAAAATAAACATAAATACTCTGAAATACATAAATTACATAAATGTAAAAATAAGGATGGTAAAATGAGATATTTGGCTCCCGTTAGGCCTTTTTCCTTTTTTTCCCTCCAGGTTATGCTCACATTAATGATGCTAACATGGTAATGTTATGCAGGTAAAATGTAGGTAAAGTAAGGTGCCAAAAAAAAAGGTGTATAAAATTTCTTGACAATCAACCCAATGGTTGTTTCACTCAAAATCACCAATGTCAACCTCATGGTGGCATTAAAGGACTATTCAGTGTCACTACAATTAGTGGGCTTCATCCTCTGGGTATGATGAATGTCTGTGATAATCCATCCAATAGTTAGTCCAGACATTTCAGATCACAGAGGTGGACCAACTATTAGACCAACATTGCCTCCCCATTTTCAAAGTACAGAGAATAATGTTGATATTTATCCCCATCTGCAATTCCCCTCTTCATCATCTGAAACAAACTGATAATTAGACCATAAATCACCACCGCATCACTACTTTGAGCTGAGTCTCTTGTGTGTCAATTCAGACAGACAAGCGTTTCAGAGGTTGCTAAATTGCATCAGTGACCAACATGTGGGGTCAAAAACACAAACACTTCGAGCTGAACCGCAGGAACAAGCTAAATCAACTTGTGGTGTACATGGTGAGTGGCGGATCAGTGGCACTGCCTCTCTCTGAATTTCTCACTCTGTTCAAAGCGTCTGTTCACAAACATCCCTCAGGCCAGAGCCTTTGGACTGAAACATGGGGATCAGGCTGGACTCATTCATTTTGTTATCATATTCAGGAAAAAAAAAAAAAAAACAGCTGTGTTGCTCTCTTGTTTTAACAGCTTCTCACTCCAACAGGCAGCATCACATCACAAGCAAATGCTGTGATGCTTTGTCATCAGCCAAATTGCTCATTTTAGTTTTTGTTAACTCAGTGACCAGTTCATGGAGTTCTAGCCTGGAGGTTCAACCATGTGCAGAAATAAACAAAACCTTATGGAGCCAGTTATTGTACAGTCATATTAGCAAACTGTTTTGCATTACTTGCTCAGGCTTGACTCACATGATCAACTGCTGTTACTTCAATCTGTTGCTCGGTCCATCAGTCTCTGCATTGCAACACAGTTACCCTTTAAAAATGGGCGACATCACCAGCAGACCCTTTGTCCATGTTCAGTTTCCTGCAGCCTGTGATTTAGTGAAGCTGTTATGGTGCAGACAGGGTGAATTAAAGGTGAGATCTGTGGTTCTTTGAGGTTTCCATAAATCCATGCAAGAAGATGGAAAACCAGGCACGGGTGTGGTGTGTTTAAGTGTTTAGATGCTGATTCATCCTTTCACAGACTCTACAGAGAGCAGGCTACACCATGAAAACACAATGCAGGGGGAGAATTCATTTGTTTGGGTTGTCAGGAGCCAGCGAAAATAATCAATTAGACTGTATTTGCGTCAGTTTTGACATTTCCCCGGCCTACACTGCTGCCATCAAAGACAAATAATGTTAAGGGTCAGAGGCAGATTTTAGAGCCATGTAAATATGTTGAATATGGAGAACAAATGAAGACTAAGATCGTTATAACACACACAAACAGACACACACACATTTGTGTTATTGTCATTGTTACTCCATAGGTCCTTAATTTCCATATTATTGCTTCATAATTCCCAAGGCAGTTTTGCTGAGAGAACAATGTATATTGATACTGATAATAGAGAAAATGGACACATTATTTTAGTAACTTTTTAAACAAATGTGAAGGTTACAGCTTCTTAAATGTGAAAACGTTCTTCATGTGCTTCTATTTTGGATAGTTGGTCAGACAAAACAAAACATTTGAAAACATCACCTGGGGATGTGGTTCTAATGTGTTTTTTTTTTTTTGACATCTTATAGACAAAATGATTAATTAGCAAGTTGACAAATAACCAGATTCAGTCACATTAATCAATGATGAAAACTATTCTTAGTTGCAGCACTAATATTTTGCACAAGCAAACATATAAATCAAGATTTATCTGTAATCCAGTTTTCACAAATAAAAATCAATACTTAATCAATATTTACTTGGCTATAAAGGAGAACTCTCATATCAAGGAAATTTACCAAATCCAAAAAATTTAGAAAATTACAGCCCTAGAAATTAAAGTAAGTACAGTAGTAGCCTACACTGTGCATGTCTCCTCATTGTAGATGGTGCCTGAGGAGCTTGTTTAATACATTTTAGTCTTAACTATCAAAGATTAGAGCTTAGTCTTCTGAAGGTTACACAGATTGGAAAACGTCTCTATTGATCTAAGTAATCTGGGTTTGTAAAGGTCATTGTAACTGTATAGACCATATGTGTTTTACATTGTGGCTTCTTGTTCCAGGTCATTTTGTCCTGTCAGTCAGTGAGATCACCTCTGCCATCTGCTCTGTGTTTGCTGCAGAGGCCAACAATAAAACTGTATTTTGTCTTTATAACTTTAGACCCTGTTCAGCTGCAACCTCCTACATCCATCTCTGTAGAGAGACTCAATCAATTTTCTGTCTCTTTCTTTCTTTGGAGTAAGATGATTGCTCGATCCCCCTTCGTCATCATGGTCACGACCTTTATACCAGGAGACTCTCGAGGCCCATTTGAAAGCAATGAAGCGGCCCATCACCATCCGATTAGCCTTTCATAAGCCGGAGATACTGTAACAAGAGTAGGTGTTGGTTGACTCTCTGCCTATGAATAACAAATTCTCTCCTGGTGTTAATATGAGGGGTGACTGTGCAGCTGTAGCAGCAACATCACTGATTTTACAAAGATAAATACACAGTCATACACATGACTGAGGCCTTTCAATGAAAGTGGCCTCAGATGAAGTCTAAGTGCTTTGCGGAGTAATGAGGAAACAAATGAGCTCAGAAGACTTTCTGTGAAACAAAGTATTTTTCCAAACTGTTTTGGCATCTGTAATGATGAATAATGAAGTGTGCATTGATAATAAATCAACAGTCGATGGGAGGAGGTGGCCAAAAGCCCCAGCTGTTGTCTGCTGCTGATGAAAGACTTAATTATGTAATCCCATTTTCTTCTCGTGAGCAGAGAAGATGCCACAGGGATGGGAAGCACAACCCCACACGCAGCCAAACACACACGCACACAACCAAACACACACTGACACACGTGCAACACACGATGTGGTGGGTTAAAAGCACGCTAAAAAAGGATCGCAGGCAACGAACATGGGAACTAAATGAATTACAATGTCTTGGAGCCGCCTCGGGTCCAGGCTGTACAGAGGACTCACACTTTTATTTCTACGAAGGAGACATAAAGAAAACAAAAAAAAAACCAACAACTGGAAATTGCTTATTTCAACAAATATTAAAACAGTCTCTGCTGAAACACTTTGATGTGTGATGTTTCTCAGCTCTGATGGTGAGTGTGTCAATATTGATGGCAAAGCCGACGTCGACATGCTAAGATTAAATGTGGGCGGAAAATGCTCTCAACAGTCAACAGTTTGTTATAGGGAGAGAAACAGATTGATGTTATTTGCAGGACTGAGATCTGTTCCGTCATTTAGTGTTATCCTTGGAGGTTTGTGGCCCTGTAGGTAGTTTCAGGTTGAAATCACAAGGTTCAGGGTTCAGCTTTTCTTGTCATTGCTCAGTGGAAATATGTGCTATGTTATAAAGATGACTCGGCTGTTTAATGAATAGTTTTATCGTAATTTTTGCCTGTCTTGTCTTTTATCCCTTTCCACTGCGATGGGATGTAGTCTGGTCTGGTTTAGAGCTTCTGGACAAGCACTGCACTGCTGGATGGCAAAGGGGAATGAGCAGTAATCTCCATTCTCCATCTCCAAGTCCATTGCAGTGGATCATAGTGAACCATGAGAATTATTATCCAACTGCCTTTGGTGCTTTTTCTTTCATTTTATTGTTTTATATTACAGCTCTCACTCTTTCGGTGGCATTAAGCTGTTTTCAGGGTAAAAGCTTTGGCAAACTAACTGTGCACTACCTGTCTAACAAGTAGCAAAAGAAGAGACAAACGAAGCAACTAGCCGTAGAACACAGTGGAGCATTTAGTAGTGAATATGTGTAATATTTGTCAAGTTGCCATCGATAGAGACTCTTTGCGTCTGCCATAAAAACATTTTTAATTTGTCATTGCATAGCGAGTGCCAAAGCACTACTTTTGTTATTTTGGTGAATTGACTCTTTAAAATAAGGCATTGGGTTTTTAAAAATCTGAGATTATTTTATATAGTGTTATTTTTCATTAAGAGACATTTGTAAAACAATGCCACAGTGCAACTCAGTCTCACTGGTTGTATTTTAAGGTGTGAGCACCATTGATTTTCGACATCATTCTTCAGTGAAGTGGAGCATTGGGAATATTATACTTTATTTTGTGAATAGCCTGCTCACATTTCAAGTATTTACCTCGTGGAGGAGCACAGGAGATTTTCAGCTGCCACTGAATAAGTTATAACCACATTAGTCCGACTCTGACAAGACGGTTCAACACGAGAGCATAACTGCTGTTCACAACTTGGCCTAAGAGGCCTCTGTGTTTAACAGTTGCCTTTTACTGCACTGTTAAAACACCAACATTACGAGCATGTACTAAACTGAGCTGTTGAAAATAGATTTGCTCCTCTACATCAAGCCTTGGCACTCGATGATAGCGGCAAGACATTTTATTTAGTGCAAATACAAGACCCATTTAGCAGCAGACAGTTTTTGGCAGGGGAAAAGACAAGTGGTTACTGGCACAGAGAAGATGGATGAGGAGGAAGAAACCAGTCGACAGTTCATATACACCACCATAACTGTCGCCCTCCAACCTCCCGATTCACCGAAACCACTCTCTGAATAAACTATCTCTGATGAAATCCCATCAGGCTCACAACTCGATTTATTTCCTTGACAGCACGAGCTGCAGAGACTTAATATCTTTTCTTGTGCTTTCTCTCTCCTCCCGACGCCCAAATAAAACCAATGGAAACTGCCAGAGTCTATCACCACACATTATAATGTTTTCACATGACAAATGCATGAACATTGTTTGTCCATTTTGATTTTGTCCGATAACCTTTATTGTGTAATCACATTATTGATTTGCAAATTATTGTGAAAAAAAGTTATGGCTGCATCTTTGATTCACTTCCTGCTCTCCTGCTATGGGGGCCATGATGTTGTCTCAGCATCTAAAAAGAGCCAAGACTCATATTTGAGATGGACCATAAACTGTTTCAACAGCTGAAAGATGTAGATTTTATCTATGTAATTCATCCACATAAGTGTGTTAGTGTGTTAAGAATTGGGCACAGAACTAATTTTGCAGAAACATCATGGTTTGGGTTAAAATTACTACTTTGTTAATATTAGGGGGACCTAATATTATTGCTAATGGGATGATTGTGCTCATGCTATCAGTTAGAAGCAGGAAATGAATAGCGATCTCCCATGTTAAAGTCTCATTGGTCCATGCATTCGCTCCAAGCTCCTCCCTACACAGGGCTTTGTCACTTCAACACCAACATATGTTGCTTTGAGGCCCCAGCTGAAACAACTGATTCTGTCTCTTGTCTTTGGGAGACTGTGAATAGAGTGGTCACCATTTCATGATCTAATTCCACATTTAAACATGAAAGAGTTACGTTAAAGCTGCACTGCGCACTACTCTTATATCAGCGATGTGTAATGACTACATATATGAGAAAGGTGTCACTTGTAATGACAAACCCACGGAGAATTATCACCCAACTCTGTGGTTCCATTCAGCTCTATTGAGCTTTATAACATCTTTCCAGCTCATTGTTTTGGTTTTACAGCCTTCAACTTGCCCACAGCAAGATTCAGTCTGAGCGCTTTCATCCAGCTCCAGGCAGCTGTTTTCATTTAAAAAGCACCAATAAACCAGCTGTTATCTACCTGCTTAGCACCAAACAGCCATGCCAGCCAGTGACTTAGCACCACAAATTACTGTCAACAGATGGTAGAGACCAAAACACAGCTAAAACTGAGTGAATAATGGACTTATATTCATTGGCTAGTGAGGAACACAACTCCTATTAAATATTAAACTTAATCCACATCTGCTAAAATAGGTAACTGTTAGCTAATGGACTCAACATCTCAACTTCATTAGGGGATGATAAAACGTAAATGTGGTGTTCAGCATCACATCAAGACAACCTGAATGTTAATGTCACCTGAATGTTTTGTAAATGCGTTTACTGTCCATTATTGACAGGGTATTTTCTAAATTCTGAAGATATATAATAATATGTATTTTTATTATATTTGCATATGTGAAATGGTGCACTGTAACCTGTGAGGGATTAATAAAGTATTTCTGATTCTGATTGAAAAGAAGAATAGATAATATTAGATTATTACCTAAAGTCTAAACTAAATTTATCTTCATCTAGTGGGTTGTTTTGTGACATGAGGAAACCCTGACTGCTGCTCTCCCAGTATAAACACATCGAAGAGCCTTCAGAGATAATAGCAGATGTTGTAATGAGTATAAGGTGTTCAGACATTAACATGTGTCTCAGGTGATCCGATCACAAGTGAACAGCTTTTTTAAGAACAGGTGTTAATGCACCCAAGATGCACTGAGGAGGTCTCTCATTCAGGAGTGTGAGAAACTATCCTAAATGTGTCCTAGGCCACATTGATGGATCAGCTACTTAACTCATGACCTCTGCTACAGACAGAAACAACCTCTAAGAGGTAACATTGGGGGATGTTGGACACTGTCATATTGACCTTGAGAAACACAAAGACTCCATTTACACCTGTCATTAAAATGTGTCCAGACTGTATCAAGATATAATTTTAACCTGATTACAGTTACACCTGATTTAATATGTGTCTCCAGTCCACAATGAGATCTGATTTGAACAGATACGAGAAAAGAAAAAAAAAGCATCTAACAAAAAAGAAAAGAAGATGGAGGAAGAAGACTAGAAGAAGATGCTAGCCAATTGTGAAGTTAATTTTTTTTTTGGCTGCTAGCTGCCTAGCTCTCTCCACACTGGTTTGGAACAGCTGGTTGTGATTATGTATTTCCACCCACATGTTGAATGTACATTAACACAATTGTATTTACATTTGTGTTCACAATGGATCACAAGTTGTCCTCATTGTATCTTGGGCCTAAATGGGGTTTACCAAATGAATTAACAAAAAGGGCATTTAGGGTCATCTTGACCGTGACCTCATGTAGTTCAGGGAAAAGTGACACAACCTCCGAAATGTTTACTGTCGCTCTCAGTGCAACGAGCAGATTATTTTCCCTGTGAACATCTCACATCACAGAAGGGAGACATTCCTGTTGTGCACGTGCAGGCAGATTGGGTCACAGCTGGAGGAGCAGCAGCAGTGGGAGCTGAACAGTTTGCGGAAATAAAAACTAGGATCAAACTGGAGTAAATGCTTCCGTTTGGAGATGCATCCAATTAACAGCCCCTCGTTTCACTGCCAGGATGAGTCACTGCTGTCTCCAAATATAACCTCAGCTTTCATCACCACACAGATTAACACAACTTCATATGTGCACATTAACACAGAGAGAATAAAATTTGGCATTTTTTTGTCAAGGAAATGGCTAATTAATCACTTGTCAGTGGACAAATTAATTTATTAAGTGATTTATATTGAAACTAATGGTTATTTTTATTCTGGATTAAGTTTCTAACACTGAAAAACCAAGAATATTGAGTTTACTGTCACTGCAGAGAACTAAATTTAGAAGCTTGATTTAATTATAGTTTGCTATTTTGGTAGAAAAAGAAAATACTAGAACAATTAATCAGATAAACTCATCAATTTTTGATTCCTTACTGTCAACTAATCAATCTCCTCTTCATCACACAAACTCTGTGCAGTTGAAATGTATGAGAATAATGAGAATTAATATAATCTTAATACAGTATAAAGTGGCAAATACATACAAAATCACAGTCACTGATAATTACAATTTGCTTTAGATTATGTTTGCAGCTGCAGCTCCACTGAAAGTCAATACACACTAATAATTAATTAACACCCAGTCTTGTAGCACAAATTGTGTCTATAATGTAGTTTTTGTGTTACTGCTCTACCCTCATTTACACACCAAATTAAATATTGACCCTCACTGGACAGCACAGACGCTGCAGTTAGTGAGATGGGAGTGAGTGATGACCAAGTGAATGGAGATGTGTGGAGTGAAAAAGAAAATGCATATGCAAAAAAGATGAGATTACTGTAATGCAGCATGTTTGTGTGTGTGTTTGTGTGTGTGTGTGTGTGTGTGTGTGTGTGTGTGTGTGTGTGTGTGTGTGTGTGTGTGTGTGTGAGAGAGAGAGAGTGAGAGGGGTCAAGACAGTGGTGCATCCCCCCCAGCTGCAGATGGCTGGTAATTTCATGCGGTGCTGAATTCATTTCTCTTGACATCTTTGATTCTCGCTGTGACGCACGCAGTGAATTTTCTCATCTGATAGATTGTTCCTGAGGCTCAGCACAATCCTGATCACATTGACACGATGACAGATAGAAAACAAAGGATGTGCAGAGAAGACAGGGAAGCTGAATGAAATAGTATGAGTTCATTCCTGAAACACCACGATTAATATGTTATTCAGAATATTTCACAGATAAAAGCTGGAGTTCATTTTGCCAATTACACTCACAATTTATGTTTGTAATGGATTAAGTAGGTGTCTCAGATTTTCTGAGACTCAATACGTTGACATGTTGTTTTCAGAACAAAACTCTTCATAGTTTCTTAGCAACACAGAGCACAACTATCATCATGGTGCGAGATGGAGTCCTGTCTGAAGTCAACAAGAGTAAAACTATTATAGCTGTGAATCACACATCATCTCGACATCACAGCATCTTTCTTCTACAGGTTATCTGGGGGCATTTTAATTGTTTCCTCACAGCCCACTGAGGTGCACATAAAATGCTAAGAGCCTGGCTGTGTGTCCACGCTCTTTCCACTGACAGCTCCGTTGGAGAGTCTTTTCCTGCTCTCATGAGTGTAACAGGAGGAGTGCGGCACCCTGGGATGGGTCAGGCACGGCCCACGCGCCTGCTCTGTTTGAAGATGTCCCCCAACAGGACTCAGTCAACAAACACCCACGCTCATAATTAAGCGCGCTGCCCGCTGCCGTGATGGGCTCAGACCACAGGAGGAGATTACATCCAGCAGTATGTTCGTTTTCAAATCAGCTTGGCAAAGTGGAAAAAGGGAGATAAGGAAGTTGATTGTTTTTAAGTGAGACATTATGTGTAGGAGGATGTACAGACTGCTGAGCAGCAGGAAACTGCTGACAGGGCTCAACTTAATGTGTACAAAGTTCAGGGAAACATATATATCTGCTCTTTTAAATACCAGGTGCTTGAAGCTTTGTAGCCATGACAGCAGTGTTGATGACAATGTCAAGCACGACTCAATATCTCAACAGCTACTGGATGTGTTGCTCAGAAATTGATCCATGGTCCCCAGAGGATAAATCCTACTTGCTTTGTAGGATTGTAGGATCCCCTGACTTTTGCTCTTGCACCACCATGAGGTTTTATGTCTCAACAGATGTTGGTTAGATTGCCATGACATTTGGTTCAGACATTCATGTTCCCCTCAGGATGAATTATAAATTATTGATGGAGATACTCTGACTTTAAATACAGCACCATCATCAACTTATGATCACAGAGGCTACATCTTTATTGACAGTCTATGGATGGTACAGAATATCTAAAGTTGACTGAACAATAGAATTAGGGCTAAGAACGGACACAGCCTTAAATTCATTTAATACAGATGGTTTGAGTTTGAATTTTTTAGTCAAATGTCAAATATGAATCTAGTCTAAGTGCAATGAAGCTGAAATCCTAAATAACTGTATGAGCTGCCCTGACTGTCAGAGACAATGGTGAATGTGGAGAATAATACCATGCTAGTGGTGCTGTTCACATTGAAAAGGAATCGGTGAGAACAGATGATACACCAGCATGTCAGTGTGCTCACATTAGAACTTAGCTCACAGCACCACTTTGCCTAACTCCATCAAGAAAAACACAGAAATAATGTCCCTTTAGAAACTACACTCCTGCATTAAAAGTTAAATGAATTTCTCAGAATATTGATATGTGAAATGTGGAAGGAAATGGTGTGCAATAATTACAGGACAAATCTTTTTTTGCCAAGCCATAATTAGGGCTCAATTTTGCTAAATAAAAAATATTTTAATTATACACTTTATATAAATTAGCATAATCTTCTCCTCAGAGGTTTGAGGGTGCAGCCTTTCTATGAAAACATATACATTTTGAAAAATTTGTTTTCCTTGTAAGAAAGGTTTATACTGACTCAGTACTCTGCATGTCTGAGGGTCAGACATTAGATCAATATCATCCTCTGACTCTAATGAAAATAACATAATGTCTCTAGGTGACTTGGTTTAGAAATGTCCCTCCTCGCGAGTAAAGTCATTGAAATGCCCTCTAAGCTGGGTGACATGGAAAATGTATTTTTCTCTTGAACTGGCTTTTACTCTTCATCCTGCCCTAACCCTAACCCTAACCCTCTTTTGGTGAATTGCACCCATCCACCAGTATTTTTCCTCCACCCTCATCCATCATTTTTCTATCAGCTACTCTGGTCTGAGCTTCCAGGGGAGTCCTGCTGAGGTCGCGCATGAAGGAGCCATCAATTATTCATGTCTTGTTTTCTGGCCACAAGGACAGAGGTGGCAGAGGCGACTCATCCCATGGCTGTGATGTATTGGTGCGATAAAAGCCTCACACAGAGAGTCTCAGTCCAGTTCCTGCTCATCTGCACCAGCCACAGCATGACATCTGCCCACAGTCATACAGGAAGTGATGGTTTTGTTCAGTTGCACCATGTTACCGCATGGCTTCAGGCCCATTCATGCTAAGGACATATCAGCAGCCTGAGAGGATGGTATGATGATTGGTTGTTAGGCTTACTGGGTCATAGCTCCAGCCTGACGCTGGGCTGGGCTGTGCATGCACATGTCCCCTTTGGGAGAATCTGCAGGCTACCATGAGTCACGTCATTGTTCCCCTGCTCAGGCTCAGGCAGTGGTGTGCACTGTCACCCTGGTGGCACCAAGGCGGCTAGCAACACCATGTCAAACACAGTGACGTCAGCTCTCTGCATCCATTTTGGCTTTGCTCACTGCAAAATGGACTGAAGAGTCACACTGAGGGCATCTGAGAGGTGCAGATCAAAACCTGCAGCACGGCTGATTAAAGCATACAGCTGTGTGTATAACTTGGGGTGTTTCACAGCAGCTCACGGGAGTCTCATTTTCCAGTGTTTAGTTCATTAGCATTCAGCAGTGGTGTAATGTCTTTACAAGTTAATTGTCTTGCGAGCTGCAGTGACAATGTCTGTCTCTACCTTGAGGTGTGTCTGTTAGAAAATGACCAACCTGCTGAGAACTGGCAAATTACAAATGAGATGCAAACTAAACTCATCATGAAAATGTGACAATTTAACACTTACCAACACAATTACCTCTGGTAATGAAGTCAACTACAGAAGAAACATAATTAGACTTGTGTTATCTGTTTTGAGACTAACAAGAGTGAGAAGCTGTACTGTGCTTTGGTGTTTCACAGGTACAATGTTCATCATGTTCACCACCTTATTTTACCATATTAGCATGCTACCATTTGCTAATTAGCACTAAACGCAAAGTACAGCTGATGCTGATGGGATGGATATCATTAATTTTGCTGGTACAATTTCAAAATTTGACCCAGTGCTGCTGATATAGATGAAAAGTCAGGACTACACAATTCATCCTGACATAAACTGGCAATTCATCCCATAGTTATAAAGGCATTTCGCTCAAAAACTGCAAATGTGAATCTGATCATGTTACACAATCACCAAAGTCATTAGTGGGAGCAATGAACGTCTGTGCCAAATTCAATCCAGCTTGTAGATGTTGAGATATTTTGGTAAAGGAAAATTAAAGTAATCACCAGAGTCAGTAGCAGGTGTGATTTGAGTGAGTGTCTGTACAAAACTTCACTCTAATCCATCCAGTAAATATTTCACTCCCAACCAGTGGTGGAATCACTGGTGATGTTGACTTAACCATAACACAACTGTGGAAAAAATGGTGAAAATGTCCTCAAATAATAGACTCAGGTCAAGATGCTCTGTGTAATAGTGAATTGTGTACTAAAATGCAGCCACACTACTTCCAGGGAACAGAGTGAATTCTTCCCAGGGACACGCAAGGATCATAGAGGGAGGTTATGAAGCTACTTTAGGCCAAACTCATGATGCAGACAACATTACCACGACAATTTGCAGAAACTCTGCTGCAGCTCTTCCTTCAGTGAACAAAAGATGTAATGTTTTTTTTAATGGTTTTTTGAATTAGATTGTTGCCACCACAATCTTTTCTCATGCTCCCCTGTGCATCAAAGCTATTTGTGTTTCTGTCGGCGCTGTGGTGTGCGTGCCACCTCATTACTTTAAGTCTCGATCTACTGAACACTATTCTTTAATGTAGCTCAGGATAAAACAGAGGCTTCATTCTACAGGTCCCATAATGGCTAATATCCTCCAGATGTTCCTTATTACAAGGACTGTACAATTAGGCTCTAAATGCATGGAAGATTGTGACTATTTTCTGAGACAGTACTAATTAAAGGAGTGGTTTGACATTTTAGGATATACCCTTATTTTTTGCTTACAGTTAGATAAGAGGATCAGTACCACTCTCATGGCTGAATGAGGGCTGGAGGATGCAATTAATTTGCTTAGCCTAGCATAAAGACTGACATAAAAATAAAAATACACCAACACAAGCACACTCAAACACATATGTAACATTGGCAATGTCTGTACTGTGTTTCCAGTTTCATGCTACGCTAACTGCCTGCAGCTAGCTTCAGATAAATCTTCATTATCCCTGATTATTTGTTTTTACTTGTCAGTAACATTTAATTAGGAGATGGATGCCATCACTATAAAACAAAAACAATGATGCATTAGTTTACAAAAGCAGACGAGGTATTCAGACACCTCTTCTGGCTTATATATATATATATATAAATAAATGCACTGTCACTTGTTAATGGAGAGTTATGTGCTTGACACTAATTGCTGCTTTACACCCCCCACCCCACCCCATCCCATCTGGAGAGGAGGGAAAAGATCATCAATTATCGCTCAGCGTCACAGAAAATCTTTAGGGGACTGTTTCAGCAGCAGCATCACAAGCCAACAGAAAGATCTGTCTGGAAAAGCGATGCGGTGCTAATGAACCAGTGTTCCTTGAAGCACTGATCTAAATGTTGAAACAACAGTGCTAATTGCTGATCTTGACAACACCTGGATAGGGTGGCTGAGGTGGAGAGCTGAGCTCGACTGCACCGCAGTATTTTTTATTTTAAGCTGTTATGCTAATATATCCAGCACCACTGCTCCCAGCTGCAGCGAGAGGCGAGTTGTAACTTGTGACAGGGCTAATCTCTGCGGACAGACCGGAGCACGGCCCAATCAGCAGGGGTAGCAGGCAGAAAATGACAACACCAAACAGAGCAGCTCCCTCAGCTCCTCCTGGTTTAAAGTGGAGCTTCTGTGTGTTGAGCTGTGTGAAGAGTCCTTTAAATGGGAACATCAGCCTCATCAACCACAAAGACGTCCAGTCACGCTGCTTTTGTCGTGTCACGTGGTGTTCAGTGATGGCTCAATCGAGACCTTCATAAAAAAAATCTGCATCAATCCTCTAGAAAAACATAGAAGCTCATCAAACATCTACAGGGATTAAGGCAGCATCTAACAATTATTTCCATTATCAGTTAATATAATTATTTTCAATGAATCACATTGTCTATAAAATGTCAAATCATAGTCAAATATAATTTCTCACAGGCCATTGAAATGCATTTAGAAGGTTTGCCTTATTCAGCCAAACCCCAGAGACATTTACTGTCATATAGGAGACAAAAAAGCATCTGATCATCACACTTGAGGAGGTGGACCCACCAATCAACTTCTCAATTAATGGACTGAGTGTTGCACCTTGAAAAGGGGTTTTCTGACATTTGGATCTGTGCTTGGGGGATCTGAGCCACTGAGCCACAAACCTGGAGTAGTAACAATGATTACACCCAACTCAACCAGGATTCACACTGAAAGCCTCTGATAAACTGATGTTGAAGGTCTGCAGTTTGCTTTCCAATCCAACATGACTCAGATGTAGAATATCGATTGATGGATGGAAACATAACCAACACTGCATTATTACTACTCCTGATCCCCGGGTATCAAATGCACGTCTATTTAATATTCAGGCATAAACATTAATTTAAAAGCAAAATTAAAGAGGCTCTGTCTAAATGACAAAGTAAAAGGTCCCGTTGCAGCCTGGTGAGGACCAACTGAGAAGCTGAAGTGTGTTGTACAAACTATACATCATATAAAAAGAGAACTGCACGTTATCTTGGGGCTTTGCTCTCCTCACTGCCACCCTTCATGTGTAGTGGGTGCACACACGGCTCAGAAAGCTCAGAGCTGCAGTGATGGCTGCCACAGGGACAAGACATCACATCACGTTGTAAAACGCACAATCACCTAAACACAGAAGTGGCCGTAAATTCGTTTTTGCCAACAGCCAGGTCACCTTCTTCCTCCTTCAGACCAGAGTTTAAAACATCCAAAAGGACGCAAACACAGTTTCAAACAACGTCCCTCTGAGGGCAAAGTCGTTTCCACACCGTGCACTGATATAAACCACCGCAAAGAAAACACCACAGAGGGAAACAGATCAAAAATTGCTCATCACTCTTCCTCCGTCACATTCTCCCCGCTGGGTTTCTACAAGGTCATTGTGGCGCACGACGCACGACAGGACACCCCAGCTCCATCCTGCACGTTTGAGCCGCCTCTGATATTGTGCAAACTAAATGTAACAGAACAGAAATAGGAAAAGTTTATATATATATATAAATAATCAGAGAAAAAGTGCAGTTAAGCCAGAACTGCAAATGTATGTCCGTGTAATGAGGAGAGGGGGGACGGGACAGGTGATGGAGAGAGACAAGGACATCGGTGCCAAAAACCATCGCCTAATAGACAAAGCTTTATTGATTATGGGAAGCCGGTGCTATAAACTGTTTAAGACATTAAACCATAACCCTCGTAGCCTCCTGCCCTCGCTCTCATTGAGTGGATCCTCTGCGCCGAGATGGATGATGTTGATCGCGCCTAACGCACAAAACCCTCCAGCTAGAACAAGGACGAGGGGCGCATTTCGCCAAAAATCCGCAGTCAGAAATGTTAAAATCCTGCTTGATTGAAACATTTCTCATTAATTAATCTATTTTTTTTTCACCCAAGCTTCACATGTGCCCTGGGCACTGGATTAGGGGTCATTGCGTTGCGCAGCAAAGGCCTTTAAACTGTGGTTTTTAGTCATAAATAAATGTCGAGTTGTGTCATCTTGTGTCAAATCTGCCTAAATGCCATCCTGCTCCTGTATGAACCGTGTAAACCCACAGCCACACAGCGGGGATGTATGCATTTAAAGGAAGGTTGAGACAAAACTGCACATTTAAGGAACATTATTCATTCTCTTACCTTTTGATGGGAAGGTCAGCGCGTTTTGGGGTGAATGGAATTCGCTTTTTTCCTTTTTCTTTTTTTTTTTTTTGTGTGCAGGGAGTCACCCCAAGTACTGGATGCAAAAAGGTCCTGTGTGCTCCTGTGATGTGCACTGACGTAGTAGCTGAGAGCTGCACCCTCCTCCCCCACCCCTCCGCCCCTTTTCACTTACTACACACCATCCTTCCCTGATGGAGACACCGCCCCCTCCCCCTCCTCCCCCTCCTCCTCCTCCACTCCTCCCCTCTTCCAGCAGACACCATTCCTCTGAGAAAGAGGAGGGGGGTTTGCAGGTTTGCACGGAACCTGGATCCATGAAGGTGGCTTATTTTTCTCCGCCTTCACTCAGTCGCAGGTGACTCTGAATATCACAGGCTCAGACTTTACATGGGAAGCGCACAGCCAGGTGGGAAATGGACGCCGTGCGCTCATGCACAGTGTGTCTCGGTTAGACATTATTCATTTGCTCCATATGCACCAAATGGTTGGTGCAGTGAACTGTGCAAGACGAACCTCTCCCTGCACGTGCGTCGGCTCGTGCCTCTAATTGGGCTTGTTAGAAAAAAAATATATCACAAGGATGCCCCTGGTGGAAAACAACTGAAATCATTTCCTATTCATTTTGAAAGGATGTGATAAAAATGTCAGTGATGTGCTGAAACCAAGAGGTAAACATACAAATCTGCAACTATAGACTTAAATGATAAATGGTATTTCTCATAACTGCCATACATATTACATTGTGGAAAATAAATAGCTGCTAAATAACCATATTTTATTCAAAACTTGAAATGGCATGAAGCTGACTTTCTGACTAGGTCCACACTGATCTAAATACCCTTTATCTTTGATTCTTAACTGTGTATTTTGTTGAACATGCACAGCTCGGCTCGGTATTTACACCTGTGTTCTTTTAGCTCTGTGACGTGAGGTTGAAAAAGGCCCACTGTATAAGATCATTTCAGGCTGTGTCCTTCTTTCATCAGTACTTTAAACCTGCTTGGACTGATTTTTCAGCCACCTGAGGGCAGCGCCACAAGCTGCAAACACACCCTTGACATATTGTCACATATACTATCACATATATTATCACTGAATACAGTTAACAAACACTTGCTTATGTTCAGATTGAGCAGACACAGAGAAAAAGTAACATTCATTTGGAGTTTTGCTCAGTTGTGGTCCCCACTAACAATTGAAGGAACTGTCTTTCTTTCTTTTTTTTGCTGCTAAATGCTTCACTATCTGCAACAGCCAGTTGCTAACTGTCTGTCATTTGGAGAAGCAGTTGGTTTAGGTTGAAAAATTTCATCAGAGGAATGAAAGTGAACCAAAACAGAAAAAACTGCAGGTCATAAAAACCAAAACAATGAGCTGAATGATACTAAAATGCTCCATAGAGACGAGGGGAATGGCTCTTCTGTGTCTTTGTTACTACCAGTGACAGTCACATTCAATCTGTTTGTAAAATAAATTGATGTTGGATGTAGATGACGCCATTTACATCAATAGAAGATAAACCATGAAAACATCAAATCAAAGACTAAATTTAAGAAATTAAGTCAAATCTAGTAGTCTGGGAGGAGCTAATGGTCAAATGTGTGTCTCGAAAGTGTGGTGAATAAAAAATGACTCCAAAAGTATTATCAATATGGACTGAAAATGTAAAAAAAATTGAATAATAGAAGAACTTAGTTACTTAGATAGTGAGATATAAAGAGAACAAAGAAAAAACCGACAGTGAAATCAGTTTGAATTGTGACTGATCTAAAACCATCTCATTCATTCACACTGTGCCTTCAGCACTTCAGGCCTTTCAGTCAGATCTCCAGTGACACTCCAGCTGTCGTCTGATTGTCATCAGGAGCAGGTGGATCAGATGAGGCCTGTCATCTGGCTTTGGGCTTTCAGCTGCTTTTGTCTGTCTGAATCATATATTGATCAGGTGGCCTAGGGGCTGCTATCTGCAGGCAGCAGTTCCTCCACCCTCTGTCCTGCTCAGTCTGATATTGAGGGCGGTGTGAATGTTAGAGTGGCAGCTTGGCACATTATCACTCGTGGAAAGTCTCACTTGTTTCACCATTTTCCACAAACAACAGCAACAACACTACTGTAATGTTTTGACAGTGGAGGATTAACTCTCTGCGAAGCTGCAGAAAACACTGTGACACAGTGTAGTTTATATAGACAGTATAATAAATACCACAGGGTTTCTGTGGTTTTGAATAGTGGTGTATTCCTCTTATCCGTGTTGACACTATCCACATATTTTAAGCAGCTCCAAAAATATTGACAGTGCTGCCATCTGTCTTTTACCTCCATAGTTGCTGGTTATGACTGGAGCTCAGAGCCAAGCTGGCAACTCTATGAGGCTTTACATAAGCTCAGCAGTGCTTTGAAAGCTAATATTACCATGTCTCACTATGCTAACATGCTGATGTAATTAAGTGTGATAATGTGCAAACATTTGCTAATTATCATTAAGCACAAAAAACAGCTGAGGTTGATGGGAATGTCATGATTTTTCAATCCAAAGTTTTGGACACATAAAAACTTTGGTGCCAGATGAAGAGTTAAGGATCTCAAAATGTGTTACTTTAAACCTGAGTGGAAGATGACTATTGAGACAGTTCACTGAGAACCACGTGACAGTGTCATCATCACATTCGAGGAGAGGGCAGGGAATCAGGACGGGGAACCTCCCTTTGCCCGCAAGACAGAATCAGTTCATTGTGGCACGAGAGTCGAGGCTAATTGCACCTTGACATGACTGCATCACATCGTTTCTACAGATTTGGCAGATGCACATTCATGCTGCCAGTCCCCTGTTCTACCACGTTAGATACTGGAATGAAACCAGTTTGAGATGACTTTGGCTTTGTAACATGGAGATTTATCCTGCTGGAAGTAGGACGGAAGATGGTAACCTGTGGCCATGAAGGGAGGCACATGGTCAGTAAACAACACTCAGGTAGACTATGACATTCATACCATGATTGTTTGTTATTATAGACCCAAAGCGTGCCAAGAAAACATCCCCCACACCATTACACCACCACCACCACCACCACCACCCTGAACTGTTCACAAAAGGCAGGTTCAGTCCATGTTTTCATGCTGTTGACACTAGATTCTGACTGTATCATCTATAGCCTCAGCAGAAATTCAGATCCATCAGACAAGGCTACATTTAATCATTTTTCAACTGTCCTGTGTTGGTGAACTTCTGACCACAGCATCCATTGTGTTGTTCATTCTAAGACGCTTTTCTTCTCACCACAGTGTAAAGAGTGGTTATCTGAGTTACTGTAGAATTTCTTTTAGCTACAGCCAGTCTGGTGATTCTCCTCTGATCTGTCCCATCAACAAGAGAAGAACATTGGTCGAGGAATCTCAGAAATGTCATATCAGCTTCAACATTTGAGCAAAGGAGCAACATTTGATTGAGGAGAGAGAGGTGAAGAGAGTGAGGGTGAGAGGAGTCTGCTCTGAACATGACAGAGCAGATGAACACAGCTACACACTTTTCCCTGCAGCAGCCGGCAGCTGGCCTGACTGAAGCCCTGACACGCCCGATTATCTTCTAACAAAGTGAAATATACCTCCAGAGAAAAACAGTGTATACACCAGATGTGTGTATCTGCAGCTGTTGTCTGTATTTGTCATTTTCTTTACCTGCCTGGACAAAACACAAGCTGCTGCCTGGCTCACATGCAATTTAATTTCCAAAAATGACCAAATTTCCTGCACATAATAAAGTAGTGAGGGACAATTTAATAATACGTCTCCACCAGCTCTTATCTGCAGCTGTAAATGCCATAATGAATTGTAGTAGCAAATGCAGGCCTTGTGTAAAACTGCACAGGTACATATGTTGAGCAGCACAATCAAGATTGTGTATAATTGACTTTGTGTCCCTTTTTCATCCCTCAGAATAACCCATGATGCAGTATGGCTCATTAACCTTCACAAATCATTTAACATCAGTAATATTCCTTTAGGAGTTTACTGCAGGATATACTGGGTTCTAGCTGTTTATTATAATCAGGTTTGTAATCATTTAACTTAAACTGTATAAATTTAATTCCTGTCATTAAAACATAAAATAATATTAAAATGTTGTGTCTCTCAAGTTTGAGTTTAACTTTGGGGAAGATACTTGTCGCCACCTGGTGGTCCAGTAAATATGCCATTGCCCAAACATCCAGCTCAGTAAGCTGACCCATTACTTCAAATTATTAAAGTGCACTTTAAAAAAAAAAAAATTAAAACTCCTCCCTTTGTCTGACAGTTTCCACATTTCACTGATATGTTATAAATCAAATCTTTTATTTTCACTCATTATATAGAAACAAAATTATCTAGGCAAAATAAATATGTAATATTTATAGTGCAACCCTTGGCATCAAACCATAGCAGTTGTTATCAGTTGTTTGTATGACCATTTAAGGTGTAAAATGCAAATATAAAAAAAATAAATAAAAAATTCCATTCAATTATTATTTGTAAAGTGCCAAATAACATTATCTCAAAGCCCTTGACAAGATAAGGTCAAGACCTTGTAACAATATAAAAAAATGCTATTTGGTCAAGCTTCCTCATTTGCAGTGTAAGTTAACAATAATATTTATCTTTAATGAAATGAGAATGAGAATACTTTGAATTTTATGGGTTTTCCTTAAGTGGCCTGTTAAGACCAATAAATAATATAAAAAAAATATAAATAAATAAATAATAATAAATAATAAATAAATTATAATAAAATAATATATAATATATGAATTATAGTAATCATTAAATAATAATTATTATATATAATAAACATAAATACATTCAAATTTAAAGGGCAGGGCAGTTGATCAGATCAAATAGTTGAGTGGCAGAATTTCACCAGTCCAGCTTCATGTCAGCTTTGCTCCAAACATATTTTCCTCCTCTTCTCAGAAACATCTTTTCATCAAAGCCACTAAAGCAAATGGCGGCTGCTACACCAACATCGAGGATGGACTTGGACGGGTCTTTTCTTCCCTCTCGACAGTCCAGGAAACGCATCTGAACAATGAAGAAAGTGTGAATCAGTTTGAGAGTTAAATATTTCTAAATGCTCATCAGATGAGATAAATTATCTGTGAAGTGTAGAGCTTTTGCTTCAGTGCTTCAGTAATTTTATACAAAGATTAAAGATTGAGGTCTACTTGAGGAGGAGCCTTTTGAGGAGCAATGACCTCAATCCATTAAGAAAATAAAGTACTTACATATTCATCCAGGATTAGGTAAGAGTTCCTCATCTGTGAAGACAACCAAGACAAATGTGAAGACAAATTAACATGTTGTTTCTCACAGTTTTTAATCCCAACATTGTGAAATTGTCCTAACTGTACATGTCACAAATACTGCTGATGTGGCTCCACTGCAAACAAAAAATGTGCAACAAAAATTTTACTGTTTCATTACTGACAATTACTGACGCATCAGTCTGTTCCGGCTGGGACATTTAGTGACTTTTTAACGTTCTGCTTTGGTACAACATAGACTAAATTTGAACGTGGATGTAGTCTCCAGGTCTGAAAAGTGAAGTCAATGCTGAAGAGCCTTAATTTTCATTCCATCTAATGACCATCAGGGGGCGACTCCACTGGAATCTATGGGAAATGGCCCTACATCTCACCGGATTTATTAACCCAGTAAATGTTTTCCTAATGTGTTTATGCTCTCAGTGTCTAGTTTCAAGTCTTCTTCAATACAATATGATGTTAATTTTGTAAATTATGGTCCAATTTAGAGGAAAATAGATGATAAACCAGGATATGCATTAGGGCGTGGCTACCATGTGAGTGACAGACGGTACCACACGCAGTAACCTGTCTGGATAGAGCACAGAGCTCCACCTTCTCCTCCAAATATGGTCTGGTTTTAAAAAACCAAGATGGTGACAGCCAAATTATAAACTTGTATCTTCAAATCAGCAGTTCACAAACCAATGGGGTGATGTCATGGCGAGTTGTCACGTGTACACACAGTTCCTCAAGAATCTGGTCTTTTACTGGTCAGCTTCGAAGCTGAGAGAAAATAACAATTAACAGTTTACTGTGTTAGAAAATAATCCCCTTTTCATTCACATTGACTTTTTACTGCCTGTGCACAGTACTGGGCAGTAGTAGTCCAGGCTTTAGCAAAAATAACTTCAAGTGCTATGTGTTTATTTCCCATTTAAAGTTTGGTATTGTTCAGTAAGAAAGACAAATGTTTAATCAGGAGGGGAGTGGAAATAGTTTGTTAGGTGTAGATAACATGGAAACTATTAATATCATAGCATTATTTTTTTTAGTCACTGTATCTCAGTATTAGAACTTTGTTAGTGTCAGATTATATGAGACAGGATCACTGATAATACTGCACCAGGCTCTAATGCTGTGCACTACTTTACATCACAGGTTCAGACATAAAAAGTTCAGTTATAGCGAGATGTGTTGATGGTTTGGAGTCTCATACCTTGTCATTGGACTCAGGGACGAGGCAGGTGATGCTGCTGTGTCTGTCCACAAACTCCTGAAACTGCTGGTCGCTGATGACGAACCTCTCTGCCTCTCTCAGGGCTGTCTCCCCTACGTTCTCCCCATCGACCAGCAGACACTGGAACACCTGTGCACCACCAACGATGAAGATGGGGATGAGTGTACATGTGACAGCACATACTTTCCTCTATCCTCCCCCCCCCCCCCCGCCCAAACCTTCCAGCGGACTGGGCTGAGCTCTCTGATGCGCTCCGTCATATCTTCGTCAACGTTGAAGGTGTTGATGACTGAGTTGATTTTGAACACCACTTCATACTGCCTGCACCAGCTTTGAATCTTGTAGAGGTTCTCAAGGTGGTTCTTCCCGCCTTGAGTTCTGCCAATCAGTTGGTTGGTTTCTTCGTCAAAACTATCACAAGAGATGGCCAAGATGTCCAGATAGTCACCTGAGAGAGAGAGAGGGGGTAACTGAATATTCTGCATAACGTTTGCATTTATGCAAAAAGAATGAAAAAGTAGAAAAAGATGAATTAGTCTGAAAAGCTTGACACAGCTTTGGGATCTTACCATATTTGCGGAGCCATTTTTCTTTGATCGTGCTGCCATTGCTGACGATGCTGACACCTGGGAGCTGGAGCTCCTGTTTACAGTACTGAACCAATTTCCCCAGAAACTCTCCCTTGTCATGTAAGAAAGGCTCCCCTCCAGAGAAGTTGATCTTTTCCATACCTAATAGGCAAATAGATCAAAATCAACAGCATACAGGAGATTTATTTATTTTACAAAAGAGCAGAATATCAGGTAGATTCACCTGCTTCCTTCAGAAGTCTGAGCCCCCTCTTGGCTTCTTCTAGAGGCAGGACGAAGGATGTTTTCTCGGTGTGGAAACAAAATCCACATTTATAATTACACTGGCGGGTAAAATGATAGTTGACACTTATCGGGGTTGTTGCAATTTGTCCTTTTCTTTCCTCCAATGCTCTGTCAGGTGAGTTTGTTCCCTCGAGGGATCCCGATCTCCAGCGCCAAACTATGGAAAAGACGCTCCATAAGATGTGGAGCAGGGTGCTGATGTAGAGCTGCAGAGAGGCCAGCACAGAGCAAAAAAACATCTTCAAACCAACGACACCACACCGCCTCTGTGGTCGTGCTGTGAGGGACGCTGCAGGAGGAAGTGTCTCTGTCTCTGTTTGCAAACTCAGCCCGGTGTATGAGGATCCCTTAGTGCCGAAGCTCTGCCCACACGTCCATGTCAATGCAGCATCTGACAAAACTGTTGTCTGTGTCTATTCAACTTCAAGCTGCACTTTAGTGCCTCGTTTCACTCTCTGTCATTTGACTGTGTGCAGGCCCCTGAGATGTGTCCTCCACACTGAGTGTCCCTCTCCAGCATCTGCTTTCTCCACTTCCACCAATGCCCCCAACAGTGCAATTACTATTACGGCATTTTTCAGGCACCTTATCAACACCATACTAATAACAGCAAAAGCTAAACTGTTTTAAATAAATACATCTCAATATGTTCATCCTGAAAAAGGTGGAAATATTTATATTGCAATAAATACAGATTGTGGCTTGTTGTCTTCAAGAGTGTCAACTTTACTGATCACCTAAATTTAGTTGGTTTAAAAGACACTAATTAAAATAATACGGTTTTTTTTTTAAATGGAATTAAAAAAAGAAAAGGAAAAAGTGAAGTAAACATATTTTATTTTACACAGGGAGTGTGTTCAATTGATAATGGGGCGTGGAGACATTTTTGGCACAGATGAAACCACATCCAGGTGCCAGCAGATCACTGTGTGCACTGGGTGATAAACTGAAGCTCAGGCCACATCTTCACTTTTAAATATTTATGCTTTTACTTTGCACAGAAATCAAGCATTGGGAATTTCGTGGATTTTTAGTGTGTGTGTGTTTGTGTGTGTTCAGTGGTTATATCTAATAGTGACATAGATTAGCTATAATAATCATTAGTTGTGAATGTTTTTGATATGAAGTTAAAAAAAAAAAAGCAAAGACATCATCTTCTACATTAACTATAATCTAACTGCTTTCGGTGAATAATGGCATAATAATGACAGAGGACATTTTTGCTTCCTCTTCTAAGCACTCTCTCTAATTCACCCTTAATCCTATTCAGTCCCCCCCCCCACAGGATACTACTGTGTCGTTTATTTATTTATTTTTCCACTGGTGCTAGATTCATAAAATGCTGTTTATGAAGCACATATCAACATATTAAATGATCTAAATTCAGGGGGCGCATTTCATTATTATTTTCAATAATAATAATAATAATTATTATTATTATTATTTGGCCTATTTGATTTCGGTTGGCACAGTTTTTCTAAGGCATTTTCAGGCCATCTCAGCCTCCTGCTCCACTTTGAGCTCATTGGTGTGTGTGTCTCTCTGATGCAAGTGAAAGTCCTCAACTGCGCCTCTGTGCGTCCGCCCCGTGCTGCTGCTGCGGCGGAGGAGGAGGAAGAGGAGGAGGAAGAGGAGGAGGAGGAAACCGGAGAGACCATCGAAAGCGATTCAAAGGCAGAGACAGCGGCACTAAATGGAGGCAGCGCTTTGTTTACCTCTCTTCACATGCCTGTGGATGATGATGATGATGATGGCGATAATGATGGCGCATCCCTCTCATTTGCATATGTAAAAAACGTGGGAGGGGTGGTTCAGATTTTGTGTGTGTGTGTGTTGTTTTGTCCTGGACTTAAAGACAACACAGATCCAGCGCTGCCGTGTCTGCTGAGATATGATGCAGGTCGATGAAATCTGGACTTTACCATGAGAGGAACCGGCATGGACCTGCTGTGGAGGATCCTCGCAGCTCTCAGCTTCGACTGCTTCAAAGATTCATCGTCTTCAAGGTGAGCGGCCACTGTTCGAGCTCTGTTTCACTGGACTGCACCGAAAAACGAACCAACAAATAACCACTTTATGATCATATACCTGTTTCTTCCTCTGGTATATTTTAAAATCCACCACTCTGGATAATGTGTATTGTGCAATCTTCACTGCAAATGGCAACACTCATATGAATTAGATGGTTTGTTTCCTCTCTCTCTCTCTCTCTCTCTCTTTATCTCTCATTGAGGACAGATTTTAAATGATCAGGCTGTCAATCAATCAATCAATCAATCAATTAGTGTGCAATATATTTTTAAAATACTAAAGGATATATTGTCCTTCTCTTTCACAGTTGTTATGACAACAGGTTTTCTGAGTCATTTTCTCCAGCTTGGCCTCACTGATACCAGCTCATGTTACACAACTTAGACTCAGTGAATTTAAAATCCCATAATGCCATGTAGCCTGTAATCTGCCCCCTCTTAGGTGTGTCCACAGTGGGAATCCGAGAATATTTCCCTTCTCCTTAAACAGCCCCCAGAAGCAGCCTGAGCAGCATCCACTGGCATCTACATTTTAGGCATTCGCATCATGTCCATTTGGTAGAGGCGTCGTGAGGTTCAGTGGAGCTACGGCACTAAAGCAACAGGCTGCACCTGAGTCCAGATATGTGACAAAAACACACAGAAAAACAGATTCGTGTCAGCAAACATGCTGCCACAGATTACTGAGCAATCGCTCCAACAGCTCCGCCCTCCGACTGTGATCGTTTCAGATCTTGTTTTACCAGTATTTTATTCACTCATCTGTGTTTCATGTGCACCGGAAAAGCCAGATCCCAACTTGTTCCTATTTGTCAGACACACTTTCTGCTGTATCAACTAACAATCATTTTCATCAGGCAATTGGTTAATCTGGGATTCTTTTCTCCATTAATTCATTTTGATTTATTTCAAAGTTGAAAATTGTGGAAATTGGACATTATGATGCCCCACAGGCAAAGTAGATTGATTCAGTTTGCCTGTTTTTTTATTCTACCAACACCAAAGATATTCAATTTACTAACATATGACAAATAAAAGCTGCAAATCCTCACGTTTGAGCTGGAACCATTAATGTTTGGTACATTTCAGTTAGAACAGTTACTGAGCTGCCAGTTTTCTGTTAGTCACCTAATTGTTAAAGCTCGAGATGATTTGTTTTACAGTCCATTTCTGGTAAATTCTGCTTTAAAAGAGAACGGCATGAAATAAACATTTTGTACCAAACAATTAGTTGATTAATTTTGATTTGTTTTTTGACACATTTTTGTCAACTAAAATGCCACAGCTAATGCCAGCCCCACAAATGTGAGGATTTGTTTATTTTCCTCCGTAATATGACTATCTTTCTCGTTTTTGATTTGTTTTTTGAGACAAAACAAGTATTTTAAAGATGCCGCCGTTGGCTCTGGAGCACTGATTTTTTTTTTTCAATTATCAATATATCCTGAAGACGAGGCAATTACTGAAAAAAATGAATGACAGATTAGTCTAGATTATTTTTAACTTCACTCCTACGATAAAGTTGCAGGATACTGCTTTATTTGATCGTTTGATCAACATTATTGCCCTATGCAGACTGGATCTAGGGCTGATACTGAAAATGTAATATTTGAGAGTTTGTAAAATCTGATAACAATATATTGGTCGACTTTCTTACATAAACATAAACACACAGTATGATAAGATAAGTTTGATATTTTGTGAAGTACTTTTATTTCCTGCTGAGAAGCTCAAGGTCACTCTTATATCTGTATGCATTCTCCAAAGGTAAAAAAAACAAACAAATACACCCATAAGAGAAAGCAGGCTAGCTGCTTTCAGTCTTTATGCTATGCTAAGATAACAGTCTCTTAGCTCCAGCTCCTTGGTTAATACACAGATAAATAAGTGTATTTCCCAAAATGTGGAATTACTCCTTTAAATAACCTTACCAAGATATACTGAGTGGGATATTTTTCATTTGAAAGATCAACTTGCTATATTAGCTCCTCAGAGTTTTAGCACTGATACATCTGGTATAACTGGTTTTACTTTCATTACATGACAAAGATTAAAAATGTTGCTCAAGTAAATTAAATGTCTCGGGAGTGTTGGTACAGCGTGTTAGGGCTGAGATCTTTTTCATTATTGATCGCTCCACAGATTTTGTGTTTGTTTGTTTGTTTGTTTTACTGATTTATTACTTTCGGAAAAGCCCAGCAATTTTTTTGACTGTCCCACAATCTCATTGGGCCCTCACATGCTATCTGTTCCCTCCCCCCTCAGGTCTCCCACCAAGCTGAGCTCCAGCCAGGCCGGCAGCCTGGAGAGCAGCTCCCTGACTGGCTCCCTGTCGCTGGGCCCTGACCTGCCTCACTGCCAGTGTTGCATCTCCTACGAGGCCCGCCTCAAGCGCCTCTCCTGCGGCCACCTGTATTGCGACCCCTGCTGCGACCAGATCGTCAACCTGGCCTTCGAGGACATCGAGGGCCTGTCTGACTACCCCTGCCCCATGTGCAAGTCCATCCGCCAGCTGGGAGGCCTGGGCCCTTCCTCCTCGGGCTACTTCTGCGGGCCCTACAGCATGCTGCAGCAGGAGCATGGGAGTAGGTGGGGTTAAACTCTGAGCTCCAGCATGTTGAGTCTCTCACCTGATGTTAGACTGGCTTCTTTGCCTATGACCTGGTTGGTTTTTAATGCACTGCCACTGCCATCAAAGCTATGTGGTGATTTTGGACTAAGTCAGTCATCTTTATTCGGTCTTGCTCTGTCGTCTGTGATAATCAGGTGAAACGTGAGAATGCATGACACTAACATCCGTAGGTTTAAAGTGCCAAAACACATAGACTGTTGGAAACTTGCACGTCATCATAACAAATGTGGAAGAGGTGTCTCTGATATTTCGGTCCATCTTATCCCAAAGTGTAGTAAAACAATGTAATGATCAAAAAAAACAAAAACACACCTCATTCATATTTTTAATAGCATGCAGGTTTTCTGCCAACCCCTGTATAAAACACTGAACTTCATTCTGTTGAATCTATTGTTGGGAACTGGAGCGACCAAACCAGAGCTTTACATGAAGTTAACTGTGCAGTAGATATTTTGTATATTTACTTACTTTGTACATTTCCTGTTAAAGTATTGAGCATTTTGCACATGATTCTCCAATAGTTTTATTCTGACTGTACATATCATGCTGGACGGTTGGATTTTAAATTTTAATTGTACAATGCCATGCTACTTTTTAAGTGTTCCAGATCATATTGTAAATATTTATTTTGTTAGAAAATAAAGTCTGTGAGCTGTGTATAAGAACAGATTGTTTTGGTGAAACGATCTAAATTATGAGTTGAGCCCTTGAACTGATAACACTTTATTTATCAGGATCAAAACATGCTGATACAAAAAATATGTACATCTGGCAAATTTAAGTGAAGTTCGTACCAAAAATATTAAATTACACAATAATACAACCAACAGGTGTATACAGAGGATCAAATTAGATTTTCCATGCAACTCGACGATAATTGTTTTTTTTTGTTTGTTTTTTTTTCCATGGAAGACAAGCAAATGCATTGGCATCACACCTGGAAAGCTCTGACATTGTAGCCAATATTATAATATTGAATATTTACAAAATTTTAATAACTCATAGTGCTATCAAGTGAGGTACCTGTGGACATGACAGAGGGTCGACATCAGTCACATCTGACCACTGTTATTCTGCCTTAAACTAGTTAGAAAAAGAAACAAAAAGAACAAAACATACTTTTCTAAAACACATAACAGTGCAATTTCATTCGTCCGTGGGAATGACGCCAGTGCATCCACTTGACACCCACATCGTGCGAACGACAACCTTTTTGGATTTAAAGGCGCAGGACTGGGTACTTCCCTCTGTGATTTAAACACTGTCAGACACTTCCAAGTCCTTGACCTAAATGCTGGCTGAATACTAATACACCACAGGACGGGACAAAAACAAAACAAAAGGAGGAAATACGTTTCCCTTTGCTTCCAACACTGGTACCTTCTTAAGGTACGACATTCAAAACGAGGCAGAATGAAACTTAAGCTTTTCAGTTTTCCACAAAAATGATGTAGAAATTCTCAATATAATACTAAATTTGGTCAGAAATCACACGTACATACATGTATGACATCAAAAAATTTACCCATAATGGTCAAAAATACTAGTAAGACTAAAGTTTAGATAGGACTATATAACTAATGCCCTGCAATGAGCTCAGTCATGCAGGAACTGAATTCTACTGCAATAATACTCAGTGACTTGCGGCCACATCCAGACACATTCAGGCTAACACAACACTGAAGTGAATATAGGCCTCTCACTGCTCCCAAGCATGCAGCCAAGTGGGCAGATATGAGAGCAGTACCAAAATAGCTCTCATGCCCTAAATTCCACATTAAAGTCACTGGTCACGGCGCCTGCAGTTTAAAAATGACAGCTTTTAGAAATACTTAAAAAAAAAACAAAACAAAACAAAAAAACAAACAAACAAAAAAAAAAACCAATGTTCTACTTTTCTATATGCTGAAATAGGAAATAAATAAATCTTTGCACCTTAGCATGGAAAAGATTTAAAGAGCAAGAGACACGTAGCCTGATGGTCACAGACGTCACAGGTTAACTTGAAGTGAAAAGCTAACGTGTCCATTCACTGGCCTCAATCCACATCCACATTATGACAGCACTACTTGTCTTGCCCTGTAACTTTATCTCATTCAGGACAAGGAAGTTGAAATGGAAAGTACAAGCTTTTCTTTCTTTCATGGAGGATGGCATGACATTTACAAAGTGTCCTGACAGTTTCTGTTGCATTTTAAGATACCGCACAGTGCATGGTGTGCTTATGAGGCTATTTTTCTCTTTAACATTATTAAGCACCTTCAGCCCTCATTCTTTTTTTGATTCACTTCGATTAGATATATTTCATTACAGGAATATTGAATACCAGGGTTTGATTCTACAAATATACAAAACAGTTGTCACATTTTTTAATACAGTACAGAGAATAAGTAGCAAAGTAAAGAGCTCTTACACTGATAATGTCATATTACTGCAGATCACTGTGCTTCAAACAAAGGTTTCTTTTCACCTTGTGATTGGAAACACACTTGGGTCTCCTCAGTACATGATACCAGAGGGGCTTTGGTCAGTTTCATACTGCGCAGGATTGGTCTGTATCATATATAAGAACAGTGAGGACGAAGGCCAGACATCAGGAAGCTATTGATCCGTTGCTCTTGGACAGCTTGGCATTATTGGGTGCTGGGTAGTAGCGCTGGTCAGGACGGGCCTCTGTGGATGAAGAATGGCCAAACAGGAAGGTGTGCTTGCTGCTGCCACTATTGTCTTTGTGGCTGGATCTGAATGGTGGGGCTGAGGCTGGTGGGGAGCCCCTGGAGGTCTGGTGGTTGGTGGAGGTAGGAGGGGGCGCCACTCTGGGCACGCCCATGCCCTGAGGCCTAGACGATGGGAAGAGGAAGGTGCCATTGTTGGTGTTTTGGTTCAGGTTGGTGTCGGTCCGCCGGGGCTCAGCTGTCTTGGTGGGAGGGTTTGGATCGGTGCCGGTGGACACTTGTGCGAGTTTGTCTTTGAGCTGCTGCACCTCCCTGGCTAGTCGCTCCACAGGGTGGGGGTGGTTGGCTGAGATAGGGTGGGAGAACGCCTGAAGATGGAAAGCAACTTGGTTAGCCAGAGTGCTCTTAAGAATTACTGCTCAGTTCCTCGTACCATATCAGTTTTCCAAAACTATTAAAAGGACACTGAGCTGCACAGCTGACATGTTCCGTCTTCACCATTACCACACATACACATTGTGGTTTATGAGTATACACCGGGAATGCACCAGAAATACTAATTTGGGCACCAAATGTGTATTAATCAGCAGCTAAAAACAGCTAAACAGCTAAAAACAGTGCTACAAAAAAAAACAAACAAACAAACAAACAAAAAAAAAACCAGCCTATTTACTCTTTTCATTAATTTGGAAAAAATGTGTCATTTTGTAAATATTTAGCCTTTACAGCACAAAATATAATCATATAAAAAAATGTCTTACCTGTTTAGATCTATCGTCTCTATGTTATGTTAGCTTTTTATTGTATATATTTACCTTTGTGGTTTGTGGTTGTGTGTTTATAGGATTTACTGACAACAAAAATTACAGAATATTATGCTTTATTGTATATTAAGTCTAAGCTATTATGTTGAAGTGAATTATACAAGAGAGTTGTTTTGTATGATGTCAAGCCTTTTATACAACTGTGAAACAGTTTTAGCTCTAATACTCAAGCTAATGAAACAGAAGCTAACTGGGATTTGTTTAACTGAAGTGTTCAGACATTCTCAACACAAACGATTTGTGCATTAATGAATATCCTGTGTCAGTGCCACTAAGAAAAAAGAAAGAAAAGCCTGGAGGGGAAGTTTAATGGTGTGTGAAATAGTAGAGGAAAGACTAATTACACCAAAGCGCTGGATTTTCCCTAATCTCTCTGCAATGTAAACCTGAGATGGTATTTTAGGTATTTTAGCCGTTTGTTCCTCTACAGCTTCCTCAAAATAGATGACTGTACCCACCCACACAGCCCTCAACTATTCTTAACATCACCATGGGGACACTGATAGACACACTGCTGTACAGACATCACAAAGGCTGTGCCACATCCATATTGGGAATTGTCGATCAACATTTCCTACTAATCTGCAAATTAAAGAGACAACGTCATCCATTGAAGGAGCAGTCTCATGATGTGAGAGGAGGCAGCACCAAAGAGATGATGAGACTGTAAGAGCCTTCAGGAAGTGTTGTGTAGGATGGTTCCTACTAAAACTCTATGACACATCCACACTCACTCACACTGGGATTGTTTCTGGCTTGTGACGCTTAAAATAAAGCAAAAATTCTGAAAAGGTGTTAAAAACAAAGTTAAGTCAGAAGAAAAGAATCAACTTTGTGGGAAATACATATATTTTTCTTAATCTTCATGTGAGGAAAAAGACATTTAAAACTAAGAAAAACAACTAGTGGACTTGATCTTCTGATCATTGTCTGTTCAGGACATAGAGAGCTGCCCTTATTCACCATCACACTTAATTCAGTATTCACAACCGTCTAATGCAAACTTGCCATATACCTGTGCATGGAGAGCCCCCCGAAGGTAGCATTCCCTCCACAGACCCATGCAGGGGCCCATCAGGAGGGGCAGTAAGGGCTCATAGGGGTCAAGTGGTCCTTGAGGTCCAGAGGTGGAAGTGAGGCCCTGGGGCAACTCAGTCAGGGCCCAAGCTTTCAGCAGCCTCTCCAGGCCAGGCACGTTCTCAGAGGACGGCGCCCTCCGGTGGCTCTTCTTGTAAACGCCTGAACTGCTGCTGCGCCAGGGAAGCAGATTGGCAGGACAGGAGAAGGTGCCTCGAGAGAGGAGGAAGACTGAGCCGGGGATGGTGTCGGTCAACTGGTGGGCAGATGAGACAGTGGGGAGGGTCGGTGAAAGAGAAAATATATGTTGGTAAAAGTTTTTATTCAACCTGCACAAGTAACAACACAATACTATTAAACACTGGTTTATAGGTTTCATTTACAGTTGAAAGCTTTTGTCTTGTACCGTGGGTCTCAAACAGCCAAATCAGCCCACAAAGACTATGTACAGCAGGTTTTAATTAAAAAATAATTACTTCTGCTTGTTTTACCCCTCTAACCAGAAGAGAACAACTGGTTATAGAAATCAGCTGAAGACATTATAGTCCAAATGATTGCAAAAAGTCAATTTAAATTAGATGCATGTTTTTGGACTTTCCACAAGAGGGTACAATAGTCTGTTGAAAATGCTCAGGGCATTAAAAGATGTCAGTTCAGAGAGTAGAAGGGACAATTTAACAATTTTAACAACATCTGTGTCCTTAACTGCTCTGCTACAAATAACCTATTAAAATTTATTGACTGTTTTTCATATTTATTCATCACTGAAAACTGGCTGTGGGATATAATGTGCTGCTTTGGAGCAGTACCACAGAAAGCATCCAAATTAACATCTGTCTATGCACACAACTGATGAGAATTAACTGATCTATTTTAAGTCAAAAGCTGCCATGAGACACCTTCTGCTGTCAGCAACTGAGCGCTCCCAACTGTGGCCACTAGAGGGTGTGTTGCATCATGTAAAAAATTTTGGCAGTCCTACCCTGTGAGTGTCTGGGTTGGTGTTCAGATTTCCATTGAGCAGTGGTTGGAGCGGAGGGGTTGGGGGGACTGGTTGGGTGAAACGTTCTTGTCTGTGTTTGCTGTACTGCAGGGCCCAGTCCCACACTGGGGGCAGAGGAGGGTCAGATGGATCTGAGGAAGAATCTGGATGAAGCACATCTCTCCAGCCATTGACAGGTGTGTAGGACTGTCCGAGGTTCTGGGTATAGTAGGAAATTTGGTTACAAGTGTTTTTTGTTTTGTTTAATCAGTTTTTTGTTGCATGCTAACTTTTCTTTTTGATGCAAGTTTGTACAAATGTGTCGTGAGTCATTTACTGTGTACTACCTGGGATTTATCTAGGACAAAAACTTCACGATAAACATACTGATATTGTTATTAATGATGATAATGTAATAAAATGTCATTGTCTACCAGTTGAACTGTTACTAATGACACACTAAAGTTATCTAATCAACACATTTTAAAGGAGATGTGTTGTGCCTTAATGGCACTTTTCAGTCAGAGGTGGAAGATGCCAAAGCCCCTCTCAGGTGTCCAGTACCTGGGAGCGTTTGCATCTCTCTCGCTGGCAGTTAGCCAGGAAGCTGGAGAAGAGTGGCAGGTGAATGCTGTCGTGCAGAGCCAACAGGAAATCCTCTGTCAGCTGGAAGCGAGACGGATACTGGGACCACAACTGCCAGACACAGTCTAAGAAGAGCAGGAAGACTGGAGCCTGCAGAGAAGGAGAGATGAGTTAAAGATCGAAGAAAAGTTAGAGGTAAGAAGGACCAGAAATGGTGGAAAGGATAAGAGGAATGAGAGGGAGTGCAGGAGAGGAAAGAATAAGGAATGGGAAGGAAAGAGACAGAAGGGGGAAATAAGGGGAAAGTAGGGAGAAATGGAAGGTGAGTGATAAAGGAAAGGATGAGAATGTGGGGACAGACAGAAAAAAGTTTTCTCTTAAACTTTTCCTCTGTGATACTTAGTGTGGAATCATAATGTACCACAGGAAGAGAATATGCGGAGCAGCAGGAATTTCACCGGAAAACCAGCAGCAGACTGTCATCAAGCTTGACCTCTCACCTCCTCTTTGTCGTTGTCGCGGTGGTAGTTGATGCGGCTGTAGAAGCGGTGGCCGGCCATCACCCACTCCTTCTGCACCAGGCTCTGGAAGCCATGCTGTGTCCGACAGTGGGGGTCACACATGACCTGCACCAGGCTGGACACCACGCAACTCATGTCCCGGTCCTCTGCTTCTATATCATCAAAACAGGAAGAGCACATGCTAAAATTAAAGTAAATTCTTCAGTCACATTATACTACACATTTTGTTGATGTTTGTAGTAATCATGTTAACATTTGGCAGGGAGCGTGAATTCCTACTGTAGTAGCTAACTGATATGATTTACAGACATGCCCTTAATTGCATATTAATATTTCATATTAACTGCATTAAATAATTATGAATTCATTTGAGAACAATCTATGGAGAATTAATTCACAACTATCATCGCCATTTACTCTTCTTCCTCTTAATGACTTTTTATTTTCTCTGACACAAGAGAGGAAGAGAGTAAAAAAAATAGAATAAGCCAAACTTGGAAGACAAAATTTTTTTTTTTGGGCTAGCGCAGTGAGTCATTCCTGCAGTGGGACATTTACTGCTGATACAGCCAGTGGTAGATCTGCTGCAACAAGGATACTTATAGCCTGACTGATGTATGAACCTCTCAGCTAAGTAGATGAGTCCAGCCTCCTGTTTGTCACGTACAGCTGCAGAGTGTTTGGATAATGCAGTGTTGGATCTGTTTCTCTGGGTGTTTATGGATGTAAAATAAGAAGCCAGACCAAACCAGAAATATTCAAGGACTACTGTACCATTTGTCTATTGTACTGTCTATTGTCTAGACAATAGACAGCTTAATGGTGAACAAAAATTTATTGTTCCTGTTTATCAGTAGCCAAAGCACCAACATGTCAGGAGTGAGAATAACAATAACACAAGCTCATCAGTTGGTGGTAATGCCTGCAGGCATTGTTAACAGAAACCCCAGCCAGACGTTTGGGTTTACCTGGACTGTCCAGCAGTATTCCCCGCCACCTGATCCATCTTACTATCAGGTACTGATCAGTTGACACCTCTGCTCCACTCTTTGCAATACAGTGGCATAAAGGTGACCTTCTCATTCTAAAGGAGACATTCCCAATACAGTGAAACTAAAATTGGGGTTTTGAGTATCCCAGCATGCACTCAGCACCTCTCATACTGGGCACCTGCAGAATAACAAAATTCAGTCCCTATGCAGGACTTTGGTCCTAGAGCCAGTCCTGTGTAAGGAGATGAGATATATTTCATTTCATAGGATCGACAATTTTCATTACAGTCATAATTCTTACATGAAGTCTACCTCATCTATCACGACTCAGCAGCTGTGGCGGTGCAACCATGTCCTTAAAAGCATGTTGTATGGAGGCCTATTGACAGTGTGCATGTAGGCTCAGTGGAGTGTGCTTGTTCTCAGTACATAGCTACTTAAGGGCAAGCCCTAATGTGGGATTAATGAGAGGGAGGCGGTGTGAATAATGAATGGATTGAATAATATGAGCTGGGGTCTGGGGTCACATGACTCACCTTGCAGTGCCACAGTCAGGTGACCACCACGAAGCAAGCAGGCTACCTCTGAGGCTTTCCTCAAACAAGACCTAGAGACATGCAGGTTCAAATCATGTTATTGAATCACCTTAACCTGACACCAATATGTTATAAACACAAACACTGACTTGTCAAAAAAATTAAAATAAAAATTACAGCTACCTGCTGTATCAGTCAATTCACAATTAGACGTGAAAACTTCATATTCAACAATGAAAAGTCATAGGTAGGAAGGACCTGATTATTTCTTGTTATGCATCTGGTTTTCCAGACTAGCCAATAGGAGTAGTTACCTTGTGTAGTCTAGCCAGTGGGTGCTTTCCAGAGTAGATAACCATTTGTCATCAGGTACAGACACAGATGTGGAGATATCTACAAGCCAACACACGAATAAGATAGATCATATTCAGACATTATTGCCATGAATGTACACAAGTCTTCAGAGGTCTAAGAACAAGGAATCTGCACATGAAAAGGAATTAAGAGGAAAACTGGTGCATGACAACAGGCACAACAATGACATGAGACCTGGAGCACAAAGTTATAAATAAAGCTTTCAACAAGGTCCGGCAACAGCCATGAAGACAAAGAGCAGGTCTACTTTGTCCATACTCTGAGGGTTTGAGGGTGTGCTGTTTTGTAAAACATTAGTTAGTGTTTGCTGGACAAGTTAAACACTTCATCTATGGTTATGTACTCCAGGCTCCAAATGTGTGCTCATTTTACAAATAATGTCATGAAGTTGACAATTTAATGTCTTAAATTCCACTTTGACATGTTTGTGGTCAATTGCTATTTCAAGTCACTACACTTAAATACTTAATACTGCAGTCTGAAAGAGCAGTATTCATTATTTACAATCACATAAGATTAGAGAACCTCAAAATAATAATCATTAATATGTATCATGAATGGGACCTTAAGTGTAAAATCCATTCAATCCCTGGTAGATTACTTATAAATACAATCTCCAAAATCTGTTTTCATTTTCTATCTCGCTGTTGTGAAGACTCAAAGCCAACTGCCAGTAACGCTGCCAGCAACATCTGAGTAGCTGTTTTTACAGGACAATCCTGTGAGCCGTGAAGCTCTCAGTCACAAATGACAAAACACTGAGCTGACAAATGTGAGAACCGTGATAATCAGTGACCTTTGCACATTGTTCATGTGCAAGAGAGAGTGAAAGTCTGTGTGTGTGTGTGTGTGAGATGGGTCAGCATTTCAGTTCCTGAGCCAGAAGTTGTAGATGACCGTGGGTTTTGTCGTGGTTGTTCTTACTCAACCATGGAATGTGCTGTGTGTCCCGTCATGACAAAAACAACAATAAAGTCTGTCTCACAAAGCCTATTCCTGTTGCTTCACTTTACAAATGTATACACCTTAAACAACTGTTCAAATCAGAAATCTAGTTATACATATTCAAATGTAATAAAGAAATTTTGTAGAAAGGACTATTATGCCAATGACCAACCAGACATTATGTCTAACATGACAGAGGTTTACATAACCAGCAGATGTGAACAGGGATGTGATCCATGTATTGAATCCTTTCGAATCTCTTATTGAATATTGTTATGCTTACTGTTCAAAATTTGCAAATAACTACAAGCTAAAATAACTACAAATCCAACAAATCCAGTTGCCCTTTGATGTGTGAGAAGGCTATAGTATACAGTGAAAGCCTGATTTGTGTTTCAACAAATGAAAAATGTGAATGAAACATTTTGCCAACTAGGTAGTAGATCCAATCCTTTATATGTTCCAGTTTTTTTTTGCACATATGCACATACATATTTGCTCAAGTGTGGCGTGCAGATGTGAGTTAATGTCTTATCCCCACCTCCCAGACAGAGGGCACGCAGGCGGGCGTGTGCCAGCTGGATGTCAGCGGGTGAGGGCAGCTCCTCGCCCAGCTCCACCACGACACACAGAGAGGACTGGCAACCAAACAGGATCATCTCCAGGTTTCTACAGAGCAACACATCTGACTGTCAGCACACTGCCACATCAAAAAACAAGCCTATGATACTGTGTAATCAAACTGTACATTGCTCTGTAGCTTTGTTAGCACATGATATTGTCTACAAATGTGGCTTTCACAGAGCATAATGTTCATTTGAAGGTTGCTTTGTAAAATATGTATATGTACAAAAATAAAAAAAACTTATTAGTGAAAGTCAAGTCTGCTTTCCTGACTGCAGCCTCAAGTGTCTGTAAACTCTGCTATATTCATTCTGAGACCAATTATTTCAATGATATGATATATCATATCATATTCAAATAGTTGGTCAAATATATCATGACATACCTTCTCCACAGTATGCTGAGAATAAACTGCTACAACAAGTGCTTGCTAAGAGCTCTCTTCTTCAACATCTCACACAATGGTCACAGTATCAGAATATTTTAGGTGTTAAAATTTCCCAAACTATTACTCCTTCAGTAAATGCTGGTGTGAACAAGCTACAATTACATTACAGCTGTATCAGGCAACTTTGTGACACATAAAGTTAAAGCTAAAGGAAATGGAAATTTGAATTAATGAACATTGTTCTTTGAAATATCATTTTGAGAAATGTGATCTTGACATCTAGATTTAGACTGAGCTGACTGTCCTATTTTTACATGAAAAAGTCCCCTACAGCAGCTGTAAAGCCTGAGATAAATCTACTGTTTATGTAACCCTTGCTTTGCCCTGTGATAGTCACAGTCTGAAAAATGGGTGTTTAAATGTTAACGCTCACACTGACAGGTACACAAGCATTAAAATCTATTTAAAAACATCAAACACACCCACCTAATGTCATCTTTCTCGTGATAAATGTTGTTCTGGAAGCTGGCCATTCGCAGTAGATCACTGCCTCGAGGGTGTCGCCAACACCAGCGCTGCAGCACAAAACACAGTTTCAGGCTCTTTAATAAGGTGTTCCATGTTGTCCCTGAAGGCACTCACTGCTTCTGTGTTCGTCTTATAATTTGTATCACAGGAATGTTAATAAGAGGGGAAATCATAATGAAAGATGATGACTGGACTTTATGATAATATGTATAATAGACCTTGGAAGGACAAGTGCTCATTTGAAGAATCTGTTTTGTTTTTTATTTTTCTCAAGGCCTTCATTTGGTTTTGAATGTAAACACATTTTGCCTTTTTTAAAATATGAAAAAGAGTCAAACTTCAGCATGTGTTTTTGAGCTTTTAGGCACAAACTTGGTTTATTCTTTGGCAGCTTTATCTGTTGTGACCTTGAAAATATGTTTAATTTCCTCCTAATGCACCTTACTTGTCAGCCCTGCCTTTATTATAGGTCTGTGTCTTACTTTCTTACTTATTTGATTTTAGAATTACAAATACAGGAATTACAGACACTTAAGTCTAGACCCATTAGAATAATATGGAAAATGTAGAAAAACTAAATAAAAAATGTCTTGTTTTGAAATTAAAATATTTTTCAAAATGTAGAGAATGTACTGGGGTTGTGAGTGTATCCGTAATATGTTAACACAAGAATTTATGGACCAATGTTAAAATAAATAGTGGTTGATGAAGTGGCAGGTTAAATCAATGTCTCAACAATAAGTGCACTCACAGGGATGCGTCCTTCATTGAAGTGGGCGAAGCTTTTCTTCAGCTCAGTGTCTAAGACCTTCTGTGGAACCACGATGAACCTTGGCAGACTGACAGGAAACAAAGAGAACACAGAGTTTTACTGACAGGGGAGAAACAGTAGAGTGATATTAGCCTGGTGTGAAATGTATCCTTGGTTATCTCAATGCCTTGTATGTTTTACAAAACAGTGCTTTCCAAAAATTCTCTTCTCAAGGACTTGTAGATGTATTCACACATTCCTGAAATGTGTTGTTGGTGGACATGATTTGGCACATCATTACATGTTTGCCTGTTTGATTAGGATGTAACACTGAGGATATAATATTTAGGAAAACTGATGCACCAGAGAACAGCTCATTTAAACATAGGTTTAAGAAAAAATTAAATACAAAGATGCGTGTTTCCAACTGTAAATGTGAATTTACCTGGTGGACATCTCAAAGCGATCATTGACTGAGCTGACTCTCCAGCCACTGGCCCCACACCTCTCCAGCTCTTGCTCCCAGTCTGAGGCAGACTCAAACCAGTTCATGTGGGCGTCTCGCCGACGGTTGCTTAGAAACTGCTTCATTTCTGGAGGAGGATTAAAAGATTCAAACAGTTGAGGTTTGGTATGAAATATCTTGTCACAATGTGAAAATATTGTTTTGATGCTTGTTACATTTGAACAGAGAAGCTCAGATACAATATAATATTGTGTTTTTAATAATACTTTATATAAAACACTATATATCCAAACGGGCTTCCACGTCTTCTCTAAATAAAGGAATAAAACAGGGACTCAAATCTACTCTAAGAATTTGCCTCTATTTTATATTATTATTATTGTTAACTGAACATGTGGGTTTTGGACAGTTGGTCCAACAAACAAAGACAAGCAACTTCGGATTTCCCCTTTCAGGAACTGTTCCCCCTTTTTACCAAATACTTCATCAATTCATCAGGGAATAAACCTTTGGGTAGATGTATTAAACAGCACGGCAACATGGAAACGGAATGAACAACAACTGAAATTGGGTGTCCAGCAGGCATGCACAGCTGACTGTGAGATGATCCAGTCTGAGCTCTTGCTTCCTTTTCCACTGAACTAAATGATCAAGATATGAATCATCACAAGTACGTGTACATTTTTAAGAAAAATGTGTCTTAGTATCACTTGAATGAAAGTATATATGTTCATTCACAATTGACAGTGACAATCACACCTAAGGCTTTTTTGGCTGAATGTTTTGAAGACTACAGTGTCCGTACATACACAGTCCAGCAGAATGCAGGGCACTGACCATACACTGGACACACTTGACCCCTGGGGCAAAGTTGAACTGTAGGTTATCTCACAACTTGTTTTGGGGGTGGTGG
>CM076653.1:8197615-8212838 GCA_038496675.1 Rachycentron canadum
GGGGGGGGGGGGGGTATTTGCATTATTTATCCAACAGCTGTCATTCACAGCCTGGTCAGCCTAGCGTATCTTTAGCATAGCATAATGTATTGTGCAGACAGGCTCATATTTCCATATATAGGTCAAAGTGAAAAGACAGCAGCTTGTATATAACTAAGCAAAAAGCTCAAGAGTTTTTGTTTTGTTTTGTTTTTCAAAATATGAAGTGTGTCCTATTTGCAAAACAGTTGGGTTTCCAAGTTCAGATAGCACAACATTACATTTAATTACGGAGGCTTCATCCTTCCCAAACTGAGCTTTTCAATCACTGTCAAGATCAGCCTTAAAAACCCTTAGTGAGCCTCACTTCCAAACCACTGACAGATTTGTGCACATCTGGCCAGGGTTTCAAAGACAGTATTTTCATTGCGTCATTAGACAAGGGAATGTTTCTTATTTTGCCAACCAGAGAGGATGTGAGCTTTATATGTCATTATAGTCTGCACAGAAACCATGAGGTTTCCTGTTTAATATTCGCCCCATTATTAAAGACAGCAAAAGGAAAGCAGCAGAGGGTAGAACTAAATAGAAACAAAAATAGATTAAACAAAGTTGAAGTCATTGGGAAATGACAAACAGTGATCACACCACAGTTTTGGGTACATTCTGTCTCTAGAGCCAGACTGTGAAAACCAAAGTGAGAACAGACTTGATGAAGACACAGCAGGAGAAAACATTCATGCGTTTCTGATTCATGTGGGCATTTGCTTCTCACTTCCACCGAGCTGTTACTTTTATGAATATTAATCACAGTGGTATGTGCACAGAAATACTTAAGGTCAACGACTCGCAATCATTTTTATGTCATTAAGATCTGAACATATATATTTCATATATCAAGACCAGTGAGTAGGACTGAAGGATTATAGACAGGCTGATAGGTTGTTGTCTCAGTGCCAGGCAAGGAGTGGATGCTTGTATACATTTAAGTACTCACCTACGCTCCCGAGGGCAGCGTTCTGGAAAGATAAAACTGACCCTGGTTTGAGAGGCTGGTAGGTCTTGGCGATGGTGTAAGTTATCTGAGGAGGGAAACCACAGTGAACCCATCAACATGACAAAGGTCATCAGCTTTCAACATCGATCAATGGTCTATAGCACAGATCAGCTTCTCTAGGCAGAAGTCTTAAGACTCTAATATGACTGATGTCGCCAGTCACCAGAACCTTGAATCTAAGTCAATACACACACACAAACATTTAAAGATATAGTTGCAAAACTATCATCCTTAGACAATTCCTGTTTTGTGGCTGAGCATGCTTTTTGTCTGTATGTCAGGAGACAAAAACACACCTCTATAACCTGTGCATCTGGAGTGAGGCGATCAAACAGGAAGCAGATGACGCGCATGTCTCTACAGTAAAGCACCAGCTCCTCTGGTGTAAACTTTAGCGAAGAGTTTGGGGTCACCAGCTTTGTCCTGTTTGGGCCCACTGTAACACAGGGGAGAGAGATACTAATGAAATATTTAGCAAAGGGGTCACACATACATATACGTACTTCTACATACATAGTACATAGTTCTCAGGGTTAAACCTATAGTGTCCTATCAAGTGGATAAATGAATATTTAAGTCTGAATTCATTCCACTGTCAAGAGCAGTACACAGCTTGTTCCTTATTAGTTGTAGCATCAAAAGAATTACAGCAAAGGCATTGGACTGTCCACAGTGTTGAGTGTGTCCACTGAACCCAAACACTGAGTGTCATATACAATTAATACAAATCAATAAATCCTGTGTCGTAGCATAAATTAAAATCCTTCGTATTGGTTGATGAGTAAAAGCATGGGTATAGGGTTTTACTTACCAACCACAACCTTCTCTATGGATGCCAAAGCCACATCGTGATCTCCTAAAAGGACTGGGTCAGCATTATCCTGCATCATGGAAATTTGTATAATATATACCACAATCTATATACCACAATCTTCAGATTCTGTATATACATACATTACTAATATTTCTAATAATATATGTCTGAAAAAAAGAAAAAAATGTATCCTGCCTCCATACTTTTCACATTATGTAAAATGCATTTAGCATATTTCTTAATGTCATCCCTTAACCAGAAAAATATCACAGAGCAATTATGTGATGGGAGAATATGTATTCACTCACATCAGGTTTGGGGCTGTCTTGGGGAACAAAGGCCACTCTAAAGTGAGTGCAGAAGAGGGTCCCAGACAGCCAACCTCTTCCCTCCCTGGCAGTCAGCTTCTTCCTCACCATAACAGCTCTCTGAAGTACACACTCACCTAGTGAGAACAAAGGGGTGATAAATTACAGAGGTTACAGGATGGAATTTATGGGTAATATATCAGTTTTGTGCAGCAGTGACTGTTTTTGACCTCTCATCTGTGTAGAATTGCATAGGTGAGTATGTGTAGGGGGGTTTCTGGTGACAATAAATGGCAGGAAGTTTATAGACAGAGAAACAACAGGCATGGAAGTTGACTGAAAGTAGGCTGCAGGGAGTGGGTGTGACAAACACCTGCAAACAAAAGGGTATGTCCTGAGGTGGATGCTTATTGCTGCAAGCCCTTAGGCCAGGACAGACGTGTAGGGAGGAGCAAATAGTCAATAGTAAATAGTCAAAAAACACATGTATATGAGCGAAATAATAAATGTATGTACACCAGTAAAATTAGAAACTGCAGTTGCTTTGTCAAATGAGCAGCTGAATAGCAAGACTCTCAAAACTGCAAATATTACATATACAGTATTGTAGAAATAAATAGCACCTGATTTTTAAACTTCAATATGTACAGTGTGTGTACAGGACATGAACAATCTGCTGATACTGTTGCGAGTGATGAGTCCTCATCTTTGGTTGAGTGGGAAGGAAAGCTGTAGAAGAATCTGACATTCCAGAGCACAGCTTCCAAAAATAAACCTTTTCACCCAGAAAAACATCTAAGACACAAACACAGATGTGCATTAACACTCTGAAAGAAAATGAAAAGGAAAACTATTTCACCTAAACACACACAATCCTGTACACAGAGCAGTGAGACAGCGAATTTATAAGAGTCTCCGGTGAGAATTCAAAGCATTTGCCAGCTAGACTGTGGGTTTCCATGGTAACAGAGTCCAGGACAGGATAGACATGGAGAAAAAGGCCTTTTTGTACATGACAACAGGATAGTTTGGCCAGACGCGCGGTAAGGCAAAAATGTTTTCATTTTATTCAAAAGACCATGAAAAAGATGGGGAAAGACTGCTGGTTCCTCAAGACTATTAAAAAAAAAAAACATTCAGAGGAAACAAAATTCCTCTGCTGCACATGTGGAAGGAACTAGCACAGACCTTGAATTGAAAAGGAAAGCTGTTAGTCTGAGCACAGTCTGCAGATTGCTCTTAGCTTAATGAATGTTTTGGGGGAAAGTAACACACAAACAGGAAACTACAAGCTATTTTTATACATGAAACATTGTTTATGCTATGAAAGAAAGAAGATGGAGAGCCTTTGTTGCCAACACCATAATTTGCTGATTACACAAGAGAAGTTTAAATTTCTGGGTGTGCTCTATTATTATGCTTATACTCTTTAGCCGATAGCCAAAACCATGCATAAAAGTCCTCGGTTGGACTTATAAATTAAACCTGACCACACATGATCTAGCTACAGAGATTTAAGATGCCTGGGCCTGTGAACACAAGTGAACCCTTGTTGAGAGCTTGTCTTTCAAAGGATAATCTTTGGCCTTGCATGCCTCTGTAAAGTCTTCCAAGGGTGCAACAGAACTGAAAACAATCCCGAGGCCTGTAAATTTGAGAGCTGGAGGAGAAATGAAGAAGAAGAGCAGAGACCTGTGGTCCGGTTTGCACGTTTGAGGGAATCAAAAGAAATGTGTGCGAGCAGGTGCCTCATTCTAGCTGGAGTCAGCTGGAATAGATAAGATGTTTACGAGGCAGTTGTCTTCTAATCAAATACAATCTTTTATGTTCTTCCTGGAGAGCTGATAGAGTAACAACATGCTGCACGAACAGAACGTTAGGCTACCTTTAGCTACTTTGACATAGATTAAAGCCACACTAACTAATCTTTTACGTTGAGCTCAGTGCGTTCAGCACTTTGTGTTATCCTGCTGACAAACAGAGGTGAAAACCATCTCTGCAACTGTATGCCTCTATCAACCTGCCAAGTTGCAGTTTACATCTTGTCTGTCAGGTAACAGTAAATTTGACCTTTGACCACCAATTACTTTTCAGTTTATGCTTTGAACCAAATGGACGTGTGTGCCAAATGTAATGAAATGGGTGTTCCTAATGTGTCCTGTTCACAAAAATGTGATAGATGTGAAGTCACAGCGACCTTGACCATTGACCTTTAACCACCAATATCTAATAAATTCATCCATGAGTCCAAGTGAATTTTCCCAAATTGAGGACATTTTTCACTTCCACAAGAATGGGACACATGGATGCCCTGGACAGACAGACAATCTGAGAACATAAATCCTCTGTGCCCGCTATAGCTGTGGCCAGAGGTTTTCTAGGCAAAAGTATATAAAAGCAAAATGAGCAAAAATCGTAAAAGATAGTTAGTTTTTTTATTTATAGAAACATTTTGCTTCCACACTCATTTTAAATTTGAATTTCCCCTTCAATGTTTAAGCTGCCTCTGTTGATGTTGTGGTCACTGAAATGGACATGAGGAGAGAGCGACCTAAAGGATCAGCTTGAGAAAATACAGCTGAGAGACATCTGAACCACATACTCCCAACCTCTGTTTTATTTGTTTTTACCCACATTTGTTCCTCATTTTCAGCTAGAATGCATGCTGAGCAAAAGGCTTTCTGCCCTCCTCATACCTCCAATGAGGAGGAAGAGTAAAGTATAGGTATAGAGGTACTGAAATCGACTGATGAGCAGCTGATGAGTATATTTCTGTATATATGACAGCAAAAAAAGCCTTCACTGTACGTAGTCCTACCTATGAGCTTTCCTTTGGTAGGCTTTGTTCCTCTGACGTATGCAGTTTTATGATAATACAAATATACAGTAAATGCCACCAGAAAATATTTTTTCATAACTTTTTTTTGTCTAGCCAGGGAGAATACAAATCCATTCAAAGCCATTATCTATACCACTTATCTATCAGGGTCACTGGGGCCTGGAGCTAATCCCAGCTGACATAGGGCGAGGGTAGGATAAAACCTGGACAGGTGCCCAGTCTATTACAAGGTCCCCATCAAAGCCACAGAAACAAAAAGTTTTTTCTGGTGTCACTATTAAGATCAAATTCCAAGTATTTATTAAAGCTCTGGTCTCTTGTCCATCAATCAACAAAGTATAAAGCTGATTGACAGCTTTTAAATCCTGCAGTAACATAAGACTATGGAGAAAGGGGATTGTGGAGAACTTTGCTCTGAAGGGGGTCCTGGCCTCTTGGCATTGTGTGTGATTGGACAGTATATCCCTTCCCTCACTCACAGCATTGAAAAGGTACATGATCTACCTATGGCTGGTGGAGCTGTCCTGACCTGTTTGCCCTCCTGCAGACCGGCTCGGTTTCTGCGGTCCTGTATCCTGGTGTCACACGAGATCACCATGGATGCTGAGCGCTGCCTGTTAACTACTGACAGAACAGGACCATTTAAAAGATGTTTCTGACTGTGTAATCTGTGTGATTTCTCTCAACTTGTCAGAGCATCTAGTTTGAGACAACATGCATTTAAGGCATCTTTCAACACAACTATGCATTAACAGCATTATTGATAATTCTGTTTATATGCATGGATGACAAATGATACATCCTTTTACAGAGAGTGTTTGATAGGGAGAAAGGGAGAGAGTCCATTGCAATTGAGCCCTTTCACTCGGTGCAGTAACACTGACCAGCTACTCCTTCGTGTCTGAAAGTGCCAAATTGTCTCAACTGTTACACTGTATAATGTGCACTGAGCCACAATATGCTCAATGCTCACACAATGAAATGCTACATTTCTAGCAGAATAATAGTAAGTAATTTCAGGTCATAGAGGAGCCAATAAAGTTCTCTATGGAAAAAGACAGGAATGATTCTGAAAAGCATAACAGTCTTCTTCTCTCTCTTAATATAAAACAGGTTCACATGGACAGCTGTGTTTCTAATCTGCCTGGAATGAAGGTGGAGAAAGATGAAGAAGAAGAAAGGGAGGGCTAAGAGAACTGTAAGGTGTTGTTAGAGATGGAGATGAAGTTAAAAGCCAGCAGGGGGAAAAATGTGCAGTACTGACATTCAACATTTCACAGTAAAATGCTAACAGCTAAGAATAGGATCTCTGTGAATGTTGTCAAGGGGCAGCAGAGTCTGGAAAGTATTTGATGAAAAGACACTGCTGGAAAACAAATTAGACTGGCTACGTGAAAGAAATAAGGAAGGAAGTGTGTGTGCTTGTGTAGCGTATGTACACGCATGAAAATATGTTTGTGTTATGAATGCAAGTGTTAACAACTATGTGTGACAAAGATCAACAAAGCCCACAAGGTCCTACTGTGCATCAATATAAAAAATAAAATAAAATATTGAGACATTAAAAATCCAGCTTTTTAAACAAAGAATATGAAAAATGTAATAAATAAAAAGGACAAAAACTAAAAGGTCAATACAATAATGAAAAAATGAGAAAGAAAAGGATAAGAAACAGAGCAGTCACAAGGTGGAGGTGAGCTGAAACTGAGAAAGGTCAAGGTAGCAAATGAACAAAAATGAACAGGAATAGGAAAAGGATTCAATTCTCCAATAACTGCAGTATAAACGTCCCTGCCCTATAAGCAAAACTGTTGCTGCAATACTCTAAATTGGTTGACATTATCAGACATGTTGCACTTCATCTCTAATATTAAATCAGCTTTTAGGGCAGGAAGTATTTATGTTTTCATTAGTAGTTCATGAGCTGGTAATTTGGACATTGGCTGTTGATCGGCCATTGATTTTTTATTTCATTCAGTATTTTAGCTTGCAATGCATCGTCTCCTTTTCCTCTTAGTCTCCTTTTGTGCGTTTGTGTAAGCTTTTCAGTCAGGGCACCTGCTGTGACATTCCTGGTCCAGGTGTGGCTATAAGTGCAATATGGAAATTTCAAACCACAGAGAACAATGCCCACAGCAGCAGTTTTCTGCTTAATTCTACTGAGTGTTGATATTTTATCTCAGCCGGAGCAGCAGTGGTAGCTTGTTAACTGAAGTTTATACTGGAAGGTGTTATATTATTTAGTGCCTTAACAAGTCTGTTGGCTGTGATGTCACCTACAAACTACTTAATGTGGCTTGAATACACTGACTAAATGATTGCATTTTTCTTACCTGGTAGGCAGCGTAGTCCAAACACATCTCGACTCCTTGCGTTCACCACACTCTGACTCAGCATCCTCTCCTGGAACAGAAACAGAGCTGACATTAACACTGGTTTCTCTCTTTATTTTACATAAAGACAGGAGATGTACTTTGGTTAAAAGAGATGGTTTCACATTTTAGGTACCTGCTTATTTGCTTTTGAGTTGTAAGTTAGCTGTGAAGACTCTCACCAAGAAACCAAAAAAAAAAAAAAAAAGAAATAAAATAAAAATAAAATAAAAATGCATTTTTACCAAAGCATTGAACTGTTCCCTTAAAGGACAGGGACATAAAATTAAATAACGCTGTGTTAACAAAATGCAGAATATCAACTACACCTCACAAGCACCTAAATACCCTGAATATAAAAGCAGTGTTAATTTGACAATTTAAACTACACTACATACTTCAAATTGTTTACACAAGTAATACAAGTGCTGACTAAACAGCACACACTCAGCCCATGGACAGAGTCACCTTTGGTCTTTTTGATTATATCTAAATTATGGCTCTGGCTGCTTCTGTCATCGTGGAGCCTGGCCCGTCTCCGTGGACTCATTGTCAAATATAAAGAAACAAAGCCAACCACACAATGCTCCATGAGTCGTATTTTCCATGTTGCTGTTCTGTTTGTTCCTGCTTTCCTTGTAATAGTCCTGAAGTCTTGTGTACTTGATTCTATTCTATGAGCAAAGTCCAACACCACAGAGCCACAGAGGTTTCTATAATCAGACTGTGAGCTTACTAGCACATATGCTTCCACTTAACTTTGCTACTAACCCCCCCCCCCTCCTTCAAATGCCACTTATATTTATCAGCTAGAAATCCCATAATATGCCAACCCCTGTAATGTGAGAGGATGATATGATTATACAGGTGACCAACAATCATTATAGTAGTACAGAAATAGAATTGGGGCCCTGAGTTGACATCCAAAGAAAACTATGCCCTCTAACTTCCCTCTCAGCTATTCTGGCCCACAATGAAACTATTTATCATTGTTTCATTTAAGAAACCGGCTTTATCATGAAACACCAGTTTTTCTTCGAGTCAGCAAGGATGTGTGAAGAAAAACAATGAGTCCACTCAGTTGCCAGTGTTATGCTTACAATTTTGCAGTGTGGTGAATTCTATGTTTGCAGCCTGCTCATGAAAACCTGAGACTCTAAGCTTGTGACCCTCCATAACAAACACAGAGGGGCATTTAACAAAGAGGACCTTTGCTCTGTCAAAAGGCAGTAAAATCACATGTATTCAGAGCTGGTTGTTTTCTTTGCACACAAGAGCGGCTGTTTCATTAAGAGACACAGAGACCTTTCAGTTTGCTGCTGAAGCTGATAAAGATTACATAGTAAGTACATAGTTGTTGATATGTTATACATGTATAGATATGATTTTTTTTAAAAAAATAAATAAATGTAGAAATAAACAAGTTATCAGCGCAATTCAATTAATCTTAATTTGCTGTCTCTCTATGCTAAAGTCATCAGTTATTGTAAATATACTAGAAATAGGCAGTTGAAGAGAATAACAAAAAATGATAATAAAGAAACTCTCCCATAAATTAAAAAGGGCTATATCATAAACACAGCAATAAAAATAGAGAATTATCTTTATCAAAATCCAAAAGTAGCTAAAATAATGTCATGTCAGCAAGGTTTCTGTGGCGCAATATCTTGCTACCAAATACTTCTATGTTGCCAGGTCTGAATCCATAATAAAACTGCAGATGTTAGCAGGGGGTTGTCCCTTATACATATTTCTAGAGTGTTTATTCAAAAACTTTCCAGATATGGTTACAGTTCTAACAATTTTACAGATCAAATTAAAATGAAGAAAGCTCTATGTTAGCAAAAAACATGGGGAAAACAGGGCTTTTTTGATTATATGGCAGAACACTAAAAATTTTACAAGACTTAGTTTATGCCAGAGCATTGTTCATTTTTTTCTCCATCTGGTTTTAAAATGTATCGTGCTTTCTTTCTGTCTCTACATCAACACCCACAGAGAAGCCACAGCTGAATTCCTTATCCCCTTTTAAGAACTTCAGAGGCTGCTCAGATCTTGTTTTGTTATTCCTTTCAATCGTCGAGTGAGTTAGATATGTCATCTAAAGGTTGTCAAGACTAACAAACTTGTGCCTCAGGGTCTTGTGAGGCAAGCGAACCTACTAGATATCACTGTAATACACAAGGTGAAGTATTACTGGAACTCAATGCAGACTCAACTATGTACATAATGTGATTAAGGGTGATATGAGTGGAGCTCCCACATTTAAACATGCAAAAACTAGATTTGAGGACGCAATAAATATGACACTACAGCAAAAAAAATCTACAGCAAATGCATACATATGGGAAAAGCAGGAATTTCTGTTTCACTTCCAAGTTTTAAACTACAGAGGTAATGAGAAAATGTCTAGGAATTAACTTAAAGATACCGCCAAAGTAAAACTGCCCTTGAGTGTCATATATCACATATCCTGTCGGAAACCACATTTCCAAGGCTGTTTTTGCCGACTTTTCACTTTTGGTTTCATTGTGTGGCTTCGGCGTCCCTACTATATCACTTTCATTGCCCCCCCCCCCGTGCTGCCTCTCTGCCCCACTTTTGCCCTTCTCTGCTCCTTCCCTTCATCCTCGGGGACTGCGGCCAAGGCTTATTGCAGTTTCCATTGCTCATGGCTTCCCCTTGCTACTGTGGCCAGCCAGACTTCAGCAGTAAGCATGCTTGTTCATGGGTCTGGAGCATACTTTCCCCACACAACAGGGCCAAACTCATAAGAACAAACTGGATTTTTGGTATGACCCAGAAGAAACTGAAATCGCATGCTGCATCTTAATCCTTTAAATTTAGATCTTCTATCATATCCTCAAATGTTATTTTTTGCGCAACGATAACAACAAGGCCACCTATTTCATACAAATCTGCACCACAAGATGCAATGATAATCTCGAATCAAATATGCTTTGTAAGACTGAAATTAGGAAAGCTTCCATCTTAACATCGCGAAAAACACTGTGGACCTTTAGTCTTTTTTAGTGCTTAGTTTAGTTCTTTTGTGTCTTTTAAAAGCTGCTCCTACTGACGCACGCTCTGCCTTGAACTTAAGAATACACATTAGTTTCTGTTCACTGTACTAAAATGTGTCACAGCCTGTTTATTTGTATTGTGCCTTTCATTGCCACACATGAATTTGTTTTTGAACTGGCTTGTTAAATGAGGACATGAGGTAGTTTTGCTAAATGGAGCTTACTTTGAAGTGTTTCCTCTCCAATAAGAATAATGAAGAGAGATTTAGAGAATAAGAGAATAAAGAGATTTGAGATTGAGATTTTTTTTGTCGAGAGAATAAAACGTACTGTTACCCTTGCCATATTTGGATAGCCATGTGTTTGCCTTAATTCTTTGTCTTTCCTTTACTTACAGGCATGTAATGATATTTGCTGCAAGATACAGAAGGTATAAAATTGAATAAATTCATGTAGTGAATGAAAAACAAAAAACTCCAAGGCCAAAGTAAAAAAACAACACACAGTCAGGAGTTGACAATGGAATGAAGTCCTGAAAATATGCGACTTAGTGTGGGATATTAAAAAACAGGGAGTCCAGCAAAAGCTGCATTTTGCCCTCGATGAGAAAACAGAAATTGCACAATAGAAGGAAACTGATTCCAACATTCAGGGTGAAATAATAAATTAAGTTTAATGGTCTGGGAATTCTGATGTTTAATACTTAATGTGAAAATTTGTGCATCGCATAACACTGAATATCCAGCCTTTAACCCATGTCTCTGCAAAACCCTGCAGCAAATAGCACATCTCTACTGCTGTAACATTTTATTCTGAAACCTTCCATCATGAACGCCCTGATAACATGCAAGACAAAATTACAGCATTTTAATCCTTTCTTTCATTATAATACCATTAGCCTAGATTTGTAGACACATAGCAAATAGATATTCATTGGCTTTTTAAAAATAGTATCCTACTGAATAACTTGCATTTCATTGTCCCATAAAAACAGATGTTTGTGTGGGTGATGATGCATTGTAAGGTCAGCACAGAAAAGTACAAAGGTCATCTTAAGCCAAATAAAAGTGTTTGCATACTTCAGTAGCACAATAGTGTAATAAGACTATGAGTGTACAGCCATGCAGCTCTACAAGGTTGACCTTACACTTATAGCAATGCTTTAAGCTAAATGCTAACTATGACAATACTAACACGCTGACAACATAAATTTAAAAAAAATTTAAAAAGCAAACTATTGTGTGACATGTTGCACAATATTTGATTTGACATTTCACTAGTTCATTTCATCACTATCCAGTGCTACCAGTCAGCGGAGCACTGACAGACTTTTTTTAAACAGCAGGAGTGTCTGGCTTTGTGGTCTGACACATCATTCTGTGACTAAAAGGTCACCACTCTGACACCCTCAACAATCACTGTGTTGATAAACAGTAACATTGCCTCCTCTTGGTCTCTGGAGCATACTTAGTATATGTGTGATTCTCAGTAACACTACATCTGTGCAGGTGATTGTCAGCTAAATGGCTTAAGTGATAATCTAATGATGAATATTGAACATTTTCAGTGCTGGATAAGCATCTCTCTGAAGTGTTACTGGAACGTTATAATGACAGTCATCTTCTCTGACAGCCCAGCTCCCAAGAGTGAAATTATTTGAGCCACTCTATAAAATACACTCAAAACAGACAAACAACCAAACTCAAGACCCAGCCCCTTTACTAGTGAATCGTGTCACTGGTTAATAATCACCCAATGCCAGATCGATACACCCTCTAATGGAGTCATAAATCTGCTCTGGCATTCAGAAGAGCCCATTGTCGTCCTTTTTTAAAGAAGCTTCGGCAGCTCGGGGGCTGGCAGTAAATGTGACGCCTGGATCCTATGGGAGCGGGTGTGGGTGACTGTACTGCTTTGGCCCACTCCTATCAGGCTTGAATCTGCAGCCACTCTGAATAGAGCTCAGATGATCCCTCCTCTGGCATTTTTGCTTCTGTGGAGCTTTGTGCTGTGTGCCTTTCATGCTGACTGCCTTTCATGCTGACTGCTTCAAAGAGAGATGCAGATAGAGTGAACCCAAGGGCATAGAAACCCAAAACAAGTCTGAACAATATTCCTTATGTAGCATTTATGCACTGCTGTGGTTTTCTTAATGTAGTTTTTAACAGTTCCTAGGTAAAGCTTCTTCTGTGGTGTATAGATTTGCCACTTTTCTTTGAATGATGTCATTAAAAACCTGATATTTTAGATTTTCTATGTAAAAACCAAACACTGACAAAATCACATATAAAAGTAAAATACAGTAAAATTAATTATTAGTTGCAGCCGTATCATATTTTATACCATTCAAAATGGCTTGGCTGACATAAACAGTAATTAAAGGAGAGAAGATTTACCAATATGTGCAAACTCCAGATCCATCTGGTCAAAATTCAGTCCAGGATTGGATTCAGTTTTCTAAAGCAGTCTTAACACATGCTCATGAAAGTAAAGCCCACAAGAGAATGTGGGTGGCCTGTGCATATAATCTACACAGCTGACTACTCAACATTATCATATCTGAGGCTCAGCCACATTCTCATACTTGAATACATGGGATTCCACCAATGGGGGGACTGAGGAGATGTCCGCGTGTCTCATCCTGAGGTAATCAAATTCATAACTCCTCTACCTCCCAATGGCTGTCTCCATGGCGACAGCCAGATGTTGTGCAGTGCACATCACCCCCACTCCATATGCAAGCCTCACCCAAGGGCAGAGTAAAGAGGCATCTGTTACTGTTTCCCCCTGCGGCTGCTGAAAATAACCAGGGAGAGACAAAAAACCAGGCAACACAAAGACAGTGCCAAGAAAGTGTTCCCAAAAGGAACATACGACTCTGAACACACTCACTTCTATGTGTACACATTGCTTTGTGCTTTCCATCAAGCCAATGAGTGCTGCTAACCTCTATCCACTAAGGTACAACTGAACAGAAACAGTATCTTTGTAATTGTTTCAAACGCAGCAGCAAAGCATTTGAAAGCAATTCACTGTATCATCATATGACCTTTAAAAGCCTTGGCAATTAGGAGAAGCAGAAACGAGCGACAACTGCTCAGTGCTGTTCTTTGGAGACGACTGTCTGTGCCATTTTTATTTGTGTACAACAACTGTTTCCCATATGAAATGATTAAGATTCACCACCTAGTCACCAGCCTGCACCGGCATGGAGCCAAAGACTGTGACATTATGTGCCCTCACGGTAATTATGCATCTCCCTGTCGTCCAGACAGAAGGAAGCAGCAGCCCTCCGCAGCCTAGTTTCACCCTGTAAAGCTGCCATCCTGAACTGTGAACAAAAATAACATGAGACAGTCCACGTTCACACACTGAATAGCATCTCAGAGGGAACTCTGAGGAGGGAACACAGGTTTCTAATTCTGCCAGACGCCAAACTACCTGGTTGTGCAGTTATGGCTCAGCGTGGTTAATGATGGCTTGCGTTTCCTGCATGATGACACTGACTATTTCCTGGCCTCTCTGGTGTTTAATCACATGAGAGTTGACGAGTTAGTTTTAGCACTGGAAGAGCAAAATAAGCTGTTGTGTTATAGATTTACGGAGAGCAAACCTTCAACTGAGTGACTGAGTGCAAATCATAACTCAACTGAAAAAAATAGGTGTCCAATAAGTAATAAAAGGGGAAACTGTCTTAGCTGCAATTTCATAATCCAACAATTAATATAAGGTTCAGAAGGAAAAAAAAAAAAAACATCTACTGGAATAATAAAGCTTCACCAGAGTGGGTCTCGGTCTTTACAATCTTTACAATCATGCGAGATTATAAAATAGGACAGAACAGGTTAACTAGTGGTTTAAGGCTAGTTAGCGCCAGTTAGCTAACTTAACATTATGACCTTACCTTGATATCTGGGAGCATTTGTCTCACTTTGAACGTGGTTTTTGATCCTGTCAACATTTTCCACGACGAGTTAACTCGACTTAAAGCAGAAAAATACCGGCGAAATAAAGCACGCTGACTGAAAATGTTGCTTTTCTTTTCTTCTTGTTTTTTTTTCTTCTTTTTTATTAAAAAAAAACCGTGTTATTATAAGCTAACGGTGGCTGAGTTAGCGTTCTCCTCTTCCCATGTTTTAGCCGTGAAAAACCGTCAAAGCGCGTGAGGGTTCACTAACGGTTAGCCCGTATCACCGGCTGCTACGACCGATGTGTTCAATGTGCACAAGCGAACTATTTTCCCTCTTTTCATCGCTATTCGCACTGACAGCATCCGTGTCCCGACCACACACACACAAAAAAAAAACAACAAAAAAAACAACAAACGACAGCACACCCTGCTAACACCTACAGACAGACACCGGACTATTACTAACGGGTGCCAGTGACTAACGGAGAGATGTGTTCACTGTTAACCGCTGCTTTGTTGCCCATTGTGATCTATTTGTTTATTCCTTCGCCATAGTGAAACACACACTGGTGGGAAAAAAAAAAAAGAAAAAGCCAAGTGCAGCAGTGGAGCTTCTTAAAGGGCCAGTACATCTGGCCCATGAGGGAGAAAACGACCTGACAGCGAGAGTCGACCTCGGAAGTTTTATCTTACTCCCCGGGAGTTGGAGCAGAGAGTGGGGGAGCAAGGATGCCGATTTTTCCCACTTTCGTTAAATTCCATTGAACTCACCATCGCTCGACAGTGGCATTAATGCATTCATGGAAATAAATAAAATACCCTTTCACAAACAAAAGTTCTGCACCCAAATGTGCTTGTAGCTAAATGTACCTACAGTAAGGAAACTAAAAGTACTCATTATATATATATATATATATATAT
>CM076653.1:8213238-8409871 GCA_038496675.1 Rachycentron canadum
ATATATATATATATATATATATTTTTTTTTTTTTTTTTTTTTTTTTTTCTAGTTCTAGACTATTGGATTTTTACCGGTGAATTAATGCATAAACATAATTCAAGAAATTCAATTTTCTCTGACCCTACACAGAAAGTTAAGACATATACAACAGTAACCCTGGGACTGGTAGGGATTTAGTGCCTTGCTTTGGGACAGCAAAATTTTGCTACCCTATCACAAATAAAGTTTCTGCATCCAAAAGTGCTTGCAGTTAAATGTACCTACAGTATAGAAAGCAAAAGTAGTCATTATATATATATATTTTTTTTTACTATGTACTATGCTATTGTATTGGTATTGGTGCGTTAATGTGTGAACATGACTGGATTACTAAACAAGCCCACCAAGCAAAGCCCAAGAGGCCAGGGGGATGGGGAGGGTGGGGTCTTGGTCCAGAGCCTCTCTACATGAAGTGACTGATGATAATATGTTAATATTTAAGTCATAAAGGTCAGTTGAATAGCAAAAACTGACCACAAAGAGAAGCAAAAAAAAAAAAAAAAAAGAAAATAAACACATACACACAACATAAGAACAGACAATGGACAATGAGGAGACACTAATTAACTGTAAAGAGATGCAGCGCAACAGCAAAGAAGCACAACGTGGCCAAGAAGTGACACAAACCAAAAAGAAAATCAAGTGACCACAAAGAGACACAATAAAGTGATGAAAAACAACTAGAGAGAAGCAAAATGACCACAAACAGATGCAAAAGACATACAATTACAGAAAGATTCATAACTACACTCAAAATGATCACAGAGATGCAAAGCAACCACAGTGAGACACAAAATGACCAAAGAAACCTGCTACAGTTGCTCTTTTGTCTGTGTCAGGCTGGGGTTCCTGTTAAGGGATAGTGAGCCTTATATCTAGGCCAAGCATTTCACTGCTGTAGCTGGAGAGAGAAGCTGATTTTATAGTCTTTAGTCTTTATATTTGAATGTATAATACTTCACATTTTATAAATACATAATGTCCTGTACACACTCTTCTGTTTTATTCTTCAGCCATATTTACTATTTTGTTTGGTGGTTTTAACTTATATTTAAAAGGCTAAACAGGGATGGAGGCTGCATATTAGCAAATGTTGCATCCAAGAAAACAATGAATTCATTTCAAAGGAAACAGCTTTTGTCGGGGACATGATTAGTGAAATGAATGAGAGGTTTGTTTTTCTCTGACTTTGTACTCAGGCAAATTGTTTTTGAGGGTTTAAATTAAGCCAGTAGCAGAGCCAGTCAGCCAGCATCAATAAAAACATTCAACTCTTGACCTTCTGGTGTTTCAACCCTGAAAAAATGCTCCAGAAAAACATAATAATCTTGTTCAGTTACCATCTACAGCCTGTTTTTGGTCAGCGATACCTTTTTCGGATCCTTTAGCAGGTCTGTCTGGTGACCGGCACCTCTTTTCTCTCATCCAAACTCATGGACAGAAACCACTGGTAACTGACTTTGAGTCAAATACAGGAGGCCAATTCGGAAGAAATTCACTTCCAGCGAGAACAGGGAAAGTTTGAGAAATCCAAAGCGGTAGTCTGTCCTGCTGAACAGGTGGCGAGACGCTGTCCTTGTGAACTATAATAGAGAGGTCTGGATTTTTTACCACATGGGAAACTCTTCAATATTACATAAGGGTCTCCAATTTCTCTAATACATAAAACAGTCGCAGACACAGGACCTTGCATCATCTGAGCTGGAGTTATTCAACAATGTATAATGCAACAAGGTTAAGGTAATTCAGAACGTCACAGAATAAAAGATAATGTGAAAATAGAATATGTGGTTAAGATGTTTTTTTACAATGTATCTGCAACTCCATGATGATAATATTAAAGGTGTTTGATAGTTGAAGAAATTCTATTTTCTCTGACCCTTCAGAAAGTTAAGACATATACAACAGTAAGCCTGGAAGTGGTAGGGATTCAGCATCTGGCTTTAGGGCACTAGGGCAGAACCTTCAGGACCTAAAAATAAGCAGTTTTCGTTTCCATATGAAAGACAAAAGAGAGAAGAAGCATAGCATTCTTGAAATACAATGAGAATTTATTCAAACGGTGCAAAAGAAAAAAAATTATAATAATAATAATAACCTAAACATAAAATCTGATGTTCTTTCTTTCCAGATTGCACTGTCACGCAGCCTCAGGAGTCTCTCCTCTCAAAAAACAAAACATTAAAATGATAAAAAATAAAAACAGATCAAAATACCAGGACAACTGAAATCAAGTTAAAATAATGCACAAATTTGGTAAAATGGATCGCCATTTACATGCAACAGTTCCAGTCCCATGCAACTCAAAGTATTCCATGTTAATGTCACTGATGATGGATATTCTGTTCACACAGAAACGACAGTGTTGTACAGTATATAAAAATATATCGGGTCAAGCTGTGTTGCAAAGATAATTCTGAGCCATTTCTCTTCTGGTTTGGAGGAAACGAGCTGGGTCGACAAGAACGTCAATGTCATGTTTTAGCATAGCATGGTTTGTGTCTTAAAAAATAAGTAAACAAAATGTACAAATCAAATAAAACAGACACAACAAACAAATAAAAGCCAGACTGCTAGACAATTAGCCATGTGAGAAAGAACATCCTAAATCGTCTCAACTAAACATTCCACAAGGAAACCTATTAAAAAATCTCACTATAAATATATATTCTCAAATGGTATCTTGTTAGGTCAGCATTGAGGAACTTAGTTTGCAGTGACAGAGCCTTGAGTATTAAGTGGCCCATCTGGGAGTCGCCTTCAACAGCCAAAATGTCAACATTTCTACCTCAAACCCAGGCTCTTACAAGCTCATCATCCATACCTGTTTTAGTGTCCAACAATATACATTCTTACCATTTTAAAAACACTGTAAAACTTTGGGCTTACAAAAATAACATGGAACATATTTATACAACCTCTCATTGTTTTTATCTTAAATACAAAAAGTGTTTGTAGCCTGTAAAGTCTGATGTTTTACATGTTTCTGAGGCATCAGTTTCATCGCAAAAAAAAAAAAACAAAAAAAAAAACACAATAATGATAATAAAATAAGAAATGGTTTTGTAAGCTAATTATTACTTTGGAGGGAGGGAAAGAGTATGCACACATACACATTTTTAAAAACAGGCATCACCTTCCCACAGTAAGGGAACATTTGATGGATCTAGTCTGAATTAAAATGCTATAGTGCATGAACACATGTCAAGACACATAAACACAGCAAATGTTTTCTTGAGAAATAGTGTCATTTAAGTGTTTTATTGTCATTAAAACTTTAGTGTCACTTTAAATGCACAGCAAAAAGCCTCCCTCCTTCCTCAAACAGCATCTGCAATGGTTTGAAATACTGTAATATTGTGTTACATCGTGTTAAATTAGCACTACTGAATGTTACTCCTCCAACATTTTGGTTATTTTTGTTCATAGTTTGGGTGCAGGGCACAAGCTCCAAATACTGAGTAAAAAGAAAAACAAATCAAGGGTGCCCTCAACTGGGCAAGGCAGTGAATTGCATACTACGTTGTGCTTTTCTAAAAGACTTCATGCCAAACTAGTGTCACACTACCCAAAAAGGAATTAATCATGGCTTAATTGGGAAAGTAATAACAAATTTAAGTATTTAAGTCATTTTGAGATTTCTACAACTTAAACAGAAAATCAGCTAGTATCAACTAATTGATACCGTGTGCCTAACTGAAAAAATAATGGAATTATTTCAATAGCTTCAATCCAAACCAAAATAATATCAATATGTTGAATTTAGGGGGCAGTAGCAGTAAAAACTGCAGGCAAAGAAGCAAGCAGCTGGATACTTGATGTTCATCTTCTACAACGTACACAAAGTATTGTGTTGCCATAAGTACAGACGCTGAAAAAGGCAACTAGGAAACTGAGTTAGATGGTGACGCTGGCACCAAAATGCTGCAGCTCTACAGTAACTGAACCTTTGGGCCTGTGCCCCCGATTTCCCATGAACAGAGGTGGCAGTGTCTGCAGAGATGAACAAAGGACAAACAGTCAGGCCACTTCAAAAACAGCAAAACATTTTGTATCTACGGACATCAGGAAAAGTGCTTGAATTTGTGCAAAAAGAGAGAACGTCTTGGCGGGACGAATGCCAGAAATTAAGAAACCGCCTTCAGTAGAACTTTAAACTCCAAACCAATAAACATCATGTCCTATTAGTTAGGACACCATGGGTGTATGACTTAGTTGACCTTTTGTGTGATCATGAGATAATATGAAACACGTTTCACATTTCTAAACCGTCAGAGCGCTGAGGGTATGTCATTTCAAAACAGTGACTTTCAGAACCATAACTTGTTACCAAAATTTGTCAGTGCAATGTCAATGTAATTTTTATCAACATCCAACAAAAGCAGATGTGTCACTTTGCATCATGCAAACAGAAACTGGAGACAACTGTCTCAACAGCAGACGCACTCACTACTTTAGAGAGACTTTTTGTGGCTTGTTCAATAACAAATTTGTTAATTTGCTAAACGAAACAACAAACCTTTTACCTATGAGTGAAATATATGTTTTCACAACACTTTTTAAACAGTAAATTATGCATTTGACAGGTGTCTCCAAAATCTGTTGTGCTGGATGTGACATTTTGTCTTTGTAGTGTGTAGTATTGCAAGTCTGGGTTGGCCACAATAATCAAATGCCTCAACACCGTCCAATGTACAGAAAGAGGAAGACCCAACTAAGAAAGAGACATATTCCAACAGACATATGAAATACTCTGGATCAGGATCTGGGAACAGTGTCTTACCATAGTCCTATGTAGCTATATTGTCTTTGTTCAGAAATGCCTGGTTGATAATGTGCCAAATTGCTCTTAGTCTTCAAAGGGTTGCCATCCTTAAAATTCAATTTACACATTTATGAACTGGACAAAAATGTAGAATTTGTTTCTCCAGATATACAACTAACAGTGCAGAGCAGTTGTGTTAAATGCACGGACAGTTGTGTGTTTGCATTCTGGAGCATTAGCACCACAGCAGCCCACAGAATGCTTATTCATTAGCATTGCACGGTAGTTTCAATTTGCATTATGCAAATGATAACTGACGAAAAAGCCATTCGACAAGGATTAACTCTGCTGTTTCCCGAGGTACATATGACGCAAGCATCTAGTAACAGTAGTGTGAAATCTGAATAACACTGAAATCACCCTAAAAGGATGTGACTTCAAAATGCTCGAACATCCCTTAATTAACAAATCCAAACATTGTCACAGACCACAAATGGAGTGGAGACACTCATGACTTTTCTATTTGTGCTTGCATTTATGTGTATGTAGAAGAGTGAGTCTGATTTAGTGTTTCTCTGTGCATGTACTGCATGTGTGTTGATGAGTGTTCTGTATGGCGCCTGCCATATACATTCTCTCCACTAGGAGGAGACAATAGCACGGCGTTAAACTCTGATAAAGGAGGAGAGTCTACAACTCACACACACACACACACACAAACACATGAACATGAACACATGAACACACACACACACACACACACACACACACACACACACACACACACACACACACACAGTCACACACTCACTCACTCATACACAACGCCTGCATAAGAGCCACAGCAAACTGTAACAGAAGTGCAGTTAGTTTATGCTATGGTCTAATACGTGACCCCAGCAGTCAGAAACCACCCTGTTTATTCTGTAGTCATGTTGACGCTGTCACCCCCTGATGTGGCTCAACAAGAAGTGACGCAGCTAAAAAAGGTAAGGAGCTGGTTGCCTTTCTCTAGTCCATTCAGAGGCAGATCCGCCCCAGCCGTTATTTGTCATATTCTATTTCTTTAACTGAAAAGGCCACACGTCAAATTCAAGCCATAGCAAGGTCCACTCAGAACCTGTGGATGGTTGGTTCTGTCTCCCTCTTCTTCAGCTCTTCCCGGTAGCAGTAGGAGCAGTAGTTGCCCGTCTCGGGATGTCCATAGTAGGTGCAGCTGGGTGTCCGACAGCGGCTGGACTGCAGACTGGCCAAGCCACCGACACTGCCCAGTGAGTAGTGCCTGACTGGTGGTTGCCCGCTCCGAGAATCTAGGTTGGAGCGAATGTCCCGGAAGCCGTTGGTGTAGCTCCCGCCAGTGGGTTCAGACCCAGGATAGTCTGGTGGATCAAACTCCGGGGGATATGAGGGTGCAAGGCGAGAGGGACTTAGGGAGGAGGGGCCTTGTGGGTTATTGTACTGGGGGTGGGAGGGGCCTTGTGTTGTGGGGCAGTGTCGGGGAAGGGTGGCGTAAGAGGGGAGGCCAGGGTAGGAGGTTATTGGGGAACCGCCGGCGAGCTGCCGCCGATTGTCCATGTAGCCGTGCATATGAAGGTGCTGAGTGAGGGGTGCTGCAGCAGGGGGCTGATCTATGAAAGAGGGTCGGGGGATGGGCACAACCCCAGAGTACATAGAGGGGCTCAAAGGAGAGGACTTGAGTTGGTTGAAGGAAGGTGATGAGTTCTCTGGCAGCTCCTCCTTGGCCTCGTAAGGCCGGTAACTCAGCTCTGTACCTCCAACCACCTCCTTCTTAGGTGGCTGGATGCCATTAGTGATGCCCTTCCTTTCTGCATCACGACGCTGTTGTTCTTGCTCAGCCCGAAAGCGATCCTCTGCATCGGCCAAGTAGCGCTGGATCATCTCCTCCTGGAAGGGCTGTCGATTGCTGGTAGTGAGAAGGCTGGCAAAGATGAATTTCCTCTCACCTTGCATGGCAGATCGCAGGATGCCCAGGCTAACCTTGACATCTGCACTGTACTTGTAGGTCTCGCTCTCTGTGCTGCTCCCACCACTGCTGCTCATGCTGCTTCCTGTTCCGTTGAGACGCTCACTACCTGAGGAGGGGGAGCCTTTTCCAGAATCTTCTGAGGCGTGGGCAGACGGCGAGCTATCCTTGCTTCCCTTCCTCCCCCTAAATGAGCCCTTTTTCTTCTCCCCACCCTCCTGCTTGGCACCTCCAGCTCCAGCGTTCTTTCCTGTCATCAGTCCGCCCACGTTTTTCTTCAGCTTGCTGCCCAGGCTCTTGCCAAAACTGCCGAGCTTATTGGCCACAGAGTCTGCCCTCTTCTTGTCTTTATCCTTGTCCTTCTCCTTCTTGGTTTTGTCCTTACCTGCTGTTCCTACCCCTGCTGAACCACTGCTAGAGGAACTAGATGAGGAAGAAGAGCTGTTCTTGGCCAAGGACCCGCCTCCATTGACTGTTGATCCTGTGGTTGTGTCACCATTGCCATTGGAGCTGCTGCTGACTGACTCCTTGTCTGACTCCCCTGAATCAGGAGGCGTTCGGGCTTCCTCTCCTGCAGATGCTGTGGGAGACTCAGGCTGGGCCAGAGGGGCTTGCTGCAAGGAAACAAAGTGGAAACACAAGATGGAAAAATACTGTGTAATCTGCTGACCAAATTATAATGGAAAACTAAAGAAGATATAATATTTATAAGAAATTAAGTTTAGTTGGAGTTCAGTTTCACTGCCCTAAAAATCCTCAAAAAGAATTGAGCACAGAACAGACTCATGCCCCTCAGGTATGGGAAAAAATCAAAACATGGAGAATGTGAAAAGAGTGATTCATAGAGTTGTGTTTTTTTTTTTTTTTGCAGACCAATGCAGAAAAACACAAGTGACACAGTTTCCAGAGGCCTTTTCATATCTAAAAACACATTAAAGAAGCTGTAAAATAAAGACTGCTGTATTTGGAAATGAGATGACCTACATAGTGACACAGCATTCTGATCTCAAACAATGATCAGTTACACTCGGCCTGTCTTTAAGCAGTGATGACACGGCTTTCCAATGGTAGCATTATTCACCAGAATAATCCCTTTAAATCACATTTTAATACAGGGATTCCTGTATTGCCATCAATCCCTGCAGCTTAACCATGAAACTGATATAAACTTGTTCTTTCAAGCTCCATGATGTTAGCATGTAGCACACAAGAGGAGCTTTGTCACTGTGTTTGTGTGGCGTGACTTTATGACCGGAATCATCCAGTAGTTTGTTTTCACATATGGTTTGTGAATCAGTCAGGGAACAGCTGGTCTCACGGTAAAGCAAAAAAAAAAATCTTGTTTAGAGCGAGTGTGCGATATTAACACTAATCACAAGAGGGTGTTACACAACTACTTTGGCATCAATCTGATCATATTACAAAGTGGGGTTTCTTTCTTATCCTAAAATGCTACTTGGCTGGTAATGTCTTCAGAATATTAATGGGTAGCTGTAAAAATATTATAATAAATATATAATATAATAATAATATCCTGGGGAATTTAGCGAAAACAGGATGTATGTCCAGTAAACTGTCTGATCCGGCTTCATAAACGAGCAAAGGGCAAAACTGAGGATAAATGTTTGGACTTCTTTACCTCGCAGGGCAGGGGCAGCCAGGCGACCGTCATGTAGCTGTGTAACATCTGGAGCTTGGCCTCCAAAGACAGAGCCACACTGAAAGGAGAAGGGAAAAAGAGACAAGTGAAATCAAAAACCATTAGGTAGATGACAATATTATTTCATGTTAAAAAACAGTATTCTTGCTGTTGGACAGTAGCTCATAACAATATGTCTTTCCTGTAGCATTGCCCATGCAGTTCATGACTATGTCTCCATGACATCTACCCAGCCTGGGAATGAGTGGTTTAAAAGCGCTGGTATCCAAAGTAGCACAGGCTTCTAGTACGGGGACTGCTGGTCTTACTGGCTCTCAGTCTGTTTTTTTTTTTTGGTTGTTGCTGTTTTCTGATTTTACGTACTCAATAAAGGGTATTGAGTTTTTTTGAGATTTGGTTTCCTGTATATTTTGTTGTATTAGAATTGTCTTGTTGGTCTTTGTTGGGTTACAGGAGTGTTGTGCTCCACCTAGGGCCACAGAAAATAGATGCAAATGCTTGGGTAATAGGGCTGGGTGATATAACAATCAAAATAATTATCATAAAAAAATTTCCACAATAACATCTGATAAACTGCTGAGTTATTTACAAAGAATGGGTCGTTTCTGCATTTGGATCCATCTTTATCTGCACATGGCCAAAACAACAGAAAAAAACCCACACACGGTATGAAGTGAGTTATATGTCCGCAGAAGAAAGGGAAACTGAGGCAGAGAGAGGTCAGTGATTTGGAAATGGTTCAGAATTCCAAAGCTGGATAAACAGCAGAGCATTATCCGCTGCAAGATAGGCAGGTGACCCATGCCAACAAAGACAGGAAACACAAAAACCACTTCCACCATTTGACTAGCACCATCCCACGAAGTGCACATGAAACCAACGTCTTACGTCTTAAACTGCTAGCACTAATGCTGTCGGCCACGCTGGAAAACCAGTCTCTTGTCGTCCAGAACCATAACAAATCTTTATTTGATTAATTTAGAATTCAATCCCGACCCTTGGACTTCAAAATAAAATGCTGCCCTGTAGAGTCTCCTTGTAAACAATCGAGTTATATCTATATATTCAGTGTGGTTCTGAATACAACTATTTTATGTTGAATCTGTTTCTTTCTGCATTGATGGTTTTAAATCTATATATTATAGAAATTAAAAAAATATACCGCAATAATATATTTTATCATACTGCAAAGCCCTATACAGTTGCCATCAGCTGAAACACACAAGTAAAATCAATGTAGCATTACTAGAATTGCAACAATAAATAACACACAGTGAACACATTTATACATACATGTATTATAAGTTGTTCCCTGGGATAATGGTAAACATCTCTAACTTGATAAACCATAAAATATCTTCTTTAATGTAGGCTGATAATAAAATTCAATATTAGATTTTGATACAGATGCTTAAGAACTGGCTCTGAATAGCGCGGTGAATGGCAATTGTACTAAAAGCCTTATGCTGTTATGCATTCTTGTTCTGCAATAGCCTTTTAACTCAATTACCTTTTTCTAAACAATGTTAACAGCCACTCATGTAATTTCATACCTGGCCACTATTTCATCTAAAAAAAAAAAAAACATCCATGGTGTCGTCAGTTGATGTAAATAAGGTGGAGGATTATTTTTTTACCAAGCTGCTATTTTGGCGCTTCTGCCCTTGCTCCATTCATAGAAGGTATTTAGAGCTAATCTTATTGTCATTGGCAGTGAGTGTCGCTAATCTGGAGTCAGGGGTCAATCCCTACACACTGACACTCTGCTGTCTATAAGAGTGTGCACATGCAAGTGTCACTTTCGTTTTTATCTGTGTCCTTTGTGTATGGCCACAAAATAACATGAGATTCTTTTATAATGATCATACCTTGCCAGCATCACATTGTCTGTGTCATCCTTGCCCCACTCCCAGTCTTTCCCAGGATCCACAGCAAAATGCAGAGGCAGCATTTTGTGCTCAGAGTCAGTGAGAGGGATCACAACTGCTGACAGAGATGGGGTGAAAAAGAACTCTTAGAAACAAGATAAATCCTTTTAATCCAGAACTCTGGACGGTCTACAGACAGAAGTGCAATTGATTGATTGATTTGGTTAAAAAGAAAGTGTGTGTGTGTGTGTGTGTGTGTGTGTGTGCGCATGTGCGTGCAGGGGGAGGTCAAGACAGCAGATTTGACATTGCAGCGATGACAATGCAAGGCCCTCATTCTTTCACCATCTATTTTAACATTTGACCTACAGGGTCTGGTCAATATCCATTGTGACCACCAGGTCTAATCTGACATTTTAAGACTGGATAACTCTTTCATGTCTGAGCAGTGCCTTGCATTTTGTTTCTCCCAAATTTCACTTTTTTAAAAAGTAGAAAAATACAAGAAACAGTACTAGTAAGTAGTAGTAGTACCTTTAAAAATAAAAATAAGTACTCTCTCTTAATATAGTTCTTGGTGAAATGTCAGTCTTTAAACCTTCATTAAATTATCATTCAACTTAAACACTGGCAGGTGGTCATTTGCTTACTTGGTGCTTTACAGAGATACAGAGTTACAGAGATCATTGGATATAAACAAAAGCTCAGTGGCCATTAGTCACCATGCCCAAATAAACCACTAAGGTCCAGTATTAAAAAAAGACTGACCTATCAAGCAAAGGCACCAAACCATTAAGTGAGAAAGTGGCTTGCAGTTTTACTTCACTGTAAACCTTGTAAATTACTAAAGGACTTTAATTTTCAGCAAATCTCAGGAAGAATCGATGTAAAAGTGTTATAGGCATGATTTATGTACTGCGATGAATGGCTATAAAATGTCAGCTGCTTACTAGGAGGCTGGCAAAAAACATGACATGATAATAAAGATAAATGATGCAGAGCATTACCTTTCTCTTTAGAGCTGTCCTTCTGCTCCATGGAGACCAGGGCAGAAAAATGTGCCTGGTCATACGCCAGGACCAGGGGTGAGCGATGGCACTTGGCAGCTGGCACTTCCAGCGGTAGGTATATGCCTCCGAATGGGATGGGAGCAAAGGCTAGGGAAGAGTAAAAAAAGGAAATTAAACATCTGGAAGAGATGACCCCAGTTTTCAGGTTGATAAATTTGAGCTAAGAGTGAAAATAGGCTTTCAACCCTTTCAGTAAATCAAAACAAAATTCTTCACTTGTTGGAGGTTAATTTGTATCTACTTCTAATTTTCACCTAATTGTTGGTTTTGCAATAACTCCTTAATGAGAATGATGTCACCTCTCAGTAAATCATAGCTGGAGAGTCTTAACAGTGCAAAGCAAATTAAAAGGTATAACATCAATCAAACAATTGAGGTAGTTGCTTTGGTTTCCCCGTGGGAGTGTATTATGTGGATTTTCATGAAGAAGATTCATGTGTTTGGTAGTAACTTTTAAGTTGCTTGAGATGTAAAAAAGGCAGCTTCTTTCAAATCTTTCTTGTCAATTATATGACAAGACATGAAAAATTTGATGAAATACAGCACAATTAGCAATGTGAGGTTCCAGGTGTAGTTACCCTCTCCTCCAGAGTCCCTCAGCATGGTGTCAGCCACCACCACTATGGGTCTTCTGAGGACGTGAGCCAGGACAAAGACATGAAACTCTTCTAAACTCTCATAAACTGGTTCATCTGAGGACTCCACCCTGAACGACAACAAACACAACATAGCTTTTGGTTTAAACAGACACAAATGTTTATACTGTTGCAAAACTGGAGATAATCAAAGTCTCAAGTAGTACTGTAAATTTCATCTGTCTATTTACTGAATTCCTTATGAGTGGAAAAAATTATTTTTTTGTGGGCCAGAAAAACTAAAATCATAAAAATGTAAATATATTGAGAGATATCTGCATTTAAAGTGGTTTTACACATAAAAAAAAATTAAATCTCATTATATTTGACACAGTGTATTATTTATACGTGACAATAACTAGCAGATAGACTCCAATGAGAGCTAGCCACTCAGTTCTGATTGTGAGCGCAGTTGGTTGTTCATGAATAAAAACATGAGAGTGACTAAGTATGTGGTGGATTAACAGTCCCTGCATTGTCCGAGCCAGACCTTACCCGTTGGTGCCGTTGGTGCTGTAGTGTATTCTCGGCTCACTGGAGGCTAGCTTCAACAGTTCATTCCACTCTTTCTGCCACTCCTCCTCTGTGTACACCAGACCAGACTGAGGAGAAAGGAAGGACAGACAGACAGACAGACACACACATTTAGACAGGGGGTGTCAAATGTCACAAAAGCATGCAGTGACGTTATGGTGTTTTACCACAAGGTTACATACTGACAATTTAACTATCTAGCTTTTACAACCCTGTGTCATTCACAGAGTAGCAACAGAACGCTCATCAATATCATTACTTTTCTTTCCCTTAATCAATGGCCCTATTCTCCTATAGTACATTCACATAGGAAAGTTTCCCACTGCAGCCACAGTCCTCTAGTGCTGCCCACTGAGCAGCTGCACTGGAACAATTTTGGATTAAGTGATTTGCTTAAGGACACCTCAGAGGTAGCTGTTGAAGAATGGGTGAACATTAGGCCGTCATTGATGTGGCTTCTCCTCTGTGGGTGTCTGCGCGCTGTGTGTAACCACTTCAGAAGACATACTTAGAGAGCTATTATGCTTGCTTTCATGGGGAAAAAAGTCATTGTGCCTTTTTTTTTTTTTTTTTAACTTTGCAGAATATGGCAAAGTAAAGTACAGTATATACACAGCTCTGCCAGTCTCTGCTAAGAGTTTCAACAAAGAGCATCAACAGTAGGTGGAGATACAAGTGTTTACACATACTGTAGTTAAAAAAATAGGGCAATGATAAAACTATCTTAAAAGTACTGTTTGTATTTGATATGGTCTTTAGCATATTGTCAAGGCTGCAAGAGTGTAAATAAGTGATAGTAACTGTAATTAATAACTATTGAAAATTAAGAAAACAGGACTGAAGATAAATTCTACCCTTCAAAAACGGCAAAATGCATCAGCTATATGGATGTAGTTTTACTTTTTAAATACTGCTGAACCTGCAGGGTAAACTTAAAGAGCTGCACAGTCAAATGCAATTCAACTCAGCTTTTCTGCCCTAAAGTCAACTTTTATAATGCCTGTCATGTACAGTTTTTTATTTTATTATTTGACATTGTAATTAAGGTAGAGGTGAGTCAAATAAATGCTTCAGAGGTGAGTTCATAGTCAGCGGTGACATTGTACTGGACTCATTCATAGTTTCTTCTCTCCTCTTATACATAAAAAGGAATATAATGGAGTCCAGTACACCACCATAAACCATCAGTAATAGAATTTATGAGGGTTGGGGTTAGCGCTGTTGTACTGAATTGCAGTTGACTATGAACATGATAAAGTGGCCACTATTTGTTTCATGAGTTTCGTGAGAATTTCATGTTTACATTTGAACACTTCAAAGTCATATCAAATGTTTTCTTGCAGATGTATGAGCGTCTGCAGGCTGCTGTGCAACATCTGGCACAGAAGCATACAAAGTCATTTGCTTGTTCATTATCCCTGTATTTTTTTCCCATGTGGTTAAAGCCATCAAATCACAAGATTCTTTAGACTTTAGACAAGCAATGTCCTCACACAGTCATCTCAGAATTACAAAGATGACCTTGGAGAAATGTGCAGTCTATATAACAGACCTCTTTGTTCTGCTGGGTCTGCTGCCACCTCCACCTGCGCTTCAGTGCCTCTCTCTCCAACCCGTGATCCATTAGCGCATACAGGGACTTGCGCAGCATCAAGTCCCGGTCATGAAAGCCCCACATACCTGCAATAGAAAATAAAATTAGGACATTTAACACATATGAACCAAATTTTGTGTGCAACATCTTAATAATCATAGGTGTAGTAGATGATGTAGGGGATTTTTTAAAAATATTTGTTGCGCTGGCATGTATTAAAGAAATGAACTATAGACAATAAATGACGAGCTGAGTTTGTTGCCATTTTTTGCTTTAATTATATTTAAAGAGAACAGGTTAAGTAGATGAATGTTTCTTTCACATCTACTATCCAGCAGATGCACTACAAGGTCTGGAACAATGCCTGCACATTAGTTAGAGCATTATTAATTTCCTGGGCTAGCTCTCCTAAGCGGGCCACAAAGGCTAAGTGAATGTGCACTGCAACACTGTAAAACGCAATTAGTGCTTAAGCTAACAATGAAGCGCTCTTAATGAATGCTAATAGAGCGTGAACCTGCATGGTACTGAGGTCCTGTTTGAAAGGTCTGTGATACTCACCCAATGAGGCTGCGTGTAACAGGCAATTTCCATCTCCGCTTGTTGCCAGCGGCAGCAGACTCTGACAGTCTGGAACGACTTTTGTCCACCAATTCAGTCGTCCTGCAGGCGGATGGGACAAACTGAACTCAACTGAAACAATTCCTGTCATGCGTCACTGACACTACATTGGTGCTTTACAATATGGTATAAATGAAATTCCACAACAACTTATTCTTTCCCTAAATGATTATCTTGCTTTGGATTTAAACTATTGAATTACAAAATAGATGTGCAAAACCTATACACTTTAAAAATGCAGCTTATACTCGTGTCTTATACACTTATACACTAGTGTCACTTAGTGCCAATTATTTCATTACATTCATTCTGCCATAAATTCTACCTTTAGGGAGTTTATAATGTTAAATGTTTTTTGTTTACATTGCCAAAAAATGTGTTATTTCAATAAAATGTCTGCTACTGAGATCATGGTTTAAACCACATCCTGGAGGGATATTTCTAATACATGAGGTGGGTAGAACATTACACATCTCTGAACATAATGAATATGTATGTATAATTGACTTCACACCACTATGACAGTGTCATTATAGGTGTTATAAAAGATAGACCTGATAAAACAGTTGAATGAGATTGCATTAGACGTATACAGATGTACCTGCTAGAGTAGCCACTGTGTGTCAGCCATTATTAATTTAATTAACTACACCTGTACTTTTCCTACCGTGATATATTAGAAGTCTTCAATTTCATCTTAATTTGTCTTCAATTCACAAATGCATGTGTAGAAACAGGATTATCCTCCACTCTGCTACAGTGATGCTTTCCAGTGATGTAATGTAATATGCAACACTCTACTCAAGAAAGTATGATAAGTCTGTGGGTGTTGTAATGTTTACAGTTTATGTATTTTGGCAATATGCTGTGTTGGTGTTGATTGGATGGTTTTGTTTGGTTTCAAAACCTGCTGTAAATTTTCCATGAGGTAGCTCTGTGGCACAGAGAGACTGTGATGGGTATAAAGCCTAGAATCTCTAAGTGTGCGCGTATTCAGTTTTTCTCACCAGCATGCTCCAATGCCACCATCATCGACTGCTCAATAAGATCCCTCTCGATGAAGCCACGGAAGTCATCCTGGTACACGGTGAGGTCTGGTAGTTGGAAAGTGCACAGGGGTGTGTCCAGAAGTGGCTCGCTGCTGCTACCACCAGTGCTTGAGACGTGAGAGCGGGCCAAAGACACAATGGTTGAACTGGCATGGGAAATACCCCTAGACAGGCGCTTCTCTGTGGCTGCTAAAGGACAATGACAGAGGATGAAGAGAGAAGCTGTTAATTAACCTGCAAACATAGGAGATATACAGGAGACAGGAAAGAGGCCACATTACAGGGTTAGCTGTCAATCACTGCAGGTGGCACAAGTGGAAAAGCTGTTATTACTTTCTCTACCACAAACAGAGCACATCTGAATATGTGAAAGGCTGTTGTTATCACTGGATGGTAATTGTCTGTCTGTGTGTGTCCTCAAAATCATCTCAAATGCCAGTGGCCTTACCTTGCACCACCTCATCTTGTCGGTGGAGTATGGGCCGTCCTACCCTGGCCATCTCCTTTTCGGGAGGCAGATAGGTCCTCTCCTCTGTGAACGGATACATCAGGTTCCCAGCATGCACCTGCCGAAGCTGCTCAAAGTCACTTAGTGCAGCAGTGAAATCCCAGTTCTTGCCTGCAGACACAGAGAGGGAACATCTATCTGAGACACCATGTCCAGTGCGACAACCTGAAGCTTGTTTCCACGTCGAGCAAATGACACATCCTTAATGAGTTTAAATATTTACCAAGAGTTGATGCAACCATAGGATGTCTTATCTTATGTAAAGGCCACTGGCACATTCCTTTGCTTGGGTAAATATCAGAATTTGGAGCACGTCTCAGCTCGCTGGCTCACTGCTGTTCACTGCATTGCGTTACATTTTTAACCCATATTCTTATCTGCAACTTGTGTTGCTGCTAGGCAACAAGAGCCCTGTTGACTCCAGTTATACCTTCCCTCTGTTAGTGTATGAAGGCCTAATTAACAGTAACAAGCCAGAAGCTTTGATGGAGACAGTGGTCAATTTGGCTGCTGCTAAAAGATGTGAAACTAACAAAGATCAAATAAAACAATAAAAACAGAGCAGATCAAAGTGCAACTGAATTCATTTGGTAAGAACATTTCTCATTTGAGAAGTTTCTCTTTAAGATCAACTTGATTTGATATAGAATATTTAAAAAATATTTTTTCTCTAATTTCTCACTCACCCTCTAGCAGATCTCTGGCCAATCCTGGTTCAGCTCCAGTGGAACGGACAAAGTCGGACAGGACTGCGTCCATATCCACGGTCATGTGATCATGAATTCTCAAGTTGGCGGGTTGCTTCCGTGAAAAAAAAAAAAAAGAAAAGAAAAGAAAAACAAATACTCTGCTCTCCCTGATCGGACAGCAAGGGAAAAGGGGGGCAGGGGGGCAATCCTCTACCAGCCACACCTGAAAAGAGAGAAACATAGATAGAAATAGAGTTAAAACCTACAAGTATACACTCATCACAAATTAAACATTCTCCAGAAAGATTAGCGAAAGCTAACGAGGGATTGAAAAGAATGTAAGAGCTTGAATATTTACACTGAATAAGAAGGTGATATAATGACCCTGCTTAACCCCTTTTCCAATGAAAGCCAGTTGTGGCCCAGTCGCTTTTGAACTTGACACCTTTGTGGTGACTAGTCCCACCCATGACAACAGCTGTGGTGCACAAAGTGTTTCACAAAGGCGTTTGCTCAAATTTTCATTAGAACCTAATAAAAGTAAAATGACAACATGTCATGTGAGCACATTTCACCGTGTGGTTTCAGCACTTTAATTAGCTGGTGTGAGTTCAGAAAAGCTGTCAAACTCCATCACTTATGTCAGGACTCATTATTTCAAAACCTGGACTCGAGACCAGGGAACGCTTCAATGACACCTTCAGATATGATCTATTGAACATGCAAACCAACATTTCGTCATTTGCCTGAGAGAGAGCAACAGATCATGAGCAGAAAAAAGAGAAAGGAAGTATGAAGTATGTATGTGAAGTGGTCAGCAAACAGCCAAGATAAGAGCTGCTTTCATGCCAAATAAATTAGTAATAAACATATCAGCATACTGATTTTAAGTGTCAATATTAAAATTAGGGTATTTGTTGATATCTAAATTTAAATAAAAGTATAGAAATATTTACTTTCAAATGGGGCAGTCAAGAAAATGTATCATATATATTTTACAGTCAGAGTTGTGTTGTACAGTGGAATAGTATGCCTTTCAAGAGCCCCCTGTGAAGTCAATTAGGCAATTTAACTCTTCAAATTTCAATGGCAGATCAAAAGGACTTGCATCAGTTGGGCACCAAAATCAATACAGAAACATTATCAAGACAGAGAGGGTAAAAAAGGAGTCCGTATCAATGGGGCAGTAACACCACGGATGTAGAGAACGATCAATGTCAGACAAAAGGCATAAATCAAAGTGGCCCTGGCTCAAAAGATTTACTTTCCAAACTGAAGCTAAAAGCCTTGATTTTACCAGGAAAGATATTCTGGGTGTACATGCACATTTTCAGCAGAGCCGACAGTTACAAACCTTGTTCTCTAACACCTGTCCTTCCACAGTATTTTGCTGGGTTACTATACTGTAAACCTTGTGTTTCAAACATCTAAAACATCCGGCACATGATAAATGCCGATCCATGCAGGTTAAAAAGTAAATTAAATCTTTCATCTTAGGGCTGCAATAATTAAAGCATATTTCAGCTACAGTATACTAATTTTAGTATTCTTGAAGACTTGAAGATCTGAAGAATATATGCTACTGTCTTTTAACATGTGGCTGTAGTATGTAGTACATATTGTTTTGTACATGAATAATGATAATACTCTATTGGTATTTTAATTGCAAAATTGCTGTGCACAACTGTAAAACGATGCAGTCATTACGCTGCCTTGAAGTTCAGAAGATGCCTAATGTAGTTTTGACTTTTTTTTTTTTTTTATTAATCTACCTACAGTCATCTATTCCCATCCGTCCAATGGCTCATCCACCACCCAATGTTCCTGCTTCATCTCTGACTCAGTGAACTCTTTTCCACTGCGCCTGATGAGTCACGAGTTTACTCTTCTTACACCTCCCCACCATCCTCTCGCTACACGCTCTCCCTACCTCCCTCAGTTCCTCCATCATTATTAAAAGCCACGCAGGCACACAGGGCAGGAACAGACTTCAGTACAAAAGGCCTTTCTCAGCCAGTAGATTATTTCTAGAGCGTTCTCTGCAAAGTCGGGCATTCAGCTGTCTCCCCTGCAGGGTCTCCTAACATTCTTGCAGTCTGTCAATTCTGTTATGTTCAGGTCCACTGATTACATACACACGACTAAAGTGATGTGAGATACAGCCCAGTTAACCATTTAAAACCGCAGGGTATCAAAACAGATTTCGACCGCATTCAGACTGACACAAAGAGATGTGGGTTAGATTGTGTTGTGCATTGAAAAAAAAAACAAACAAGAAAACAGCAGGAGCTGTGTAGTGAGCGTGTTGCTATAGGTGCACCAGAGTTTGTGTGCCTTCAAGACCCTGATTGGACAGGATGTGCATTTTGCAGTGGGAGATGTTGAACAACTGGAGCAACACATAACTTTACCAATTTGAGGCTACTTGAAGATTTCAAATTATTTTCCGTATTTGATCTCTGTTTTCCTGTGTATTAACTGGGAGCAAGAGCATGTGCCTTCTGCCTGCAACCTATACATTGAAATAAGGTACAGATGTGTGTTTACTTCACAACAAAAGCACAGTTAGGCGTGGGGCAGGTGATTTCGTAGTTTCTTAGCAACAATAAAATGCACCACACTGCTCTCTTCTGTAGACGTCAACAAAAAGCACAGAGGAGGGCGAGTTATATTTTAAGCAAACGTGAAACATTTGCTGGAAAAAAAAAAACATTTAAAGATGTTGGCAAGTAGATGAATCAATAATGGAAATAACTGCAGCCCGACATAGAACACACGATAAAAGGTCGACGGTGCACTGCACTGGGGTAAAATGCAAAGTCTGAGCCAGGGTCAACCTTTTGTAGTGTAATGACCTGCATCCAACAGTGAACACCAGTGCAGTCAGTGGACTGATTGAAATGAATGAGGAACTTGGGTTTTTTTTTTTTTTTTTTTTTGACATAGAGCTATTGTCACATTGAAGGGTGACCTGAAGGGTCAATATGGGTCATGTGACCTCTTTGACCCTTGTTCTGCAACTGAATGCAGGCTGGGTTGGGCACAGCCTTGTTTTAGTACACAGGTATTTGGTAATATTAATATTTGGTTAATAAAGTTTAATGATTTATGATGAATAGAAAATAAGAAAAACAAGAAGGAGCAAAGAGTGCAGAGATTGTCATCATGCAGAGATCATGGCTGTAGAAGTATAGGTGCAATTTACCTTTTATAGTAATTAGTAATTATGTGATGAAATTCTATGTAGTTTAGTTTGACAGTGATAAGAACATAACAGTTGCAGACTCGAACACTTGCAGCAAGGTATTAACTTTTGAGATTGGGCTAATATGAAGAGAGACATGAGTGATACAGATCCACTGAGTCCACCTTGGATGCGAAATAATCAAACAAAACAAAACAAAAACAAATATTAGTTCTGAGTCAATTTTGCAATATCAATGCTGGCAAATCAAAACAGTATCAATCTGTAGACATTGTTGTTGGGGTTCAACTCTACCTTCACTGACTCCAATGGCTTCAGCAGAATCCAGCATCTGCCCTGGAACTCACAGTGCTATGTACAGCCTCTGCTTTGTTCACTTAACAACAACCCTGAGGGCAATCTAGTCTCTAATCTAATCTGATTTCATTAATCAACTCTGCTGTTCGACTACAAATAGTTGCACATCTACTGACAACACAAGGCACTGACAGGCTGAAAAAGAAAATGGTGAAAAGGGAGATAAAATTGAAGGGCTGTGGACAGAATGTACCAACACAGATCAACAAAAGGCTGGCTGTTGTTTCTCTGGGCCTGTAACATCAGCCATTCCTGTGAGCCCACTATGATGCATTTGAAGTAATGTCACGTGGCTCGCCTTCAGAAACACTTCTCAAACAATTATCCTCAACAAAAAGCCAGTATCCGAGTCTCAATATCGTATTTTTTTATTGTCTCAATCAGTTTGTATGACAAATGGAAAAACAAAGACATTCCATCTTTAATTATTTATTTATTCATTGGATGAGATGTAAGAGCATATTATCGAATCAGATCAGCTTATACAGGCATTATTAAGGTAGTTGCAAAACAAAAGACATAAGATAGGCAGATGTGTCAGAAGGACCAAATATGCTGTTAGAAGAGCTGAAAGTTTGAGTTAATCAATTTAAATAAACTGTAGCGCTACACTGTGTGTATTCAGCAAATGATATTCAACCTCACAATTTCACTGACACATTGTTAGCACGGGTTAGATTCAGGGCTGCACAATTCATTGGTATATTATCTAAAGTGACACAACACTGTTGTGCATTGTTAGCACCACAGCATGCGTGGCGCTACAGAGATGCCTATAAATCGTTCTCCAGACCTAAAGAGTCACCATTTTTTGTTTGTTTGGTAAAAGACCCAACAAATATCATTTCAGCATTTTTTTTTTACAGTGAAAATGAAATGACTGCAACAACAACCATGACAACGGATGTCACAATCAGATATTGCAATATCTGTTGAAATAACTTAGAGTCTATGAATGACTCTTTCTCTACAAAAAAAATTGCACGAAAACAGTAAATCTGACCGTTCACTTCGAGTGTCAATGTTGTCCAGTGGCAATAATACAGATCACACTGACGCATTAGAAATCATATTTCATACATTCAAAATATATTGTTTGTTGGCCAAAAATTTTTATTTGCCAACAGGGAAAAATCAAACTATACAAGAAAGACCCTGTGTGGTTTCCTGGCTAACATCAACAGCGCTGCAGCCAACGTGGGGCAGTCAGTGATTTGTGTCTGGGATGGCTGAGCTTTTGTCTGGCAGGAGGGCTTACGTAACAGGAGCTGCTGACAACACGTGGGTGCTGAGCTGAGGGCTGGGAGAATGGCTTGGATCACCAAGGGAGACAGGAAGGTCACTGCAGCCCACTGTGTCAGCCCTTGGTGGGCTGAGAGGGTCAGTTGACTGCTGGGACTGGGGACACAAGTTTGCTTTGGTAGCCTTTAGATTGTTTTTGAAGGAAATGTTTTTTATACTCCTCTTATAGAATACATACGGAAACAGTGGAGTACAGACACTGCTTATTTAATTTAAGTGCCCTGTTCATCTTGACAATAATAGGATTGAAGAGTTGTTTATTGAGTTTGTATCTGAAGGGGTTCAACAAGCCCAATTCTCTAACCTGACACAAAAGACAAGCACAAACTAAATGGTTCAGCTAAACTGTCAATTAATTCGTCAAGATAAAAATCATGAGCCAAATGGTAAAACAGCTATGTTACCAAGCTGTAATACACCAACAAGACATTTTTAGATGTCATCTGCAAAAGGTTAGCCTGATTCCAGACATCTGGATTACTCTACATACATCTGATTTGTTTTTTTAACAAAATAAATGCAACATTTGGCTGATCAGATTCCATAAAAACACAAAATCAACTTACTTACATACTATTTTCAATTTATGCTCTATTTACCCCTGTGATTCTTTATTGTAAACATGCTGAACCACTTCACTTGTAACTCTTGCTTCTAAAAAGTTGCCTCTGTTGTTTTATATATGTGCTTCATATATACATATGTATATATGAAGCACTCTTAATTGCTTTCCTTGTATGAAAGTATTTCTGTTATTGTTGTCATCATCCTTATTGTTATTAAGTCCAGACAGGATTTGGCTGTGTTTTTCCAGGGGGTTGGTATCAGCCTGGGTTGAGGCCATTGCCAACTGCTCATGGAGCAACCGAGATAAGTAACATGCAGAGAACAACGGACAATAAAATGTAGAACACACAGGGTAAGAAAGAAAGAAACTAGGCCTTTAGCCTGAATGCAAACGGTACCATTGCTTTAAAAGCTTTGTCATGCCTCACTGTGTAGGTTACTCACACAAGGTCACTCAATATGGCATGACCCACATTGTAAGAACCACCACTAATTCTATAGTTTACAATGATGAAAAAGATCTGTGGAAACCTGCTTCAAATAGCACAAGCCAAAAACTGGAGTCATATCTATCTAGACAATAAATAGGATCAAATTATGCAACTTGTCTGTTGATAATAATTATAAGAAAACATTCATATGCATTATTAAGAACCTGTGTTACAGAAAGAACCTGAGCAGTTTGTGCTTGTCAAAAACTATTATAACACAAATTGCTCTTTTTTTGCCCCTGTAATCATAACCATTAGAGATGTGAACAATTTAGATTTAGCAGACAGATGTGTTACTTTGTCCATCGATGGACTGAATTCAGAAGTGAAAGCATGTTTCAACTTTGAAACATTTTGTCTTTTAACTTTGAGCAATGTAGTTAGAGCTAGATTTTCACAAAACCTGCTTTTCCACATGCCTGTAAAAGTCTCCATGATAGAGGGAAACAGGGTCATGGACTGGAACCAGTCTAAAGCAGAAGATCCACTGTCTCTCTAAGGTTACATTCATCATGTGAAACATGAGATTTGCTTTACAATTATGAGAGAAAGGAGCTGGGGTCAAAGAACAAGAGGAGTACGCTACACCTGAATAGATACTTCACAATGACCCAGAATCATTTTATTATCTGATCAGTCTGTGGTAAGGCTACCTAAAGACGACGCCTGAGTTGTTCTGCTTCCCTTTGATGGTCAGGACATGATGAATGACATGGCTATAAACGTGTCCGTTTCTTTTTTAGTTCAATCACATAAGCCTTTCCTGTGATCTCAGCAAATGTAAAACGCCCGCTCAGCCTTGCAAAACCATATGAGTAATGAGATAAAGGGCATAAAGTAAGCAAACAGGGGAAGGCAATGTGGCTGGTGGGAGTTGGAGCAGGAGCGATAACTGCGCTCCATCTCCAGTCCAGAGTGATGGTGAGAACAAAGCCTTCCAGCCTTTGGACACAGTAATGAGAAGACAAAGATAAAGCCACACCAATAAACTAACCAATACTATTGGAGATGTATCACATTAGTCTATATGTTGGACACCGAGTATCTAGAAACTGCAGAAATGTCAAACTAGATATGATGATCATTTAGAAACAGCATCTCAGTGTTTTATTCAATGTAAACTCAATATCTTTTGTGTTTTTTTTTTGTCAGTATTTTCTGACATGTTATGGGCTAAATTGGTAGAATATTGAGAGTGAACACATAGTCACACACAAAGTCCAGAATTGATTCATTTTACTGAGATTTGATTTGATTCAGCAACATCAGATAATTGGAGGAGTTGAGAAAAGTGCTTATATTTGTTCTAAATCCAAAAGGTGAGTGACATTATTGTTTCTTTGAATATATATTCTTTGTGTTAAGTGCCCATTATCACCCATGCTGTAAAATATTTCCCAGTTATACTGTGGACCAGGGGTGTAAATATCATCCTATACAACTACATGGACTGTCTGCAGCAGATGTTTCAGCAAAGTACAGGCATCACTTTGAGCTCAAGTCTGTTCACTAATTCATCTGCAGTGTTTGTGTCGACATCAGTCTGATAGACAGCTGTTAGCTGGCATGAGCTCTTCAGCAGGGACAAACCGAATAAAGTAGAATCCACACACTATTCCCTCAATTCCCACAACCCCCATCTCTTAGCAAGAGATACTTTAACAAACACAAACAGTCTGCAGTCTTTTTTCTGTCTATCCAACTCATTGATGTGAACTCTACACTCACTATGATACAGCTAAAGTCAGCTAGCAATTGTGAGTCACGACAGTCCTGTTAACTGTGGTGGGTCTGATTAAACTCTTAACTATTTATGTAAGAGATTACATGAGTGTCATGACTCAAGGCGACTCATATAGTGAGCTAATATTCACGTTTGTATTCAAGTTATAAAGTAAATATTTTACACTTCATGCAGCCCTGAGGTAATTACAACAATGAACCACTGCATGACATTCAAAACAGATGTACATGTTAACTAAACAGGGCAGAAATGCCTTAAGAATTAATATTGGATCATTGAAAATCTATTTTTTTTAATCAAGCAGTGCTATAATCAGTCAAGAAAATAAAATGCAAATCAATCAAATGAATTAATTAACGTCATATTTCACATGTATCATGGACAGGACAAGTCTCAGGGATCAACAGCCCAGTATCAGTCAGGTTAATCTGACAGCTAATAGAGAAAATCTGGGGAGATGTTTTTGGAAAACGTGTCCACATGAGTGATGCACTTAAGTCTGAATCAGTCTGATCAGTCAAAGTAAGTGCTCTAAATGTCTGGGATAGTCCATCTCACTGTCTTTAAAATCACAGATACATAAAATGATGTAGGAGTAAACTGAACAAATTCTTCCTTGTTAATTCACCTCTCAGTGAGTCAAAGGCCTGTGTTTCTTTAAATGCTCCAGAAACAGGGCTCGGTTTGCTGTGAACACTTAATCACAGTCAACCAGAGGAACTGAAGTAAACCAGAGGAAAAAAAAACAAAGGTGTGGTGAGATAGCTGTCCTTCAGCTGTCTTTATCTGTGGAGCGCTGTAATCTGGTTACTGACTGAGCCCAGGCAGCCTACACTGAGTCATTACATAACATGAGAGCTCCAGCGGAGAATGAAGCTGATCACTGCCTGGTTGAGGGGTGGCGAAAGCCCTGTTTCTCAAATGAATGGAGCAGCACAATGACACTGCTGCTGCATTTGTACAAAGAAGAAAGAATTCCTGCCATGGGATGTACTGCTTCAGTCCCTGTTCACACAGCAAATTTGTTTAAAAAAAAATAAAATAAAAAAGAGCCTGTCATCTTATCATCTGTTACAGTCTTACACTCTGTTTTTTATGTCTAAACCCAACCCAACCCCAACACAGTTAATGTAAGCTAAAGCTAAGTTTGTGTTGTCTGTTCACCCTGATTGCAGCTGTGGGCACATTGCAGATGACTGTCAAAATCAATTGTTTTACGCAAGCTATAGGTAGATGGTCATCAGCAGTTCTTCACATATTAAGTGTTGAGCTGGAGAGCTGCTGTCGCACTCCTGGTTGAACAATAACAGTACCTCTGGTTATCTATTGCAAACCATGAATCATAAGCTAGAAATGGTAACATTAACTCAGCCAGTTAGTCATGCAAAAGTCAAATGTCCACTTCCTATTATTCAGATCATGTGACCAGACCTGACCCAAAACAACAGTTCTAATATAATAATATAAGAATAACATCGTTTTATACAGCTGGGCAATGTTTAATTCATTACTGACAATGATGTACTTGTGTTGACAAAACACAAACAATTATATCAAAACAAAAGAAAAGGCAGAATATGTCCAATCAGCCAATTTTGTAATTTTCTGCAACATTGGTTTTTTTCAAGGGCATTTGGATACATCATGTGAATAGTATAGACACATTACTTTCCGGGGGCTTGTATAATGCCAAAGCATATGATAAGCCTTGCATTGTAAATATCCCCTCAGGCCAATACAAGGCTGCTGCACAGAGAGGTTTCATGTAGTAAAGCTAGTCACTGCCCTTCCTCCTTTCTCAAAGTCAAAGTAAATTAATTTATGAAGCATTTTTAACTAATATGTTCACTGTAGTAGGAATAGAAGAGACAGACCATAGATTTACCTTAAAGTAACAGCAACACAAAATTTTGGATTCTGAGATGTCACTGCTATCCATTACTTCCTGTTCTGCTTGTAAACTGCTGCCTCGCTAATTCTCCATTGACCAGTACAGGCTGATGTTTTCAGTTGCTATTGGTTTACATCTAAGAAATCAATACAGCAAATTGCAATGGAACCATTTCCCCGGACAAAAGGAAATATGCTAGAAAGCTAGTAATTGCAGAAAAATCAATAAAAGCCACTGAGCAGTAAAACAGAACATCCACACGGCTGCTGTTGACATGTGAAATATAAGAGCTAGTGGGTCCTTGAATGTTCATTATATTGAAAAAACTAAAAGAAAACATTATTGTTCATATGAATCCCTTTGAACAGCTTTTGTCTTTAGTGGGGCAAAGAATCCTGATGTAGCCTCAGCAAGGACTGGTTATCTTCTCCCCAAATAAGGACATTAATTATCTTTCTCTGTTTCTCTCAGCCTACACTGTAAGAAGTGTCAGGCCTAGCAAGTACTTACAAATGACTGGGAATCCTAAATTCAAGCAAGCAGAACAGGAATTAACACAAACATTAATGGTTTGTAAGAGTGCTATTTAACAATGTACTAGGGTGTGAAACAGAAGCAGTGGGCGCCACAAAGCAGAGCATCGCCAATGGTAAATCCTACATATTTCAATTTTGTAATCATCCTAAACACACTAGAGGATGTTCTCTTGCCGTCACCTACAGCAAAAGAAAAGCACGATAACACAAACTCCATCTGGTAAAGGGATAATTCACCTTTTTAATACATTTATGCTAATTTCTTCTAACTACTTGGGGTATGTCTGCTCAATTATATTGTATTTTTGGGTTTTTTCACCCAGTTAAAGCTTCTGTGATAACATTTGTTTCACTTTCAGAAACTTAACTTACATTAACAATATTAAGAAAATAACTGCAGTATAATTTCCCCCATATCAAAATGCAACTTAAATCATTCAACTAGATTTTAATAGATAATTTATTCTAATTACATTATTATATTTTATCTATTTAATATATTTTAGTTACTAGTTTTACTTAATTGCCATTTCCCCATGCTTTTCCCTGCTCCTAACTATTATTATCATATCAGCCTTTAAAATGCACTATTAATCTACCTCTAAAAGGAAACCAAAGCATGTTTCAGAATTCCTAAAGCAAGTAAATTATTATCACAACTATAAATAAATTATTATTACAACCATAAATAACATTTTTGTTGTGTGAAACATGTAACATGCACATTCCAGCCCTGATGACCGCTTGACCACCAGCTGTGGGCGTCTGAGTGTGTAATGTGTAAGACAACACCAGCCCGAATGCACACACACAGCTGATGTCAGAGATTCCACGCCGTGCCTGCCCTCTTGGAGGCCATGCCACTGGAGCTGGTCTAGTCCAAAGCTGCCCAGTCATCACACAAAAATTTGCCAAGTCTAACTTCCCTCTCGCGGCCTCCCTATCCTGCTTGCTGGCTCAGAAACATCCAAACCTGATCCATGTGAACTCAGACACCAGCACTTTTCTCTTGTGAGTGCTCATGGCAAAGTAAGGTGTAGAAAACAAGATTTACTGACAGATCATACATTTGACTGGAGCTTTATTATATTAGTGTATAAAGAGCCAAGAGATATGTTGACCTCAGACCTGCAGTAGTGTTAAACTTTATGACTGAGCAACTGCAACTGAATAAAGTTTATCTAATATAGTAATATATAGTAGTTCACAGAATAAATGAAATAGAAATAAAGGGGTTTAGGGCTATTGTACATGGACATTGTCCCTCAATACCCATTCAATATGAAGCTGCCTGCTCTATCCTTGTGTCTAAACCAGAGCAACTGTGTAAGCACAACTACAGTACCAATGCATACAGAGAATTACCACCTAATCTCTGAGTTGCCAGAATTAGAGCAACCTCCTGTTTCAGATAGTCTAAAAATAATCTGCTCACAATCACAGTTTAAACATAGAAGCTGCAGTGTGCAGAGTTCAAAAACAGCCAACAACCAACATTCAAACCACAATCAGGGACAAAATGCCCTAGTTAACACCTAAAGACAATGTCAGTAATGTCATCAGCACTGTTCCTACAGCCAAACCTCCAGTTGTTAAAGTAACCTGAACATAGCATGTAGGGTTAGGTTGGGCACTACTTCACAGACTAGACAAGTACAAAAGAAGTTGTAAATGACTCATTAAACTCATCTGACAGAGTGTCCAGTGTTTCGATGACAAGGTTCTGGACAGAAGACACAGCCTCAGACCAAATGTCTTCTCGTGAGTGGAAGACAGAAGAAGAAAAGTGTTTCATAGAGGTTTCCTTCAGCCAAATGTGGGCTCTTGCTGATACTCACTGGAGCAAAGTAATAACAGCCAAGTTCAGCCAGCTGAAATGGGCAGCTTTAGCTTCTGAGCACAAGTGTTTATCAAAGTGTCTGAGAGCTGATGTCATGGTGAAGCAGAGCACGTAGCAGAAACCTCTGAATTCACTTAGTCCACTGTTCCCCAAAATACTGCGCAGCGTGCCAGTTTTGAAGACTTGAATCTTAGGACAAAATTAATCCTATGACCACAGGCCTCTAGGTCTCACACACAGCAGTGGCAACAACTATTTGTTAAATAGTTAACAGATAGTAATAGATTTGTTTCTCTTTTCACAGGATGCGTCTCATTTGAGAGCAGTTTCTGTCAAAATATTGCAGCATTTTTACTCTGTGATGATAGCAGACCGAGTATCTTTAGGTTTTGGACAAGAAATGAAATAGTGTCAATGGACTCTGGAACTTGTGATGTTTTTTTTTTTTTTACAATTTGCTGGAATTTTACAGATCTAACAATTAATTGTTTAACCAAGAAACTAATCAGTCCACCCATAGCTGTAAGTCTTTTTTCTTTCTATGTCCCATTGAGGTTGAGGAAGGTTTATTAAGGCTGCCTCAGAGGTTCCTAGTTTGTGCCCGGGGCGTGCCACCACAGTCAAGGAGTGCTAATTAACAGTCAAATGAAAGCAGGCTGCTTTAGAGAGATCTATAGGGGACCACGAGTGACATTACCACATTCCACACAGAGACCACATTACATTGTGCACAGTGTCAGGCGGTGAAGACCTGAAACAGCAGAAAACGTAATGAGGGTATCTGATCCACAAAGTGAGAGGCGGAGGCGGAAGCTAATCTGCAATCAATGCATTAGTGTTTTAGTGCAGGGGAAAAACCCAAAACAAGACAAATGACTGCTGCAAAGCATCCAGTGAAAAGTGTGGTTCTGCCTTTGAAGGACAGCAGCAGAGACAGATGGATAAACTGCTTCACTTGGTGAACATTATGCGTTGGTTTCAGTATTCCAGGAAGCTGCCAACCTAAACTCCAGACTCTGTGGGTGAGAAGTCCTCATTTGGCCCTGATGGCCTCTTTATTGATTCTTAGCCTTTGAAAAGAAATAGGAGCCACTGCATCCATCTGAACACTGCCCACCTATTTATTAGCACAGTGTGAGGAAATTCAACAGCAAGTTACAAAATATGTAGGACTCTACATATGATTATTTAGATGATTAAAATAATTAAAATGTGGTGCAAAAATAGAAAGTGCATAGTGCTGACACTACAGGACTCCCATTTGGGAGACACATTTTAAAATGTATATTCTCACATTTAAGCCAGACACTTTGGTTAAAAGCATCTATGTGGTGATTTGTGATGTAAGGCAACTGATTGCCAGTTCAAAAAAACTTTTTTCAAAAAAAAAAAAAAAAGATTTCAATTTGGGTTTGAAAAGCTTTTTCATGCAGTTGTGCAAACTATCTGTCCTTAAAAAAGAAGTCCTGTCCTAAATGTTTTTCAAAGTTATTCAAACATCATCTTGACCTTGACCAAAAGTATTTACAAAAATATTTATATTAACACAAGCAAAAAAAAAAAAGAATCTTAGTAATGTTATGTCAATATTGTGCAGGCCAGATTGACATAGTTGAATCAAAATATAAAAAAAGAAACATTCAAAAACATTTTTAAAACATAAGATCTAAAGCTGCTAAACTTGGTCACATTGGACTTAAGCGTATTTGTAGATTACACTATACGCTGGCATCAAACAATGTTTCAGGATTAGCAATGATGCCAAAATATCCTTTTTGCATAGTGTACACACAATGTGCTTAATATCACATGAAAGGCAACTGTGATGACTACTGATTTAATTTGCATATCAACCCTTAAGGAATATGAGACATTTCTTAGACACTAACGTGATCTTCAGCTGTGGTGCTTTAGAATTAAGTACATTCATTTCAATCATGCCAAACAAGACTGCTTCAAAAAGGCTTTAATATTAGAAACAAAATGGATCCGTGACTTGCAGCTAGCATGTTACAAGACAGTCAAACATTAAAGATCAACTCCTGCTAAGTCAGCCTGAATGTGAAGCCAACCAAGCCAAGCTAAAGCTAAAGCCAGTGGCTAAAGGAGCACCAGCCTCTGCAGGCGGGCAGGACTAATGCTCATGTGAATCCCCACGTGCTGCGGGCCTGGCCCTGTACGCAGCAGGGCGACTTCACGTCACTCCCTGTGTGATGTCATCCTGGGTGGCAGGCTCCTCATCAGGGCTGTGCGTGGGATTACTGCTGCTGTCCTGGATCAACAGGGCAGGGTGGGAGGGACTGATGTCTTCTAGACTATACAGGAAACTGCACTTTCTTCCCAACAGGTTGACGTTGAAGTCTCATTATTCACCTGTTATAACACTTTGAAATAAACATTACCACCTTAATAAATGCTGGCAAACTTCCCCTATAGTTGTTGAGGTTACAAGCCACTTATAGGCAACAATACTCGCCAATCTAACCCTCCTCTAGAGCCTCTTAGCTTTCAAATCCAACAGCTAACAGTTGTTTCCTGTAGTTTTCTGTCTTATGACTCAGACACTGAAGTAACTTTATCACAAAGTCAGCTCATATTTGGTTGGAGGTTATGAAAACAGCACATCAATATGATGCTACATGTCACAAACTAACAGCTCCAAGGGACCAAATGAATCCATTTAGGAGTGTGCCACATTATATTGTAACTTGGGAAGTGTAAAAGAGATCTGGATACAAAAAAAGTCTACAAACCATGGTTGCATATAACAATGTAAGTAAAAGTATAACAAATTAGTTTCACTAAATTTTACAAAATTTAGTAATAAAAGAGCCATCGTGTGAGGAGAGTGCAAACAACAGCTTATCTGAACTCCAAATAACCAAAAATCACCTCATCACAAATCATTATCTCAAATCTACCCTGAAATATCCTGACTTTATTTCATTTGATAAAAATCAGTTAAATGATTTCAACCTGTGAGAAAAAGCCTTCATATTTGTAACACACACCAAAAAAGACCAACAGCTTGAAGAACAATCAACAGCAGTCACAAGCAGGGACACAACAATTTACTTAAAATTGAAGTAAATTTTTAATGAAGTAAACAAGATGCCAAAACAGGGCAGATCCAACTGTTAGGCTTTGGCTTGAGGAACATCGAATCATTAATTCCCCACCCTTTACTGTATGTAGTGAAAGAAAAGGTGAAGAGCATAAAGTAACTGATACAGCAAGCTCTAATTACCATAGCTTAACTTATGGGAGTGGTGTCTCATGCTGTATGGTATTTTGGCTGCTTGGTTGGTATCATAAGGCTATATCTTTTCTCATATTACTGTTCCAGCCTACATTATAGCAACTCCTATCTAATAAAAACTGTTTGAATTATCTAAATATAACCCCAAAGCATTCAGAGAAGGTCTGCTAGCCACAATGTGCTGTTCATAGTCAAGCAGCTGCTGGCACGCAGGTAGATGCCTCAGTTCTAGGTCTCTCCACCCTGACACAAACAGTCCTGGGCACAGGCTGGTTGCTGTGTCACAAGACTGGCAGGCAACCAGCCATGCTGGGGAGGGTGGGTCTGCAAAGAGTTTTATGAGTTGCTGTCTGGACACAGAGGCCTCTCGGAGACAAGCCACCTATTGATCCCCGTCTCACTGTGGCAGTGCAGGGACCAAGGTAGTTTTCTTTTTCCTATCACATCTGTTACTGCCTTTATGAACAGTGCTACTTAGACATTAGAGCATAAATGCTTGGCTGTATTAATGTGAGTATTTTCAGATGTAATTTTATTGATGTTAACAATCAATGAAAGTATTAAGTGGTAAATGTGTCCTGCCTTGGCACGTATTCTATGTGAAGCAAATACACTGAAAAATTTAATGGAATGTGTTTAAGTCACACAAAAATCATGTGTTTGCCCTACTAACCTTGAGAGGTACCCATCTACTTACTTATTAATCTGGCTGTGTTTTAGAGATCCTATGGGAATACCTCAATGGTCAAATGAGCCTGGCTCTCAAACTGACAGTGTCTCTTTGAAACACACACATACACACACACTCACATAAACACTTAGTGAGCAGCTGTTTGGGGGAGCCCGGCAAGAGACAAATTTAAATTTTCATACCTTCTGTGTTGCTGAAGCAGCATGGTTACCCTGTGAAACATTATATTCACCAAGGCAGTCAAAACAGCTGCAGCCGTCCAAGCACAAAAATGGTATGAATAGTATGAATAGTGTGATCTATGTTAAAGATATGAAGGACATGAAAGACAGTTTAAATTATAACACACAACCTTTAAACACGTTTCCCACAAGAGAGATAAACTGCAAGCTTTGTCAAATTATAAACAGACACTTGCCATAGTTTATAGCTGCATTAACCTCCACTGTGTTATCTTATGACTATGCTATGAGTCACAGCAAAACAGTGTTCCAATAAACCCATTACCACTAAGTTTAGCAACTTTGCAACTTCAAGATGACAGTTCCATGACAAACCCTTTTCCACAGGATGTACATGTGCCGTCATAGTACCAACTAGGGACCAGAAATTTGATCAGTACAAACAACAGTTACATTTAACAATTCTCTATAACATATTTTATGCCATGCACAAGCACCTCTTCATATAGTTAGTGTGAAAGCACTAGTTTAAATTTACTACATTGGTGACTACTACTGTTATGACCACCCATATCACGAGCCTTTGTGAATATTGTATGAGGAGCATTGCTACAACAAATGCCAACTGTCACAATTTGCAAACATTAATGGCATGTGAGCATTTTGACATGTTAATATAAACTGAAACTCACTCCCTCAGAATAGTGCAAATCCAGTTGCTTATCTTTCAGATGCTGAGTTAAGCTTGAGCTCTTTCCCCTTTTTGTTTAAAATGCTGTGACACTATTTGCATACTGTCTTTGGGTTGTCTATAATTTGTCTCTGATCGTCCACCTCAAATGCACAATTGTGTCTTAAGAGTTTTGGTATCGACTTGATACCAAAGTGTCAGTTACTATGAGATCCTGAGCATTGATCATTTCAGACAATTCAAGCAACATGAAAACATTTTACCATTGTGAAATGGTGACTACAGCCCATTTGAATACAGTTGGAGATATCAAAGTTGCAAACCACAGAATTTTCATTTGCATCAACAAAACTTACCTATGTCAATCTAACAATGTAAACATTCACAAACTGGCAACTATCATCAGATTACTTGTGGCTAAACTGTATTTTTGTTGTGATGACTGGTAAAACAAATCAAAACTAACCCTTTTCCTGGCATTTTCCTTTTACACCATGCAAGTTTGGAATGTGAACCGCAAAGGGAAGGATGCTACACCCTACTTAAAATACTTGCCGGAGGTGCTTTCTGTGCCACTGTATGCATCAATATGTTCCTTGAAGTGTTGAGGACTTGCATAATGAAGCCTGACAGTGCAACCTCACACACCCTCACAGAGACTATGCAGCAGCATATGAAGCGCTTTTTCATCTTCTAGCCTCACTGCATGGTGGATCACAGAGCCGCCAGGCAACTCAATAAATTCATCATCTTGAGAAATACAATAATGCATATACACGGACACACAGGTGGTTACTTACTTAAGCGAGTGATATATCAGACAAACCTACTGCTCACATTAAGTCAGATAAACTTAAATTGTTCTAACTTTCCACACTGCTAATGATAAACTGCTGTCTTTGCAACTGCGGGGCTGGTGTGTCCTGCATTGTCAGGCATGACCATGCACAGCCACTGGAGTGAATGAGTACAGGTGGAAGACTTAGATGCATTTCTTTTCCCTACTATACACAATACCTTTTTTTGAAAAATCCATCAATTTTGCGAGGTTTCCATTTCGATTTACAGGTGCATGTGTTTCAAACACCTTTATACCAACATAAAAGGTCACCGCAGGCCAGGTGCTGTAAAGAATTTGTACCTCTGTCCTACTTTTCATGTTGACTGTTTGTCCTGGTTGTCCCAGCAAACAAGAGACCACAAATACAAGACCTGAATAATTCACGATGAAGTGTAACGCGACCCTCTCCCATCGCGGTGATGCTGAAAATGACGGCAAATAACCCCAGTCCCAGTTTTATAATGAGCACAGAGCCCTGATCCAAGTGACCAGCCAGCTCAAGCAGTAGTCACACATATCTGGCAGCAATGTTTGTGAAGAAATGCCTTTCGCTGCTGACTTGACTCACTCGATCAAGTTAGTCACGTTTAAAACCAGTCGTTTTGGTTAGAAGTTTGAAAATAGACGCCAGTGACTGTGAACTCCAAACTGGTTGTTTGAGTAAATGTTACATCACACATGCACCTTCAATAAAAACCGGGCTCAGATAATCCGGATCGTGACTGCCAGCTCTTTGAAAGCTAGCTGGCAAATTTTGACAAATGCAGAGCATCGCTGATGAAGGAGAATATACAGATCCTATCTCCACTTCAGCTTCAACTTTGAGACGAGGTGTTTAAACTATTGCTGACAGCTTAAAAAGCGAATCCAATGTCCAGCTACCAATTCTGTACACCAACCTGCTCCCTATGGCAAACAGAAGAAGCTCGATGCTAGGGATGGTGTCTTGTCCTAAATGGTGACTCTGTGCCATGCTATTATGGCTACGACTATTCTCTGAAACAAAATATCAACGAACAATACACATGCTTACATAAACGCATTTGAGGCGTTCAAACGCATGGGGTTCTTGCACGGTTTACACACAGACCAACAACTTTATTTTTTGACGTGACAGACAATTTAATCACGCCCTCGGGGAGCTGCATTGTGCGTGAACGAATTTCTTGTCACAGAAAAATGTTGTTTGTTTTACAGGACGTGAGCCAAACCGTAACGTTTGGCTAGCAAGTGGCTACCCCAAGCCAGGCTAATCAGCGGCTAACGTTAGCTAACGTTAACGCTAGTAGCTGGAGTATCCCTTTACTGCTTACCTTGAACGGCCTCGCAGATGTTGTTTTCGTCGTCCCATTAAGTTTCCGTGCAGGCATCAACTTGTAAACAACACATACGTTTCCAGGACCAACAATTCCTAACTTTTTAGCATCTTCATAGGTGGAACTATGCGTAAAATCCCAAACCGGACCACAAGCGACAAAGTAATTTCTCCACCACTTACAACAACAACGTCAACCGAGGACTTCGCCCCGCCCCCCACGAATAGCTACCCAATCAGAGAGGAGAGTCTATCGTATTGACATTTACGAGAGCCAATGGCTGTTCTCGGAGGCTTTGACTGACACTCTCCGATAGAGTAAACACCAAATGAGAAAGACCAAGTAAAAGAAGTTCATTTGCCAATTGGCTGCAGGAGAATAAGGGACCAGTGGTTTTGTCCAAGTAGCCTATGAGTGTGTCACTGAGTCCGGAGTGACAGGTGCTTCAGAGTTGACAAAATAGCTGGGGCGTCACCATTGCTTGGGTGAGGTCATCTAGGATGATGTAAACCCTACGTCATTAGCGGTGCTAAATAAAAACAGCAGGGCACACGTTTGGCTTTTAAAAAGTTTAATTTTCCCAAAGTAATATAAAACAAAGCACTCCAGCACAATAAAATGCACATAGCACTGAGAAACAACATTTTGAGGAAATCGTGAAAATCATAAACATGTATTACCTACAAGTCGGCTATTGAAAGTCATCCATCTGTTGTGCTGTAACGCAGCACCAACATTAGGAATAAATTCAATGCTGCTAGTGGACAGCTTTATTCTTTTGTTATTCACTTTAAAGAGGAGCAATTCCTTTTAATATTTGAAAATAGCACAACTACATGCCAAACAACTGTTACCAAAAAATATTGTACAAAAACTCTTTAGTTTGCTCCTTGTAAGAACATAAGATTAACTGCCACCTCCTCCTGCCAAAGACAACTACCAAACTCAACGCCGCCTCCTGTCTGGACTTCTGCTGCGTCTCCGTCCACCAGCCCTGAGACAAAACACATGTAAGATTAACAAAAGAAAAAAAAAAAAAAAAAGAAAAAACTTACGTCATTTTTGGAATAAAGGTTGACAGCACAAGTTAAACACTGCTTTAAAATACACCCGACTTCTAGTTAACATGCCATCATACTGAATTTGCTGTAACCACACTCTCAACTGAATGAAATAACTGACCTTTGCCCAAAGACTGGAATATGATTTCTATTTGCCCAAAACTTCATATCAATAAAGATAAGCTTCCAAAAAAGAAATTACAATTTTTGGAAGGGGAGAAAAAAAAAAAAAAAAAAAAATCGCTTTAACAAAATGGAGCATGTATAATGCTGATACCAGTTCCCTTACCAGAAGGTTAGTGTCACTACAGGAAACCACACAGATAAACACACACACCACCCTCACCTCCTCTTGTTCTTGGGGGGCCCTCTGACAAATCCCCAGTCAACGCTGATAGGCTGGCCCATCAGATCCTGACCGTTGAGCCCTTCCATGGCAGCCTGGGCCTCTTTGTATGTTTCATACTCTACCAGTGCATAGCCCTGGGGACAGTTATTGGGACATCTGAGTTATTACACATTCATGGCAAAAGCTTTTTCAATGTAGTAAAAATGCATTTTCAATACTATTTTTTGTCTCTGAAGCATTGATGAGATCATCAATAAAATGTATGAAACAGTTAACATAAATCTTAGCCTGTAATGAAAGTGAAAATTTTCAACGCATAACTGAAAAGGCTATAGTCAAAGTGTCTCAGGCCAGAGACATATTCTTACTGTGCACGCAAAACAATGCTGCCACCTTGTGGCATGGCAGGAAGTTAAATCATACTGGGCGGTAAAATGTGTCAACATTCATGCATCATACTACACTGGAATGTAATTTACCATCATTTTTACCAAAATTAGCCATTAGCAAGTAGTGTGCTGGCAAGGTTTTAATACTTGTATCAATAAAGAAAAGGCTTGTAACACAGAATACGGATGGGGATCTGGGTTTGTACATACAACAAATGGTTCCTTTCATAAGACGGGAAAGATGGAAATGAAACATTTGTTATTTTAGTTTAATAGGATACTGTTGTAGCTTTGGATTTTCTCTACATTTGGAAAGGAATTATCTCTGAGGCTGAGTCATAGAAACTAGGGCGTTTTAGTCAACATGATTCCAGCCAAAACATAAAAAGACCTTTGCTTCATTAGATGGCATATATGGTCACAACAGTTGCAGAGGACCACAGACATAGAATCTGTTTCTGTACTTTCAGAAAACTTGTATGTTTGTTTCATCTTCACTCATTTTATACCTTCACATTTGACTTCCTGACCTGTGCTTTTAATTCACAAAAGATCTGTGTCCACAGCTTAACATCCAAGTTGACCATACATTGGATAGTTTTAAAAAATTAGATGCACAAGTGAAAAATGTCACACCAGTAAATTATTTAAGCAAGAGGCCGATAAGATGCCAGTGGAAATATAGAAACACTAAAAATTGTGTATCAAATGACTAAATAACCCAAATTAAGGACACAATTAATATTATTATTTATATTTATTTGTTATTTATCTCACCTTGAGGTAGCCTGTTCTGCGGTCAAGGTTGAGATGCAGGTTCTTAATCTCTCCAAACTCTGAAAATTTGTCATGAATGTCTTCCTCTGTGGCCTCTTCGTGTACACCTGTCACAAAGAGGATCCAACCCTCCACAGCTGCAACAAGATTTAGACAATAAAAGGCATCAAGGGTCAAATAATAAACCAATAATCCAGCATTTTCTACCAGGAGTTATGATTACTAGACTAGTTGAGACAGAAGCTAGGACTTTTGATGTCCTAGCTCCTGGATTGTGGATCCCCTCTGAAGGTTGGATCAGTGTTTCAATTATCTCAAAATTTCTTCTCAAAGGCATTTTTCTGACACTCACATGCGTTATTTGTTTCTACTTATAAGCAACAATTTTTGCTTGTGTTTGCCATATTTTATTCATGCAACTGCTTTATTATCCATTGTACCTATTGATTGCTGTGTGACTGTCTTACTCTCTGCAAAATGTACAAAGGAACACTGGCATAAGCAATATAAAGCCTACTGAGCTTCAGTTTACGCCTATTAACATTACATTTGCGTCACAGAGCTAAAATGCCACTTTATCAAAGAGCCATTTCTAGAATTTAAAAAAAAAAAAAAAAACCCTATTCTAACGATAAAAATAACACCCATGGCACGATAAAAGATGAATTCATTCTATTAATGCCTTTATCAAACTTTTCAATTTCTATATACTCTTATAAACATACTGTACAACACTGCTGTTATGTACGAAACAAACATTTGGTCAAGAAATTTTAAGTATAAGACAGTAACAACAATATTGACAGATATAACCAACAACAGAACTTCTCTTGGTTCACATACAAACTGAACGATGGCATGTAATTTCAAGCTACCTGGATAGGAAGAAAAAGAACTTGGGACACATGCAGCAGACAGATTTTAATGTATAACTGTTATCTATGTGCAAAAGTTTGTGGAGAAATTGAACAGAATTGGACGATGGATAGATTTCAACAGTTTTCTGAATTGGTGCCGACTATTTTCATGAACAACAGACAAGGTAAGAAATACAGCAATACTGATGATAAAAAGCAATGGCACCTCTGGTTGACAAATAAGTTATCTATACTTATTCTGTTAACGCATACTTAAACCAAATAACATCATTAGCATGAACAGCTGCACTTACATCTCTGGGGGCCCGGCTCGTCCCCATCCTGCTCCACAGTATCATAGTCCTCTTTGATTCTGGACCTGGCTCCTTCCTCTGGAAACAAGACAGAAGAATATTTATCACTGCTGGCTGAGCAAACAAAATATATTAAAACAAGTCATTAACTGAACAAACTAACCTAACAGTGGCAACTCACCTGAGCCAAAGCCTCGTCCTTTCCTCTTCTTGGCCTTCTCTTTTAGCTTATGGATGCTTTCTAGGGACAGAAAACACAAGCGGATGAAAACTTACGCACCGCACGTTGCGACATGTTTTCCGCGCTGCAGAAAGTTTGTACCGATCCTTTAAAAAAAAAAAAAAAAAAAAAAAAAAAAAAAAAAGTAATCTAACTAACCACGTGACTACATCAAACGGACACAAAACGCACGTTTGAAATACGCAAACAATTTAACTTCGTATTAGCTGTTATCCTACGTTTCTACGAGGATTCAACTAGCGTGCTAACGGCGGCTAGCAACACGCCAAGCGTACGTAATATAGTCGTTAAGTCAATATAAAGTTTTATTTAATTAGTTAACACGTTTTTAATCGGCCAACAGTAAAATGTTATATGAATCTGACCATAAGAGAGTAACAACCCCGACCTAAGTAACTTGCAAAGAGCGTCTGAATGAACCTCCAGCGCATCATTAGCTTAGTGTTAGCTTGTTAGCATTTCCCAGGCCTCCAACCACGCACTCGGCGTTGGTTGAATTGTCGACCACGGTCTCTTTCGTGTGGACTTCAGTATTTACAAATCATTTAGACGCCTGGGATGTAGAGCAACTCCCGCTAACCGGTACAAGTATTATTTTTACCATCACCATCCTCATCCATAGGAAAGTCCTCGCCTCCCGCTTCATGAAGGTCCAACACGTCCGCCATGATGTCTGTGTGTGTCTGCGGCTGATCTACGCAACGTGCGTACGTGCAAAGCGCAAACAAGTCGGCGGATGTTGCCAGTTTGCGTAAAAAGTACGTAAAGAAGGCGAAGAGAGACGATTCTTTGAATTTGATTTTTAAAAAGTGTGTTTTATTTTGCTGGATGTTTTGTTGCATTTTATGACTTTGTGTCTTCGTCTTTTTTTTGTCACAATATTTAAAAAAAAATGAATAAAAGCAACGTAAGCCATTCACAGATTTCTCCATTGTTATTATGCCAAACAAGTTTCCTCACCAGCCCGTAGATAGTAGCAAAGAAAATATTCAGTTTAAAATTTGAGGAGCTGCACTGTCATGAATGCAGCATCACTGAATATTGCACATATTCTCATTCAGATGAAAGACATTATATATAATACCTGTAGATTATAAGATGCCCTGATGGTGAAAACTGTAAACCTCTGTGCTCATAAGTCCCAGGGCCAACATTCAAACCTGTCAGTGTTGTACAATGAGGATGTTGTGCAATAAGTTTTAGTTTTCTGCTCTGTATATAGACACAGACATTCAAAAAAGTGGAGATCGAGTACATTGGAGTCTTGTCAGTCGATGAGGGTGAAAGAAAGGGTCACTACTGATCAGGTGAAGGCTGCAACAATCTGAGAATAAGGGCAGGCTATTACAGTGATCATTTCCAATATCAGTGGTCATAAGATAAAGGCAATGAACAACAGCTTTAAATCACAGATTCAAATGGGCAAACTTTTTTTTCAACACAAGGTGGCAGGGCTCACCCATTACTCAGCCATTTCAGAAGCCTGCTCTTGCAATGCCTTAGAAAGATGCCCTCTAATGGCCAGTGCCAGTACCTCACCAGAGGAACCTTTTAAATCTTTGGGGCAAAGGGGTTGCTCTGCTTGCCCGGTTTCCTGTGCAACCCACAACCACGACAAAAATATGGATTTATGAATGATTAAAAGCAAAGTGAGGAGTCAGAGAGTGACTGGTTTTGTTTTGTTTTGTTTAGACTAATGTGCTTTCCTGAGCATTTACCACAGTATGTTAAACCAGCAGAGGTATGCAAGCAAGGCTGTGTGCTGGGTTCATGAAAGCTTTTCATATATTTGATAATTCATTGTTAATGATCCAGTATGTCAAATATCTCAAGTAAATAGTTTGAGGGTATAAATGTGTGACGCCCCTCACAGTTCTTCACAAAACTATCACAAACCTGAAGTCATTGTGATGGTTGCAAAGGAAAGATAACAGCTGACCTGAACTTTAATCTTATGGATATTGAACTAGCATGTAAGCATGTGCATATGGACATCACCTTTGCATCAATAGGCAACTGCACATACTGTTGGTCGAAAGTTTTCATGACAACATGACATGAATCCATGAAACAGTGACAATGAGTCACATAGCTCTGCAGTTGAGGAATAATGTTTTTCTTAATATCTTCTTGAATCCATATTCATTCAAAAGGGACATTTGTCTTGTCGTATTGGGTTTTGAATTATCATCACTAATCCAGTCATTTTGACCTCACTGCTCCCATCAAAGAAAGCACCCTTACATTCTGTTAAATATGCTTTGAAAGGCAGAATCCAAAGTGGCACACACACAGAAGAAAGTGTACACGACTTGTGAAAATTAAACACAAGCAACATTTTTACTTCCAACACTTTACACTTCATTTGTTCAGAGCCCGATAACCTTATTTACTCATTGTTCACAGAATTTGGTGCAGTACGAAGATGTGCACGAGCAGATAAATATGTGGGTTCTATGGTGAAACTTCAGATGCATTATGTCCAACCTTACCCGCTGCTTTAACATAAAACATAAAACAAAAATTATTTTAAGTAAAGAAAAATATCAGTTTGAAGATTTGTGGAAACGTGACGCAGCGATTTTTTAAAAATGTGAAGTAACGAGACAAAGAAAGAACACGATAACGCATAGTGTGCGGAAACTACAGTGTCTTCTGATGTAGGCTATCTACTGAGATGAGTTTATCAGGAGCTCTTCTTTCAGTCTGTTGAATGGAGCAACTGCTGATAGGGCTGAGTAAATGAGCTCCAAGGCTTTGTCAGCAGAATTCAGAAATTGTCTCATCAACTGAGCCTCTGTTGTAGTAACTGCTGCCATTACAAAAAATGTAAATAAATAATAATACTGCAGAAAATAATATACACTATGGAGAAAGAAATAATTGACACAAAAATGTAGATATTTACTTGGTTATGTTGCACTTTTTTCTGTTTTTTTTTTTTTTTTTTCAGTAGACAATTGACACATACCTTTAAATCAGTTACTGAAAGTGTTTTGTGTTTTATACAATATTGGGGTAAGTATTCAGATCATTTTTTCTTAAGTAACAGTAGCAATTTATCAAGGAAAAAAAAACTGCACTGCAAGTTAAAGTCCTACACTCCAAGTACTTCCGTTAAGCGCTGTTACAGGAGTATAAGCAGTAAAATGTACTAAAAATGATCAAGAGTAAAAGCATTCACAATTATATTACTTGACTGTTGTTGCTGATGTGCTATTGCTATTTGTTGTAGTTGGTTGAAATAAAGGCAATTTTGCTACTTTAGATACTGTTGGAGTTTAATTTATAACAATAGATCATATTTAAATTATTTTGTTTTGAGTGAAAAACCTTGCTTATCAAAGTAAACAGTAGCTTCAGTTGCGAAATAAAAGAAAAGTATAATTCCTCCCCTGAAATGAAGTATAAAGTAGCACAAAACTCAAGAATAGTACAAGCACCTCAAATGTACTGAAGTGTGTGAATTAATGTTGTTGTTATAATTTTAGAATCAGGTGAAGATTCTGCAGGTCACAGTGGTTCATGAATGTCATCTCTCTCTTGTCACACTCAGAGTGAACTTTGTGCCGTTCTTGTCACAGCTATCAAGCATCAAGGTTCAGCCAACACAATGATTGTACTCCTCTTGTCAGATCAGTTCTTTGCGTTGGAAGTGATTAAATTGTGATTAGCTGTGATTTACTCATCCTTTGGAGCTATAAAAGCCTCTAGCTCCCTGACAGAAGGCACCATTTGGTCCAAGAACTCCAGGAGTTAAGGTATGTCTCCTGCTGCTTTGCCTTCCTGTGTTTCTTATTCTTTGTGCAGCTGTGTGACCAGAATGTACTATTCATATGTTGAGAAAAACACCTTGAATATTGCTTATATTTCTTCCTTCACCAGGAATGCATTTGCTTGCAACCGCATTTCCACAGTTTGCAATGAATAGTTTTTACAACCTTCAGTGCTGTCTGACTGATCCTTTTAACTTTCTTCAGGTTGGTCTCCCTCATCTGCAGCCATGAAATTCTCCCTCGTTGCCGCTCTTGTTGTTGTTCTGGCTGTTGCCCACGGTGAGACATTATTCCATTGATGGAAAGGAAATGACATTACGAATGTGTTTTTAAAATCATATACAATTTTAAATTTTGTATCTTTCTGAATCTATTTAATTTTTTGCACCCTTTCTTTTTAACATTTCAGTATCTTAATTTTACCATTACCATTGTGCGGTGTACATCTTACAGGATTTGAATTCTCTTTTTTAGTTTTAGACAGAAACAAAAACCTGAAAGTGAACCAAATTTAAAGGGTTTTTAACATAGCGTGCATGCATTTCCTTCACTCAAATGAATTTAAGCCATTTGTGATTATGTTCTTCATCTTCCAGTTCAATTGTGCAATTTCTAACTAAATAAAGTGGATTTGAATAAAGTTTAAACATGTGCTCACAGGCTCTGAGGCTGTGTCACTGGTGAAGCGTGACATCCAGTCTGATGTGGACAGGATCACAAGGCTCATCAATGACATGTCTGCCAGCATCACCACTGCAACCCAGGAGATGGTGGAGAAGGTGAAGGCCCTTGAGGTGACTAACACTGCCCAGTAAGTAACAACCAGCTCAAAAATCTTTCTCTACTTTCTTACTTTTTTATCATCTAGAGCTTTAACTCAAACCTAGAGTAACTACACAGCATTCAGTCATTCATGGTTGTTTTATGGACAAAGTATTGTTCTTATGTCTGGGTGCATTAATATAGATTTTGTGGGAAAGGGCATTTAGCAAAGTGCTTCAGCATAAAGTCTAAATGTAAATGGGTAATGAGCGTATGACAGATAAATTGTTCTTTAAGCGTTATGGTCTAAATGGCTTTCAATGAAAGTTCCAGAAGAGCAAATTTTCCCTCTACTAATTTGACTTTATTTTTTATTTTTTGATATTCATTTTAATAAAATTTGACATTAAAAAACAGAAAACCTTATGTAACTGAGAGCTTGGGAATAAGTGGTTGGCAAAATACATGTAAAACCACCTTTTAGGTAATAAAATTGCTTGTTTTTGAGGTGAAAGTCACTATCGGTTTCTAGAATACATGCCATGTGCCCTTAATTGACCTTGTGTAATGGCAACTGGTCATCAAGAACATAAGATTTTTCTTAAGAGGCACACTAATGAATTGCTAAGCAGTTTTAGATAATTTTTCTTTATTAAAAGACAAGTCAAAGTCAGCATCAGCGAGTAACAGAAGGTTGTCACTTCCTCCAATTACCACAGGACTTACATGGACGACAGCAGGGCCAGGATCCAGCCTCTGGTTGACAAGGTCCAGGCTGAGGCTGCCAAGCTGCAGGAGCAGGTCAAGCCATACATCACCAACATTGAGGATCAGATCAAGCCCCTGACTGTGAACCTCAACGCCCAGGTCAAGCCTCTGACCGACAACTTCCACGCCCAGGTCAAGCCTCTGACCGACATGATGGAGAACCTCTTCAAGCAGGTGATGGACCAGACCAAGGCCCTGCTCCCCCCTCAGTAAAGCTCACTGTTGGTTCGCTCCAGCTACAACAATACCCGAGGGCTAGGGCTCACATTTGGTTTTACCCAGAATGCTTTGTTGGTGTTTGTCTGTTGTGCTACTCCATTTTTAAGTCATCTGAGATGTGATGCTTGAATGCAATCATTAAAGGAGTTTGAAAGTAATTTTTCTGAGCTGACGTAGTCTTCATTTTGACCTCTATGATTTATATTAATTTAAGTACAGGAGTTTATTTATGAAAAGCCAAAGGGCAAGTAATAATGTTGAAATGAAATAAATTTGAAGCAGAACCTGATGAGAGTTGCTCATTGCCGTGAACGTCAATATCTACATTACCTCTAACCTTTGAGTCATTGAGGTTTTCCATCATTTGTGGTTCAATATTCAGAAGCAGGCTGTCAAATAGGTTGGAGTTCAGTTTACAGCATGGATAAGACCAGGTTGATGAGATTAACCCAAATTCATGGAAGTATTGACTTTGAGCCAATAATTAACTTAATACACAATCAGAATGATAACAATTCTGTTCATGTTCAAGTCTCACTTCACCTGTTTATCACAGCAACCTTAAAGGTGAAAGGAAATAAAATCACCCCCACAAGTACATGAAGAATATAAGAAGATTATTTGCTTACTACGTGGCCAAATCAGTAAATATATGATACACCTAAATACAGTTTCTTCATTTTCTCTCGATAAACATATCCATAACCAACCTGTTGCACAAGCAGAGCACTTTAAAGCTAGAAATGCAGGACATCATTACTTAGATTTTTAACACCATTAAAACTGTATGTTAAAATGTATTTTTTGTTCTTTTAACAAATTACCTCATAAAAATTCAGCTTCTTATCAGTCAAATCTGTCTCCTGTCTGTATGCTGTTGTCTCATACTTCACTTACCACAGACTCTGCAGAGACGAGCCTGGATTCATTTCCTGCACTAAAGTTAATTTGAATACGTAAATCACCCTGAAACCTAATTAAAAAGGCCCATTAAAGATCTGCAACGATTTTCAAATGTGCACTTGAAAATACCCTCTTTGTTAATTATGAGTTACTCAGCTAAAATTGAACAATAATGTGCACTGATATTAAGTGTTTTTCATGCTATTAGAAATTCACATTTCAAGCAGTCTTGTCTGACCCAGTCTTTCCATTGACCCAGAGCTGTGTGGCTTCTCCATTGGGATGAATCTTGAATTTGATCTATATTAGTCTGTTGTGCACAGTAGGTAAAGAGTGGAATTACTGCTACACTTTCTTGGAAGGCAACTGGAGCTTCTTTTTTTTTTTTTAATCTTTTATTATGCAACAACCCAAAGGGACTTTTCATAGACTTGGCCTGAGTTCAAGCTTTTGTCTCAAAGCAGTGAGGGAGACAATGACTTGTTGTCAGTTTAACTACAAAACAACAAAATCACTAGTCTTCCAAGCTGCTGTGGACTCCTTCATCTGGACAGTAAAGCCATGAGATTATTTTTGTCTTTGTAACTACAAATCTTTGAAAGCATCGAACCAATTAAATAATTTAAATATGTATATCAGCTCACTCAATAAAATGCACTCCCTCTAGTGATAATCGGCCTCTTGCAGTTCTGTTGCAAGGCTACAAGCTATACTCAAGATGGCCTCCTTGAGCTAACATATGATCCAAATCCTCCTGTTGAGGCGAGGGAGGGCTGAAGGAGCTTTTAACAAAACCTCCATGGTTCACCTTCAAACCAAACTTTCCTCAGAACCCTTCGAACTTCCTGGATGAAGGCCGGAGCCTGTTTTTTGCAGGTCTGAGTGGCCTTATCCTTGTGCTTATAGAGATTAAATTAATCAGCTGGCAGCCTGTCAAGTAACCATCTGTAAAAGTGCTTGAAAGAAAAAAAAAAAAAACACTTAAAGAATAGAGAAACAATTTCTCCTGCACAGAGTTATTATTTAAATTACTGCAATTATCTCTGTATGACTACTTCATTATCTTTCCTCCAGCATTTTTCATATTTGAAAACAGGAATCATGAAATCATCTTGCAGCTCTATTTACTTATATTGAATATTTTGTTCCCTTGTGCCACGACACTGATTGATAGTTGATTGCTAAATCTATGTATTTACTAAAACTTGCAAAACCTGCAGATTTTCTACCTTGAAATACGTAAAACAACTGTTTAGTGTGAACCTGGAGGACTCTGTGTCTGAGAGCCTGACGTTCCGGAGGAAGGACGAGGCCAGGGGCATGGATGAAGGCAGATGTTTGAAGCTGGTCCAGGGGGGGTCAGGGGTTATATGCCAGNATATATATATATATATATATATATTTAGCAGATCATTAATTAGGTTTAGACTAATTAAGGACAGTAATCTTAAAAGGCATTTGCATTTGTTTACCAACAGCATAATGTAAAACGTTGCATTAAAAAGAAAAACTGTAACAATCATACAATTAAACTTTAATTGCTTGAGTCATTTTTTCAGCAAATATGCCAAACATTTGATGGCTGGCAGTTCTGAAATGTGAAAATTTGTTGCTTTTCTAATAATAAACGCAATATTTAGCAGTTTCTTTGTATAAAACAAGATATCTGAAGACGTCACTTGATGGTATTTCTCAATTAAAAAACATGATTTGCAGCCCCATTTAGAAGAAATAACAGTATATAAGAGACTGCAAAGGAAAATACAATATTACATAAAGATGAGTAAAGGATAGAAAAAAGATGTGAACAGATTAGTGGATTTTTGCATCCGATAATGATTTTTATTTTAATTTTCTTGTTGTTTGGATTGATCACTTAACTAAGGTACACGAGAAAGTGAAATTTTTTTTTTCTCCTGATGAATTTTATAAACCAGCTCCCACTGAGCTCCGCTGACCCCTCCAAACTGAAAACTACTGTTTAAATTGAATATTTCTGCTACTCTATCCCACAGAGTGAGCTCAAGTTTACTGGTTCCATGGACAAGGTTTTTTATGTCATCAATAATAATCAATATGTATTTGACATCTGAAGTCAGCTTTTGAGGGAAGACGTCCAGTCAGTTGTTTCTCACTGGCACTTTGCCATTTCGTTAATGCTTCAGCAGGACACATATTACACTGCTGGACACTTATTATAGTGATGGACACATATTACAGTGAACAAATTATACATTACATTAGATGGTTGATTTATATCGGGAAAGCACTTTAATTGAAAATGTTATACAAACAAGTCACACTATATATTTGAATTATAATATACTTACGTCTTAAATGTACATGTAACCTGTTGAGAATAAGAAACGGCTGTTGTCATAGGATTGTCCTGTCGTCTTCATGTATGTTCTGTAAGTGTTAGTTGCTTATTCTTTAGCTCTAGCAGATAAAAACGTTTTTCTCCTCACAGATAAACATTTAGTGAAGCTATTCTTCAGTCTCTTTCGTTGCTGCCTGTAGAAAAAGTGACTAATTATTGCTGCATTCACAGCCTTGCACTTACAATTTGCCTGAAATTTCACTGTGTGAAACTGATTCCTCCTGAATTTGGAGAATGATGTGAGTATTTACTGAAACTTGAGAGCACATCGGCCAACAGTGCTGCCATCTCTCCGGACCCTCCACACAGACGAGCCTGTGTGAATGTGTGAGTGTGTGTGAGTGTGTGTGGACTGCACAGACACAATGAAACCTGATCTGCATCTATCTGAGTGTATGTGTGTGTGCACACATCTACAGTATGCCAATGTGATGTGAGCGTGCCGTTCTGAGGTGTGCATGTTTGTAGATAACTCCCTGCTTGTGTGTGATTTTCAATCTAAGAGTGTGTGTGTTTGAAATGCTTTTCATTAATGATTAAAAACGACCAGATTTGTCTGGACGTCACATGTGTGTACAGCAATTTGGTGTTAAATGCAGGGATGCAGAGACAGAATGGACCACTCGCACAACTGAAAATCAATAAGAGAAAGCGGGTGACATTGGCAGACAATGGCGACAAAGTCACAACATATATATATAAAAAAAAAAAAGCATTAATTTGGATTGGTAGAGCTAAATTACTGCAATATACAGCAAAATAATCAAAGAAAATATTCAAAAGGCCATACAAATATTCTTGCTACCTATCAGTCAAAACAGTTCAAAAACACACGGCCACTTTATAATGAGAGACACACAGATTTATCTGATGGTAAAATTGTTGGCACTTACCATTTCTGAATTGGGCACCCGGGGTCATCCACAAGGGCGTCGATTGCAGGCGCACAAAAGAGGAAGCGGAGTCTTTGTCAAAAAAAAAAAAAAAAAAATGTAACTCACTTGAATTCACAAAGGAGATGTTTAAAAAAATGTTCGTGGGCTCAAAGAAAATATGCTAAAATGATTTTAGGGGTTGGGGTTAAGAAAGTGGAAGGGTTGAGGGGGCCGGTTCCTAACAGCTAGTGTTGAAGACAGCAGAGTCGATGTTGGCCTCTGAGGAAAAAAAAGGACACAGTCTGTCTCCATTGACCAGTGGAGAACACTGATAGATATGTTTTTGCTGGCATGGGTTATGTTTTTACTCAGAACTGACAGACAGACAGCCCCCATGCACACAGGTGCTATTCAAGGAAACTGTGTAAAAGTGACGTCACTGAGAAAAATCTAGCCCACAAACCTTTTCAACACTCAAGTCCCTCCCACTACATTTTGCTCTGTTCATATTTTTTCCATTTTCTCCTTTTCTTCTCTCTCTGTATCTCCACTTTTCTCTCCCTCTCTCTCTCCTCAGTCTTTGTCCACCCATCTTTGTGGATTTCTATCTCTCTCTATCAGTCTCTCAGTCTATAAAGTGCATTTCAACAAACTATGAAGCCATAAACACACCGTGTGCTGTTAACCTGCAAAAAACCCTTTCAGGCATCTCTCTGTTTCTTTATCTCTGTTTCAGTTTCTGTCTTTATCGCTCTCTGCCTCCATTTCTGTCTCCTTCTCACACAAACACAGAAGCACACAGACACACACATATAGGGTGAATACGCTACGCCATATAAATCATTCAGTGTTTGTTTTCATTCTATACACTCTAAACGTGTTTGCTTCTCCGCTGTTTGTGTGGCTTTTGCAAATGTGCGCAGCTCCTGATGTGAAACCACCAAATGAAGCTTCCCCCAATTTTCATAGCCCTCCAATTTAGAGCACAGTCGTCTCTCTCTCTCTCTCAGTCCCTCTCTCTCTCTGTCTCCCTCTCTCTCTCTCTCTCTCTCTCTCTCTCTAATGCTGAAACACCACTTTGTGAAATTACAGTACAATTTTGAAAAGTAGAAACAGGCAGCAGGCAATTCAGGTGCTCAGCCTCGGCAACAATAGAGTGCTGGCCTTGGTGATGGTTGCTAGGCGATGGAGGAAATACAATGGCTTCCTCTGAAACCAAAGGCCCTTAAGTGGACTGACAGCAGTGAAAGCACACACACGGACACACACACACACGCACACACACACACACACACACACACGCACACACGCACACACACACACACACAAAATGCAGGGAAAAGGAGAGTGCAAGTGAAGCTGTGCACCTCTGTGTGCAGATGCTCGACCAAAATATTGCATTTGCTGTTTGGAACATAAGGAGGAATTGGACTGAATCAGGTTTTTTCTTTGGCTAGCACACAAGAAACTAGCAGAAATCGGCTGAGTAGTCCTGGATCAGGGAAAGCTATGTCTGTATTGACTGTATAAACAACATGCCTCCATTGAATACATATGTTTTAAGGCCATTTTTCTTTTTGTTTCGGTAGACGGCTTGGGATAACCTGATAGTGGTAGATAATGTTTCAGACGGAGCAATGTATTGACCAATCACATGATCAATAGAACAACAATCAGTGGCTGCACACGTCTGGCAGGCTGTCTGCTTCTCCAACCTTACAGATGACCATCTCTCTGCTGCCCGTCTCCACAAACATCCATCCATCTGTCAAGTCAACCAGTCAACCGACTAATGACACAATAATGTAAATAGTCAGAATGTCATTTCAGCCTCTATGTTTTAAAACCAGACTTTTGCTCACACAGTGAAAAGAGCACGAGGGAAAAATATAACTAGGTATAAAAGTATTTAGAATCATAAGCTTTTTTCCTCAAAAATCAATCAAATCTATGAGTTTATTATCACCAGGGGTGGGATGTAAATAAGTCGGCTATTTTACCACAGTTCAGATGCAAACATTGCACTTTATTCTCCACTACCTTTATTTATCACCTTTAGTAGTTACTTGCCAGATTCAAATTAATAATACAAATGATAATCAGCAAATAAATTATGATGAATTATTATAGATTAAGATAAGACTTACTATCATCCCCTAGGGAAACATTTATAAACTGTCCTTAGTAATCCCTTTTTATTCATTTAGTAAATGAAGCAATTAAAATGTATTCCATCTTTAACAGCTGCAACATACAAGTGATAAATACATTCATGTTACTATATTTTTGTACTTTCATCAAAGTAAACTGACTTTAGAAGGAGAATTTAACAAAGTAGCCAAAAAAAAAACTAGTAACAAAATGTGGATAAACTATTTGTGGTTTTTGATGCTCTCATGTCAATAGTTTTTATCATTAAAGGACAAAAAGAGGTTTGAAAAAATACGAGGAATGCTCCTTTACCTCTCCACTTTACCGCTCCTGTGTTTGATTGGCAGCAGATGGCAGGCTGAGCCTCGACAGGAAGTGAGAGGAAAAAAATAAACAAACTTAGATAGTTGCAGTGTATAAAATCAGATCTCTCAGTCAGTACACTCCCTCCCATGTAGCACACTGTGTACTCACTCACTGCTGTAGTGCATGAATTTCAACAGGGCAGTGTCATCCCAAATTAAACACTGCTGCACTCATCAGAAGTGACTATCTCAACAGGTGATCGTGACTGCTGCTCAACTGCTTTTCTCACTTTTCTTCAAAAGCAATGTTTTATTTTCCTCTGTGTTCCCCCTGTATCGTGTGGCATAATATTCAGTGTATGGTGACATTGTGACACCGCCGCTGACCTGTTCTCCTACGGGCGCCATTTTTACTAGTTTGAAAAAATACATTGGTGGTCCTTCCGCTTCCGCTACGTAGTCAAGATGGCGACTGTTGAGGATAAGAAGTATCCATCATTTTTTATTGAATATTTTGCCATTTTAGGTCCATTATCCAGGTACTTATAGTGCACTACATGTTGTCATACATGTCAATTTGAACTTACTCATGCACTTAAAATAGCAAGTGTGTATATGTGTGTAAAAATGAAGAGTAAGGGCTAAGGCAGCATCCTGAACTGACATAAGTGATATTTGAAGATAAGTACATGGAGTTTAATGCACTGCTGCTGACCACTGTATAACCCCCCCCCCAACACACACACACACACACACACACACACACACACACACACACACACACACACACACACACACACACAAATATTATTTCTGTCACAGTTCATTCCTTGGTCTTTTAGTACAAAATCATGACTAAATGACTGACTGTACTAAAAAAAAAGTAATTTAAGGTTAATAAGGTTAGTAATTTAAAAGCAGTGACCCAATGAAAGGACAACTTGTGAGTTGCTAGACTGGTGTTGTTAAGATTAATATCTGGTTTCTTCTTCCTCAACAAGGACCGCATATGCTGGAAAGCAGTTACTTACTTCAACTAACTAAATTCTCTTCCATTGTTTATCAGCTGATGAAAATCAGCAACATATCAGAGGCCTCATGTGCCACAGAAAGATTTCCCTAACCTTGTCATTATATGACAAGTTGCACACAGGCACAATCAAATGGAGCGTAGCCAGTGTGACTGCCTGCCTCTGATTGGACAATGATGTTGATTACATGGAAACGTGAAGTTTCCATAAGTGAACAATTTGACTGGCTGTAAAAAAACAACTTCTCTGTGTAGATGGACAAACCCAAAATTAGCATGGGGAGGTTCAAAAGTCATGTTGCCTCAGTAATCCTGGTTTTGGCATCTAAAGAATCAAGTGTTTTTCGATTTTCCTTTAATAATATTCAAGCAGAATCAGGCCCACCATCTGCGGGCTCAAAGGGCATTGATGACTCCAGCCCAAGGCCTGGGGGGGTGGGGGGGGGCATGCACAGGTCTATGGTTGACCCTTAAATTGGATCAAGTAAAACAATTTACTTAGTGATTTATTACTGACAATACAGTTTATATATATTTATGTATAAATATAAATTGGACTGGTCTGTGAACAGGGCCTCCTGTCTGTGTTAATTCTTTAACTGAAGCTGAATGTTTGCTCCCTCAGTCACCTGTGGACATGCAAGATAGTCTGGACCAGAGGTTTTGGCAAAACAGAAGCAAAAGAGAGACACTCAAGGAAACACACACAGGAGAGGTAAACAGTCTGACCAGTGTGATCAGCCCTCCAACTAATTTGTTATGTTATATTATGTTATATTTCCGGGCTATAACAAGTGCTGCTGTGGCTGCTGAGGCAGCAAGAGAGTGGCAGTAAGGGATAGCTGCAGCTAATGAAGAGAGAGGAAGAGGAGGAAAGCAGCCAACATGCTACTGTGAGAGAGCCAGCCAGGGAAGAAGCAACAGGTGAGACTGAGAGCAAACACTGAAGCAGAGCTGTGTATATTATGTATTTTTCACAAGGTTTTCTGGAATTAAAATATTTGCAGTAGAGCACCTTATATACCATATATACATTACCCCCATTCCCCCTTGGCCATGATGGGTTGGTAGTAGGTGGTGGTGTTGAAGTGGGTGTGGATGAGAGGCCTAGTTTGGCAAATTCAGTCCCTCTGTTCATATTTCCTAATGATTTATGAAAGTAAAAAATATGGATTGGTATCCTCATGAATTTTTAACCTATATCAAATTATAAGTATTAGTAGAAAAGAATTGTTAATTAACATTTGGTCCACTTTACAAACAGTATTCTGACAAACACAGAAAGCTCTCTCATAGAAACTAATTATATTTAACATAACTTTTTTTATTTGGCTTATTTTTTTCCCTAAAAGGTGAAAAAGGAACAGGAACAATGTACAGTACTGTTTAATTTTTTTCAAGTTGAGCAGCAAATGAAGCCAAACTGCTACACGGTCTTGAAAACAGCATTAGTCCTTTTGGGGGATGACACTGCTCTGTACCTTTGTACTGTTCTTTTGTGGCAGCCCAATCAGATAAGTGCACTTTGCTGGGGGTGTTTGACTGACTGAAAATAACAATGTAACATATAAGGAATGCATTTAGGTCATTTTTTTCCCTGTCACACGATGGTCCTCTTGACAGTCTAAAGCTTTATTCTGTAGGATAAACTTGAGTACATCAGTGAATATAACCTAATTAAATGTCTATTGTCTGGGGGTGTATGAAACATATTTCAGTGAAATTAGTTGTATTAAGGCAACAAAGGGTGTATTCAAGAATGCTACAAGACCTATGGTAATGTCTTTATTTCTTTAACAATAGCCATCACAATTTGGAGGTGCTGCTAGGATAATTACAGCTTGGCAGTTTAGGCTTCCTGGCCACGCCATAAACACTGTGCAATCAAATGAGTCGCCAGGGCACACACTGACCTTTTGAGACATTTTTAACAACGCTGAAAATACTACGAAGGGCAGTATCTCTCTGAAGTACTCCCTTTCCCCTTCAATCTCATTTCCACCCCACACAACTCCCTCATCTGCTGGAGGGAAACTGAAGCACCACTTCAAACCAGCGCTATTATTTGCTCCTTTCGGGGCTCGGCCCCTGAAGTACTGCACTCAGTTAGGACCTGTAATGTAGATTCCATTTCAGCTGCCATTAGGATTCATCCGTTATATCAGACCTGCCTGTCCGTTATTTCTATACTGCTCTCTTCATCCTCCATGCCTTACTGCCACGCGCGGCCAAGCACCCCTTCCCCCCTCTGTTTTTTGTAATACCACTCCTCCACTCATCCTCTCATTCGTCCCCGCTCCTCCACCCATCTGTCCCCCTATCCCATCCTGCTATCTCTCCACTCCAGCACTCATCTGACCACCCCTGTTTCCTTCCTCCTCCCTCCTCTCCTTCCATCCACTTCACTCCACTCTACTCCCATCCCCAGCCTTGCCCCCAGGGGAGCCCTGCAAACTGCTTATTCAACAATCGGCTGCCATAAAGATATGTAATGACATTTTTGAAGGCAAAGAGGCCTGTGTGGTTTTTAATTCATATTTAATGGCTGTCAGGCTAAATAGCCCACTATCCTAAATGGGAGAGAGGCTGCTGCTCTTCCACTTAAGACTGAGAGCCGTCTGCTTGTGGATATCTGCTGCCTGTCCAGAGCTTCTGCTGCGGCTGCTGCTGCTGCTGCTGCTCCTGTTGTTCGTTTCTCCTTTTGGAAAATCACTAAATTCATAACTCAAGCTCACAGAGAAGAAAACTGATGGGGTGGTGGATGTTCTTATCCATTTAAGTTGAGCAGTAGTGTATTCAAATCTTTTACTTAAGTAAAATTATTAATACCTACATGTAAAAAAAGAAAAATAAACATTTTTTTACATGTAAAAGTCGTGCACTCATTTGGAGAATATACAGTCTGAAAATATAATACTCAATATACAGCAGGATTACTCCTGTCATGTTTATTATATATTATATTACTGGATTATTATTACATCATGTTAGTTAAGGCGCTGATTAGCTGAAGCTAATTTTCACAACTAGTGATTGTTTTAATTATTGAGTCAAATTAACTATAAAATGAAAGTAAATTGATTTAATTCCCAACAGTTTTACAATCCAAAACTGAAAGAAAGGTGTTCAGTTTCAGAGCTGAGCATCAAATACTCATATCAGAAGCTAGAGACAGCAAATATTTAACATTGTTGCTTAAAAATGAATGTGAAGTTTTCATCTGTAGTCTGATTAACAGTCTAGTTTTCAAATCTATGTTGGCAAAAAGTACAATATCTCCCTCAGAAGTGTAGGTAAGTGTTATATAGCATCAAATGGAAATACTCAAGCCTAAGTGCCCTATAACTGTGCTGAAGTGCAGTATTTGAGTAAATGTTCTGCCAGTGATCAAGAGCACTGTGCTGTTTCACCCCGGACAGTATTACAAAAAGTCAGAAATCTACTTTCACTTTAAAACCACTCTGTCATTACCTGTTTACACTTTTCTGAAATCAATTGCAATTACAATGTGATATCAAATAAAATCATAATCAAAATTGTTATCTTGGTATTTAGTATGGGTCTTATAGATAAACAGTTAATAAGCAGAGATATGAGATTTCAGCAGCATGTTTGTCTGTTCAGTCTGAATTTGTGACTTATACTTTCTGCATTTTCTCCTCAAGAAAATTATTGTCACCTTTCCTATTTTTGACTGTGCCACAGCTCATACCACTGTTCTCTAACAGTCACATTCCTCTTTATAAATGCTGAATTGTTATCTTTTCCTCAATTTCAAAATGACTCAGTTCACTCTTTTCTTTTATATATTTACATAAAGCTGTGCGGGTTTTAACTGCTGATCATTTTCAACCTTTGACAAAACCTTGTCTTTCCAAAAAAAAGAAAATGTATTTCAGTTGCTTTGCTTGTGGTCAGCGCAGAGATAAACACAGAACATCCAGCATTTTTGGTTTATCAAGGTGTAGATACTTTATTTTGCAGGTTAATGTGGCATAGAGCTCAGTCAATAACTCATCTAGTCTGTTGACCAAACAACAACAAAACAAAAACAACCAAAATTAGACGATGCTAGTTTAAATGTGATCTACATTCCTTTAATAGTCCAGGTCCACCACAACCTGATGGACATTAAATTTTGTACAACTACAAAGTCAAAACAGTAAATTGTCCAACACTCAGATTTTCCGCTAAATGCATCTGCAACAGATGCTATTTTATTAACCTCAGCTGTATTTGTGTCTTGTGTAAAGAAGCAAATGTTAGCATGCTAACACAGTAAACATTACACCTAAAAATCAGCATGTGAGCATTTTGTCCTGGCGACATTAGCATTAAGCTCAAAGTGCGGCATCACAGAGCTGCTAGCATGGCTGTAAATTTGTATTTGTTAGATACTTTTAGAAACAACAGTTTAACTCTCATGCATATTTTCTTTTCATTATTCCAAAAGTTTTTCTCTGGCTGCCAGCTGGCCAAGTCGTCCTCCATTCTCCTCCACCTGCCAGCCAATGCTCAGCCGATGCCTGCCGCTAATCTCCATCCAGGCAGGAGCCCGGATGTTTTCAGAGCTGGGACTGTGTGTGAGGTGTTTTCCTTGACCGGCTGGAAAATGTGAGTGAGTGGGAATTGATCCTTTTTCCTACTTAAGAGTTACTGTAGCAGTGGAGACTGATGTAGAGAAAAAAAACCCTGTGTTTTATTGGTAAATCTTCTCAGGATTGATAGAAAATAAGCATTAAATGAATACAATGCAGTCAGAGATGCAGCCTAAAGGCGGGAAGAGAAAATCTGGCATTCAGTGGCTGATTTGAAGTAATTATATGTTAGGCACAAATTAAAACCTTAAGGGCCATTTATAATTTTAGATTGCACATTTGGTCTAATATTTTGCACAGCAGGTGTTCAGCAAAAATGTCTTTAAGCCTTTCAAAACGAAGTGACAGCTTGGCCATTTAGAGTGACTTGAAAGTAATCATAGTGGTACAACAACTGAGAAGTGCTGTAGTGTGCTCACTCAGATGTGATAATGCAATCACGTTCATGAAATAGCAATTGATTAAGTGTTAGTTAAAGTTAATTACAGACAAAAAGACTCTCACAGCCCCGGTGAAATTTGCTCAACCATTTAAAAATATCTCCAGAGGCATGTTGTATATTAGTTACCCAAATGTACAGTAGACTGTGTATATAACGGCCAGTGAACTACTCAAGCCCATTTCAGCCAATGACTGACCAGTACATCATGCAGCATCACCAGCAGCATTAAGGCATGAAACAAAAGATTTGGGGGTTGGGTAAAGGAGGATCATCGCTACTACAAAATATTGATGCCCCGGCTGCTTCGTATCATTTTTTTCTGAGTGGGGTCCAGGCGCTGAAATGTAAATAAATCTATCAGGGCAAGGAGCTGGGGGCTCCAGTTACCACTCCTAACAATCAAGAGGCTTTTCATGCTGCCCTGGAGGGCCATTCCTGTAACGCTAGCACACTGGAGAGAGCCACAAATCATCATCTCTCCTGCTCACTCCCTCAGTCTGTCGCACTCTCCTCCTCCTACTGGTTCTCCTCCTTTTGATCCTTTCTTCCTTTTTTTCTTCCTCCACCTCCCTCTTTCGCTCACACATATAGACACAGCGCTGTCCTCCGTTCCACTGTTCCCTCCTCCTCCTCAGCCTTCCCTGTTTCTAGCACCTTGCTTTTCATTCTTAATGCTCTTCATCATAATCCCCTCATGCTCTCTGCTCTCCCACAGCTCTGTCTTTATATTCTCACTCCTACTCTTGGCTCTTCACAGCTCCCTAACACTTTTGGTGAAGCTCACGCTGCAACAAAATGAAAGACATATTTATCAAGATCTCAAACATCATCATGTGGCTTTAAGAACCACCTGTCAACATGTTATTTACAGGAATATACTGTAGGTTCAACGTTGGCTGAGTTGGAGCTCAAAATGTGCTGCCTATTTCTACCCGTTTACGTTATCGGTTTATTTTCATCTTTTTCTGACTGCACTTGGTGATTTCTGTACATTGGGAGCTGTAATAAATATTTTATCTTTTAAACCAAGGCCCTTTCATTTTACTGTGTACTGATGTCTTCAATACCCAACAAGTATTCAGAGCCGTCAGAGTGACAAGTGTTTTCTGATCTGATACACGTATCAGATGCACATACTGCTACTGTGTCATTATAAATCACCACTTCAAAAATAAAGCTGTTTTCTTACTATAAGGAAATATGGATGAAAATATTATATTATAGTTGGTTGCAAAAGCACAGAAATGACTTGGTTGCGGTGATAGAAAAATGTGGTTTGGATTAAAATGATTGTTAGGCTTTGTCGTAATGGTTCCAATAATAGCACATGATTAAAGTTAGAGAATCACTGTACAACAACCAACATTTACTGTCCTTTGGTCCCAGTTGTCAAAAGTCACATGACCGTTCATAAGTTTTGTCTCTTGAACATAAACATATGTCATTTTGGGGCCTTTGGTGAAATAAATTAAATAAATAAATAAAGTTTTAATTTAAATGTTGATGTCCATAATAAAAGAGGATATCTCCTCTCTCAGGCCTCTCTCTCTCGAGTTTTAGTAAAAACAGGTCAGTCAGTAAAATATAGTAGATTTTAGATAAACACACACCAAAAAAACAAATCCTACAGGTTTGGATGGTGGGTCTGTGTGGACTGAGCTTGGGGCTTGGCTGAGAGGCGTGATTTTGGTGTGACATCACAAAGTTACAGAAGTTCTGACGGCTCAGTTTCTGAAAACAGCCTGTGTTCATTTCTCTGCAGACTGAGCGCTTTGATACGTTCACTGTATCAATGTAGAAAAATCTGTTCAAATATGCATAAAGCAGCATGTAAATGCATATAAACCTCATATGCTTTACATTATACATTCATTCATGTTCATTGCACAACATAGGTAAATGTTTTTTATAATGTATAAAATGAATATAAACTAAGGAAAGGAAACGTGTATGTTCTTAAAACAACACAGAGTTAGCTTTCATTTGGCCTCTTGTCAACTAGTCAGTAGTTGCAGCAGATGGAGTGGCCGTGACACACAACTCATGAAGGCAATTAAGGTGCTTGAAATAGAAAAATAAGCCAATTGTTGATATCAAGAGCATCGCAGCCTGAAACTACAGCAGCTAAAATGAAATCATGGCAATATGAACAATAACTTGAGCTAAGTTTTTTTCTTTTTTTTGTAAAGACGTGTTTTGTAAAGTGGGGCTTGCTTATGACTGCATGCAGCATGTAGGTCAACTTGATATATAGGTTAAACCTCCAGGTGCACATTGCAATGGCAGCATATGCGAAAGCCGTTCAGGAAACACCCCTTCAGACATTTATGAGGTAAACTGAAAGACACAGAAAAGATAGAAACAGTATAGTGTTTTGGACAGGTGGAGAAGGGCCTCAGCATCAAACCCCCACTGTTTGGCATTCATTTGAAAGTGGTCACCAAAAATGTAAGACAAAATTTCTAGTTTCTACTTTCAGTTTAAATGAAAAACAATGTGACAGTGAAAAATGGGTGTGATGACCCTACAGAGGATGATCACTTCAATCTGCAGCAACCCCTCAGTTTTACAGATCATTATGGTTATTTTCAGATCATTTCTGAAACATAGTCAGGTAGTGAACCCAGTGTTTACTAGTACCAAACAGCAGACAAAGTAGACACTGGAGAGCTAGATGTTTTCCTCATTGGTAGAGACCAAACAGAAAGGCCAGAAACATGACACATGATAATCTTGCTCTGTAGCTACAGGATGTGTTCATTAGTAATTTGATGATACGTCAATGTTCACTTTCATTGTTGCAAGAGAAGAAAAAATAAAATAAGTAGAAAACAAGAGTAAGCTCAAATGCGAGCATTCATTAATAAATCCGTACTTGAAGTCCTTAGAAATTAATCACCACAAAAGAGTCTTGTCCTTCATCCAAATCAACAAGAATACATCAGATTCTTGACATGAAGTAAGAAAATGGTTGCACTTAAAATTATACAGAAATGTAGAAAACATCTGCATGTTCAGTCTGAGCCACAAAGTAGTGAGTACAGGACAAATTTCATTCACCAGCTCAGCTCTTACATCACGATGCTTTAGTGTCATTTGTTTGTGTGGTGGAAAAATGGATTTGCTTTTAAAGGCATTGTGCTTTATTGAAATAACTTTTGGACACTCGGCTGAAATAGTTGAGGAGGTTTTGTTCAGGGGTGAGAAAGGAAATTTTTATTGATTGTCAACCTTGCAAACCCTCTGCACACATAATACCATCAATTACAGCACTAAAAGTCTTACTTACTGCACATTTAAGTATTATGAAGACACATAGCTGTTGGAGGATGATGCCGTCTTATTTCTGGCCTTCACACATTACATCTGTAGCTGCTCCTCGTTGAGTGATGATGCTATCTTCATCCTCTGATCAATGATGGCCTGAGCCTGTCATTGATCTGTCTGGTTGAGGCTCTGGGACTTGGCCTGTTCTGACCCACAGAGGCCAGCCAGGTTACACAGGCCATGGCCACTGTTTGCACTGACACAGTCAGAGGTTAATATGCACCAGGTAAACATGAAAATGTGACACCAGGATAGAGAGGACATGTTGCTGCTCAGAGGTTTTTCTAAATATCAGTAGATGAGGCTTTTCTCTCAAATAATCAAACAAACATTTGAGTGAACAGTAAATTAGCTGCCACCTTAGATTTTCTAATAATTTCAAAACATTAATGATGTTTTTGCTCTCTTTTTTTGTAAGTGTGTGTGAATGTCTGCTCTCAGACACTGCACATTTTTTTTCTTGTTGATCAATAAGCCAGAGGATATGTTTATAGTAGTGAGCTCCTGCCTTGAGTAATAATTTCAACCTCGTGCAGAGCGTAATTTCTGTTTTCTCCACTTCCTGGGTGAGTAACTAAATCTCATCTCTGTTCCTCAAGTGTGATTTCCATGAGTGCCCACTTAGATATCAAGCTGTCAGGTGGATTAGGTGGTGACAGTCTAGAAAATTGGGGGATGAGAAGCCAAAGTATCAGTTCTACATATGTACAAACAAGCTAAAAGTTGTGATTCATGATGGAATTGCTAGGAAATTAATATGTATAGTATCTGATATACATTTGAATGGCATGCTCATTTACTGATTTGATAGTCCTCAAAAACAACTCCTTATGATTTCTATATACAGTATTTGGTGAAAAGAGCAGAAAGTGGTTGGGTGGTTTAAACATTGATAAAAGCACCAATCAATGCATTTTTTTTTTTTTTTTTTTTAGAAAATTAGATTAGAATTAATTAACATTGAACCAATGTTGTACTTCTCAACCAACTGTGGGCAGCAATTACATTTCCCATTAAAACATAACTGGCACGTAGAATGTCAATGTAATTTTTTCAGGATACAGGTTTATGATCCACGCAAATACAGGAATTCCCATGAATGTAGGAGCAGACTGTGCAAAAACATCTGTAAATAAATATGAAAGTGTGCTCCTCCATCAGCACGTAAGTCCACTTTTATTTCTATGAGACAGTGTTGTGGAAATCAAAGCCTTATTCAAGATGCTGTGTGTGATGAACAGTCCTTTTTTTCCATAAAAATACTGCAGTGCCCCCTAAAGGCTAATATGCATTTTAAAATCTTTCATATACTATATATGTATGAAAATTGATAGAATGAACAAAAGGTGGTTAAGATGCCAAACCACTCAACAGTCACTTATGCCACTCACCAGATTTGAAAGTGAGCCTACATCCACAGCATCTCTCGTCACATGACCCAGTCACTGACGTCTACCTCACAGGTTGTGCTAAATTTGTGAGCATGGGATTTCATATTTGTGTGTTTCCACGCATGTTCCTGACCCTTTATCCATGTTTCACCAAAGCTGATGTGGAAAAGTGACACAGAAACCATTCACCATCAATTTTCTCTAATTACAGCCAGGCCTCTGGTGGGCCACATCTCCCAACCCAGTTACTGATCCCCATCCATCCTGCCAAAATGGCAGCTTTATAGCCTTCCTCCAGGATTGGCCTCAGTTGGCCAATGGGATGGGGCAAGTCTCAGCCTGACAAGGGGGCAAACAAAGGGATACATCTGGTTGATAAATTATGATGTTGCCCAAAGGGTTGTTGGTTGTGTTCTTGGTCAGTACACTCACCAATTAAATCATTATCTGGCAGTCATTTATGCTGCTTATGGTCTGTCTCCCTCCACTTATCCTAGTCAGGATATTGCTAATTATTGTGATCAGAGTTGTCAATGAAATGTAAATACAGTAAATTTCCTATTGCTGGGACTTAAGTAGAAACAGGAAGTCACTATCACTATTAGTCTAGTTAATATCTATGGAGTTGTGTTTGCTCCAGAGGTCCATCTACAATTTTGGTCCAAACTGGAACATTTCAGTGGATTGGATTCAAACACACTGATGTTTCCCAGAGGATGGATCCTGCTGACCTTGGTGATTTCCTGATTTTTCCTCTTGCACCTAAGATTTGTTTATCAAGTGCAGAATTTGTTACATGCATTCCTGCCCCTCTGGTGATGGAGCCTAATGAATTTTGTAGCTCTTCTTTTTATCTGGTGATATCATCAGATCAAAATCTCATTTATTGTTTACTGTTTTGATTACGGTCACAAGATCAAATGTGTTTAAACTGCATGCACAAGAGTGAAACTGTCTCTGTCCAAGTAGGTTCAAACTGTTGTGATGCCCAAGTCAACTATAATTGGTCCAGCAATTATACTGTGAGTCCCCCACAGTGTAAATGTAATCAGCCAGAAACTGGCAGTACATGTTATACTGTAGCCACGCTTTATTACCTACCTTGTCTCACCGTAGGTTGGTGATCCATTGGAGCAGGGTCTTCCTCCCACTTAGCAAATGCTTTTGATGATGTTCTAATTCAGAGTGCTGCCTTGAAAGAGCAACACTTCAGTCAGGTTGACGTTCAATCCTCCTGACAATCATATCTTTTTTTTCTAAATCTGTTACATGGCACTTTGAGGCCATTCTCCATAATATTTTCACATGCATAACAAATATAGAAAATGAGTTACTGTTGCTTTGCACCTGTTAATGGCTCCCTTCTGTTGCAAGGGTCAGAATGACTGACACAAATGCTACAAAATTGCAGGTCAAAATTTTCTTTATTCATTGAGTAAAATGCAGTTGTGACACTGACTGTACTATTCATAATTATCACCGGCATCCTCTTCACACACAAACACACTAGGAATAGGGAGAGGGTGGAGGTAAAGTTGTGCAGACAAACAAGTGTGCGCATGCTGTATGCAACATACAATCATACACAAAAGATGCACAAATGCAGAAAAATGGACACGTTTCTCTCTCCTACACACACACACACACACGCGGTTGCTGGTCTGGACGCTTTACTCGGTTGGGTTCGATGTGACTTGGAAAGAGCTGCACTGACTCCTCCTGGTGCCGCTAACAGCTAATGTGCCATTCTGATCACAGAGCAGCAGCCGATCCAGCCCCTTTGACACTGAACAGTCTCCTGACAGCTTTTCGTTCACACTGGGGATCTGCCGAGACACATGTGCCATTTTAATGCAGTATAAATGAACAACAACACCACTTGAAATGATGATTTCACAGAACAAACCTTTATGATTCTTTGAACATGTTAATGTGTATCACAGAATCTAAAAGTGCATATCACCACCATTCAATTTGAGACAATTATTATTGAAATATAGTGGTATATCTCTAACATAGAAGGACTCCAATGTTCACAGAGGCAATAAAAACATGAAGCTTACCCTCACCTTTAGACTAACTAATAAGTAATAACAAATATTATATGCCATCCCCAATCAAAGACCAAAATTAGACCAATATTAGTCTATATACATCATAGGAGCCTCATTCCAAGCTGCTGAACCTGGCCTGACAGATCCTCTCATATCTGAAAAAATATCAAATATTGTGACACAATAGCATTCCCAGGATGAATAATTAGGACCACTTTGAGTCTGACTGGTGGACGTGAAATACATTTTGGAAAACCTGGCTACTCCAACACTCCACATAATAAAGTTCCTGTACTTTGAACTGGAATGGGAGGCTGCTTGGCCTGTGACTGACTGGCTCTTACCAGACCTGGCATTAACATATGTAGTGGATGATCCAATCAGAAGTGGACAGCTCTAAGTACAGCTGTGCACCTAAGACGCATTCAGGACGCATTTGAGATCAACATGGTCTTAGCACTACTGGGCCTGCTCTACTGATGTATCTGCCACAGTCTAATTTGTCCCAGCACCGTTTCATAATTAAGTGTTCACATTTTACAATTTCAAACGGATGAAATCTTTTTTTTTTAATTGCAGAGCTTCAATTCGCTCAACCACTCCACGCTGCCTCCTCTCTCTCTCTCTCTATCTCTCTCTGTCTTACACACAAACACATTGACAGCGGGCCCATCTGTCATAGTGAGTCTGTCTCAAAACAACAACACATGTCTTTATTTGTACATAGAGCGGGGAGGAGATGCATTTTAATACCAGGTGTGAACTGACGCGCTCAGAGCTGTCCACGCGTGAATTGGATCACCTGAGACACATGTTGATCTCGGCTCTGAAAAGGGCCAGACAGTGATGCATTGTGGTTTGTGTGTAGCTTTAATGTACATTATACATGCTGGACTTAGTGAGCTCAAAAAAAATACACAAAATCACTGCCAGTTTGTTTACGGCTGAAACGAACCAGAAAGAGTCTGTTCTGAAGAATAATAACAGTGTCTTTAGAGGAAGATTAAAATGTCTTAACAATGCCATCAGACAAAGTCCTAAAACTGGGCTTCCAAGCACTGACATACACAACTGAAAAACCAAAAGAGGTATTATTCTCTATTCTCTATTCTTTATTCTCTATTTATAACTATATAACATTTTTTTCTTAAGCTGTACAAGTAAATGCACAAACATCATAATGAAAATTTTACTGACTGTATGTTGTCTACATTTAAATTCTTAAATCAAAGGGGTCACTATCTATAAAAAGTACTTGCGTCCACACGGTTTTCTGCATTAAGAAAATAGAGGCTGGAAAACAACTCTCCTGTTTCATTTTATAGCGTCCTACAGTGTCCTTTAATTGCAGAGGGAGGAATAGATCTGTTGAAGTAGGAAGGTCTGGAGACGGCCTCTCTTCAGTATTAACAAAATACTTCACTTCAAATGCAGTTTCTCAACCAACAGCAGCACTTTCAAGGCAAAGTGCACTTGAGAAATACTGCTAAAATGGAGACAAACAGACCACATTTCTTTTTTTAATCCAATGCAGCTCCTGTTGCTCTAGCTCGCTGAGGCATGCTGACGTATCATTAACTGAAACTGCAGGCCACTGTGCAATTTGTGATTCATTCGCTCACAGTGCTGAATATTAGGAGATGATTTAACTACATTGAAGGAAAGTTGAATTTCTTCTATAAAGGAATTGCTATAAAGATTTCTGCGGGTTGAAAGCTAATGCCCGGCTCATACATTCTGCCATGAAAATTGGAGGCACAACAGGGTGCCGTTCAATGTGAATTGAACCTCAGACATAATGGCGTCATCCTCTGTGTCACAAAAAGGTAGCCAGCAGGAAAATGTGGGGAAATTGAGAAAAGTACAACTTTACAGCAATGTCCTGTGATGCTCAACCAGCCAAAGCCTTCACAGCTGGTGTGATATAACTTAAATTTGCTCCTAAAACTTGAAAAAGCTCACTGAAATGATGAACCAATTATCAAAATAGTTGCAGATAATTTTTCTGTCAATCGATTAATCCATTAATCAACAACTCCTCACAGCTCTAGATCATCTAATAATGGAATAAGTGGCTGTGCATATAGTTTATTACCTCAGAGAGCGGATTTAGTGATAAGTCACTCTATATAACGATAACAATAATTGCCAATCTCCCAGCGCCTCTGTTTATATTTCCAGTTCACACAGGCTGAGTGGGAAAGACCGTCTGATATAGAGCTCACAGAACTGTGGTTACAGTGGTTATTTTTTTGTTTTTTTCCAGGTAGACAGCAGGTGAGTCACCAGGAAAGTCTAACCAGACTCAGTGATCGGAACACTAAAAGCTTTTTTTTTCGGGAAAGTTGAGTCATTGTTGTGATTCTTACTCACACTGAAAGTAATGAGTCAAGGTAATTGTAAAACCAGCCAATTATTAAGATGAAAATGTTATGGATTGTTTCGGAGAAAAACACATTGTAGTCACAGTGCAAATCAAACAAATCACTGTTTTTCTTGTTCAAGTCTACATGAGCTAATATACAATGTATAATATCACATATAGAATGTGGGTGTTTCAAGAATAACTCAGAAATGCTATCAATCACATCAGAGGGCTGCGGTTTTTCTGCATCCATATGATCCGCTGCTCTTGGTGTTGTTCTATATTTGTTCTGTATTTTCCACTAATAACTTGTGGCATCATGGAATGAGAACAGTATGTGATTATAGTGTTCCTGCTGTATATTTCACTGGATTATTGACTTTTCCCAGAGCTGTAGAAAGCATATTCCATAAACATCTTTATGGGAATGGACCTAGATGTAGAACATGTCGTGTATGAGTCACAAAATGCCTCCAATGTTAATATTACTGAACAATTCTGGCAGTCCTTGGAGATCTGTATGTGTATGTCTTCCATATTTTTTCTGTTTCAATGATAAAATAAGCCTGAAAACAACTAGAAAATAGATATTAAGTTATATTATATTATGTCATCACTGTGCAGAAACACTAAAGATTTGTCTTTGCTGCCGTGGGATGAACTGTAGTACATGAGATGAATAGAGGGATTATGGCCGTGTATTGAGAATAAAGTGGCACTTTACTCTCATTTTTCAATTAGGATAATGGAGAGCAGCTCTTTGTAAACATGGATATGAGCTGGAGACGTGGTTGCTGGGATGGAGGGAGGGAGGGGGAGACAGAGCGACAGTCACACAATGAGAGGAGCGAAAGGAGAGTTATTTTTTAGTTTTACATATTTGGTTTCTCTTACTGCACAAGGCAACATTTTTGTCTATCAGTGAGGCAGCCTTGTTGGTTTAAATGACAAAGTGCAGCTGCAACAGCTTGAAAAATAGTTGATTTGGCCTGTTTGTTTGAAAACCTATTTCTGTCGACTGACACGATTACTCAGAGGAAATTGTCTTTGCTCACATAATAATCGTAGATATGAAAATTTGACAACCAGAACATCTATGATCAGTTGGATTCCCCAGTAAAGTTTCCTGCCTCAGTATTTTACTTTTTGGCTTTTATTCTTAAAACAAAGAGAATTCCTCAAGATTTAATAAAAATCTTTAGTGACTGAAATGTGTATTTAAACATCAGAAATATAAACATTGAAGTAAAATAGTGTTTATATGCCCTTTCTTAGCAAAGTTTCTGTCACATAATCAGAATCTTTATGGCGTTACCAGCAGTTATCGTCATATCGTCAGTTCCAGGGATCCTAGTTGTTTTAAGGAAGTAAATGAGTAAGAACAGAAAACACTGAACTGTGCATGTGTGATATCAACATCACTGACACAAAGTGCTGTGTGAGGTTTACTGACATGACATTAAGGGATGTCTCTAGGTTTCTGATATCAAAACACACATGCTGTACTCTCACTGAATCCTCCTCTACTGTCTGACTGTTTAGTTGGTGTATCTCTTGTCAATGGCAGCAGATTGACCCATTACAGAGGCTATTTCTGGCACTGTGGTGAGAAGGAACAATTGACAGTGAAGAGTGACTGCAGTGAATGTAAGACTGCACTGGACTGTACAGAGAAAGACATACAAATGCAGGGTGCTGCTGAGGAGCAGTACAGAGCCAGATCAGGAGTTTGTCTTTTTTCTTTTATAAATAGGCTGTACTTTACTTTCACATTTATATGAATGTGTTTGAGTGCTTCAGCATTACTGATGGAAAAAAGAAGGTTGGTAGAAAGATAAAGAGACTGTGAGGCAGGCTAAGAGAGAAAAGTTGTATCCAAGGTAAAGTCCTTCAAATTAAAGAACACAATAATCCCCCTCCTGACAAGTGTTGAGTCATTTTCTAATGGATATCTGATATTGTTTAAATGCATATTTTCAGAGAGCATCTGGTGGAAGACATGCATATTGTGTGACATGTTATATTGTTTTTTTTCCGCATGCAAAGAACCACAAATAGTTGTGTAACAAATGACAACAAAGAGCAGAGCTGGCCAGTCACAGCATGAACTGGGTGTGTGTGATGATCATTTTTAGAGACTTACAGAAAGTTATTAAAGTTGTGGTAAGAAGGAGTTCCTGTCCATCCAACAGAGAGACTGGACAGAGTATTAATCTGTTCTTAGGGCTTAAAACATCATCCATGAACCTGCACCATGCTGGATTGAGTTTTCCTTCTCTGTTGTTTCCTGTTGTCATACTACTTTCATGAATGTCAACTGCTCCTAAGATACTTCAGAAAATAATAAAATGGTTTTAAGAGAGGGAATGATCATCATCAACCATAGTTAAAAGAAACTTATGCTGACTACCAAAAGGAGACTTTAGCCTTATTGAGCATTTCCTGAAATGACTGATGTGATGTGTTTTTTCTTGGGAGGATGGTCTAAACTGTCCACTCTGCTGAAACATACAGTCTGAAATGTTCATTAATCAACCCTCCACCCACAGAAATGGAAATAGTTTTCTTTGCAAGAAAACACAACCAAAGGTGATGGTTCTTTCTTTGTTTCTGTCTGAAAGTAAATTGAAAGTGAATGAGTGAGGAATGTGGACAGAGAGTAGGGTGTGAAAGAAATTGGAAAGAAAATCTAAATCTACTGATTTACCAATACTGGTCTAACCATCTCTAGCCTGCTGTAGATGCACAATGATCCTCCTCTACACATTAGAGCTGATGTTTTTTTCAGCCCCAGCAGTGGCTAGAGGCATTATGTTTTCATGATCATCCCATTCATGTGAATACATTATCGGAGGAACACCTGTTAAACTGATCAGAAATTGGTGGCACGTTTGGTGGTACGTGTACGTTATGATTTATTTTGTTTCAGTTGCACTTTTTGCTTTTATTGATTCACCAACTTTGCCACCTCAGCCAAGCTATAAAACTTTTTTTCCATTATTTTGACTTTTGTTCAGCTATTTTATGCACAAATTGAAAATGTGCACAAAACAGCACTCACTTTTAACTACATATGTGCTACTGGAAAGGGAAAAAATGGTCCTCTTTGTGCTGTTTTGTTGAGAAAAGACAAAGGAAAAGACTGCAAGAAAAAGACAAATGAAGAGAGGAGGGCACAAGATACCAACAATAAGAAGGTAACAACCACAGAGACAGAAACTGTAGACGGCAAAAGAGGCAGAAAGAAAGAGAGGAGAGATGTTGTCATTCATTAGCTTCTGAGCTAACTGCTGCTGTCTCACCCCCAGCCCCCACTACAGATCCTCAGGTTTCTTCTCATCTGCATGAGCCTCTCAGAGGCCTCTGGTGTCCATAGCCCAGCTACTAATGAGGGGCTGAGACGGGCTGATCTGGTTACACATACACTAACACACACACGCGCGCGCGCGCGCACACACACACACACACACAACTTCTACTACAGTTTACTCCAGCCCACTGATTCTGGGTTTTACCCCCTGTGATCTGCTTTTGTCCTCACATACATACAAAAATAGAAGCATGCACTTGTATATAAACGCTCAAGCATAGTAGTAGTAGTTGAGACTCTACTAAGCCACTCATCAGTGCACAGGCACAAACACACATACACACACACTGTGTGTATGTGTGTTTGCATGCATGCATCTAGAAACAAATCTCCCAATAAACTCATGCCCGGTGACCACACACACACACACACACACACACTGGTCCTGGCATTACTGGTTGGGTGTTGATGATCAAGCCACAGATGCAAATGGAAAATAAGACTTGAGCGGGTTGGGTGAATGTAAAAAAAAGCGAGTGGAGAAGTGATGAATTTGAGATGGCTACACCCAACACCACTGTTTTGCTTGGTGGTGTATCGATCAGGGAGGAGAGGATTTCATCTGACAAGGGGTTGGGGCTGGCTTTAATGTCCAGATCTGTAGATAAAGACACTGCAGCATGTGATGCTTTACACAAAGTACCCTCTCTGTATCTTGTTCCATCAGCTTGTGCTGAACTACACAACATCTGATAAGAGACAGAGGACACATGCTGCTGTAGAGCTCTTTGGATAACGTATGGCGTTAACATGACCAGAGCTGGGGCTCTGATTTCGGTTTTCTCAGGCTATCACTTATGCCAAAATCTCACTGGTTGTATCTCTCAAGACTCAGGGTCAAACTAAATAAGATCAGTTATTTCTTACAAGCTGTCCTTTTCACTGCTTTGGTGTTACCTTGTTTTGATTTTCATTTCAATATACAGTCACTTGAGAAGCACTAATTAGTTTTCATTACTATGGAAAAACACCAATAACATTATTTACCATTGAAAACAGTCATAGATTAAACTATTCATGCACAGATCTAAAAATGTTTAGTCTTGTGGTTTTTAAACATATTGAGAACTGAGAAGCTTTGAATGGCTGGAATCAACTTTGTGTTCACGTTGCTCCTTTAAAAAAAAAAGGTAAAATTATCAAATAAAATCTGTTGAAAAATGGCGGATGACTTTGAAAAGATTTCAACCTTTCTTGATTCATACACTCACTGATTGTCCACACATCAAGACCAGTTGCTCCTGGTTGCTCAGCTCTTCATTAAGCATTGGCTAATGGTACAGGAGCATTAAGATGCTCCTGTACCATTAGCCACTTCACTACTTCCCTCCAACTGTGGAACATTTAGAATGAAAGAAACTCTGATTGTTGTTTAAAGACAAGATGCCCAAAAAACAGAAATTGTGATTTATATACAACAGCAACAACAACTGTGCAACTAGAGAAAAGACATTTTTATTCTTTTGACGTATATCTGCTAGACGTGCACCAGCAAAGTATTTCTTTTTTTCTTTTTTTTCCACAAGGTCTGCTCTTGCAGTATAATATCCAGAAGTGAAACATGACTAAAATTTTCAATTGTTATGTTTTGGTGATTTAGGGAAAGAGCATTGCAATGATTAAAGCCGCCCTGTGAAGTGTTCTTATTTTTGTGGCGGTGCAATGACAGTTTGGTATTTCCTGATGTCCTGAAATGTCTTGAAATTTGCTTTATCCATCCATGTGGTATTTTGGAATCAAGTGCAGATTGCACAAAGAAAAGGTGGAAGAGGTGCAAAGGCGTGGGAGATGCGCTGAAAATAGACATCTTTGAACCAGGGTGATAACCTCAACAAAAATGCTTTTGTTGCCTGAACTTAACCACATGCATAACTCAAAACCTGTATTGTCTGTGTTATGCATTTTTGTAAGACCACCTTCCAACAATGGAGCACTTGTTTTGTTGAAAGAAATGTTTCCATTGAACATAATCTAGTAATTACATTTCCCTCAAAATGATTTGTAGTGTATAGAAGTAGTATGGAAGAGTCAATACAGAGAAGCAGAATAATCCTAAGTATATATTACAGTTATATGTAAGTCTGGGCACAACATATTTTGTTGATTTTTTATTTTGTCTTTTGAAGTGAAAAGAAATTCAATGTTAAAGCGCTGCTATTTATTTCTTTACTTCATGAACTTAAAAAACATTGTACACTGTATGCAATGAGTTAAAGAGTTTCAGGCACAAAAAACTTGAAATTTAAGAGTAACTCCTGAAATTTTTAAAGCTGCTCCTCGAGTAAGGGCCAAGGCTGAGCTTATAGAAATGTAAGAAATGTTTGTGTCTAATTGAAAAGAAGACCTAATTTTTATTTAATTGACAATCACACACATTAAATGAAAACATACACATTTAATCTATTCCCATTTTCATAAGATGAAGTAAGAACAGTAAATCATATTACATTGGAATTAGATCTACCTGGTATCCCAGGTGCAATTACACATTTGAGGAGGTTAAACCCCGATAGTAGTGAAGTTCTTATTTATACTTGAGTATGTTGAGGATTCGTATAATAATAGAAATGTTTAACAGAAGAACACTGTGGACAAGATGATCATCTTCAAGATAAATGTGCGCATTATTTAGCAGGTCAGCAGGCTAGGTTTTAATAATACAAAAAAAAAAAAAAACTTTAAATGAGTTTTTAGAAATAGCAAACTTAACCAACTGTTAATCGAACCAAGGCCTCCTCCTCTACAGTTTTCAGTATGGGATCCTAGAGCATTTATCAGGAGGTAGATATAAAGAGTCTTGAATGCAAAAATCCTAGCACATCAAAATATGGCACGGCAAACAGGCAATAAAGCAGGGCAAGTGAAAACAGACTGGTTTATCTACTGGTGATTCTACATGTGGAAACAACAGGAAGATATGAGCAGCAGGGTCTGAAATGGCAGCAGATTTAGAACATGGATGCACAACAACTGGACTGAGTGAATGAATGAGCAGACTGACCCTCAAAACCATGACAGGTTTTTAACACAGGCACATTGTGAGGGGAGTAATATGTTTTTGCACTCCCATGATAGCTTGTAATTATTACATTCACACAATATCTGCTGAATGGAACTGGAAAACACCCCTTATACTGACTTTGGGAATGTTTGTGGAGGTTAGTCCTGGTGCTAACTGAAGTTCTTTTTACTTTTTACCTAGTAAGAGGCTCACACATGCTAAGTAAGTGTCACACTTACTTAAGTATGAGCCATCGTCACTGTTGGACATCTGATAGACCCAAACCTGCAAGGGTGTAGGGTTTATGGGAAAAGGGGTTTGATAAAGATCACTGAAAAATATGACGCAAGCCACGAGGCTGTATTTGTAGTTCGTGCCCTTGTTACAAATGTCAACGGGATTTCGATTTTGATTTTGCCAACCAAAGTAACTTCATTTCCCACAGAGGAACTACATTTATTTATAGTATAAGTATAATAGAGTATAATAGACTAAAATGTAATACAATCCATCATATCAGTGTTCTGTATATCAGTCAATGTACAGTAAGTGAATGACAGCCAGAGGTAACACAGCCTACATACAAACATGGCAGCTATGTGCATTTACCACTTAAAATGTAAAAGCATTTCCTTGTCCTTGGTCCAAAAGAGCTTTTACTCACCTGTTCATTCTCTTGTTAGGTTCTCTCTCACTCTCTCTGCCACCCATTCCTTCTGTCTTTCTCTCTCCAATGCTGCACATACATGAAAGTGATTGATTATTATTTAAGGGTCTGACAGAAGTGCAGACTCTCTGAGACTCTTCCTGAATGTGGGTGTGCTATTAACACACCCACATCCCATCAACTCATCCCACCCCACCCCAGCTCACCCTTGTGCTGTTGCTACGCAAATATACTGCATATGTATTCCATGTAAAATACCATAACTTGGTATTTTATAGCCTTATAGTGTTTTCAAGTTTTTTTGATGATAGGATGAAAGGGAATACCTTGATATCTTCCCACACCTATTTTCCCAGAGGTGTTCCAACAAAATATTTAACTGATTTTACAAAAAAGCTCTCATCTATCATATGTGATATTTTCCTACAAACAAGTTTTCTTTAGAAGGTTAGAAGAAAACAGGACAATAGAAGAAATAAAAAAAAAAAAATGTTGGTTGAAAAACATAATAATTAATAAAATAAATAATAAATATATAAATTTTAAAAAAGTGGCTTCAATGTTATATTTGTCCATATGCTGAGATTAAAGGAAGCATTGGCTGAATACAGACTGTGTGTACAAAATGTTGTAAATGTTGAATGTGGAGTCCTGGTGTTAAAAGTGAAGTCAATTCTGAAATGCCTTAAACCTTCATACTATCTAGTGACCATCAGGGGGCGACACTACTAGTTGCAAAAACAAGTATGATTGTAAAGAAATCTATGGGAAAATGATCCTGCTGTTCACTTGATTTATTAGCTCAGTAAACGTTTTCCTAATGGGTTTATGGTCTTAGTCTCTAGTTTCAAGTCTTCTTCATTACAACAGGATGTTCATTTTTTAAATGATGGACCCATTTGGAGTAAAATAGATCATAAAGCAGGGTATGCATGATGGTGTGGCCAACATGTGATTGTCAGACTGTACAGACAGCCGATTTACAAACCCAAGGCTTCACAACAGCATTTCAAAACTCAATGGGTGACATCATGGTACGTGGCCACTTGGTGATAATGCTGGAGAAAGTCAGGCAAATTCATCTTCTGGCCGCTCTTCATTTGTGTACCAATCATGATGGCAATCCCTCCTATAGTTCTTGAAACATTTAATTAAAAGCTAAAAATGTCAAAATGTTAAAGTAAGGAGGCTTCATCCTCTGGGCACCTTGATTTAAAATTGTCGAGATAATTCAATATGAACGATCGCCATCTATAGGGTCATGCTGCTAGCGTGGCTAAAAGGGCAAAAATAATCCTGTAATAACTGGGCACTGTAGTTTTCAGAAACATCAACATCAACATCAAACACAATTATGTATTTGTTGGTTCAGACTGGTGTTTCATGAGTATTTACAGCAGAGAGGATGATGGGATGAAGGAAGAAGTCACCCAGTGCAACAATGTGGTGCACTGATGTGTTTGTAATCATGTTTTTGGACAACAACGGGTCTCTATACCTCTGAGGAATAAGATATATTAAGATTTATTTGCCAGACTTTTATCTCAGTGTATGGACTGATTTAATGAGGCTGTATGTTTGTGTGTATGTGCCAGAGAGATAGGGAGAGGAAGTCATGGACATGTGGTCGAGATATGGCTGGTAACATGGTCAAATCTATAAAACAGGATGTTACAGCGACTGGGTCTGTTCACAGTGAGCAGAGCCCTAACCCATATATTTATCTTTGATGTGACAGGGGGAGATTGATTCAAAATCCAAGTGTTGCAATTAACCCCTTCTCTGACCATCAATCACTATAATGCATAAAAACAGTAATCTAATTAAATACCCAGAGAGAAAGGAGACCATTATTATCTGTCAAACGTCCACTATTTCCAAATGATGGGAGGTTGAAAATTGTCACATGGCTTGTATGAAATTAGATTATTCGTAAATTAATTGCGCTGATTGAAATGAGGACAAGGACAGACAGAAATGGGCATTTTGTAAACTGGCAGTCACATTTGGGTATATAGTGCATCACTTGGAAAACAGGAGACCAAAGATATGATGCAATCGTACCACATATAGAATTTTTTGTATTATCATCATCTGATTAGTTGAAGTGTAAATATATCATAAATATCCATGTTTGTAAAAATACCAGATTAACTAGTGTGTTTGAAAAGCAGAATAATAGTCATTTAATTTAGAGTTATTTGTTATTTTGTTATAAATTATGAGTATCATATTTTTTAGCTGGTGGATATCTTACTGAATAAAACTTCATATCGCATCTCATATTCCTCTATTGTTCAGAGCAGGCACTTTTCAATGGATGTTTTATTCTAGTTGTCAACTTTATGAAGTTAAAGTGGACCTCTAGAGGATGCTGCTGATGTGTGTGGGCGGTGAATGTAAATTGCTTGATTGGTTATTGTTTTATCAGGACTTATTGTGTCCATCCTAACTGCTGATTTATGCTGACTCCTTATAGCAAATGATAGTGCTGCACTTATCTAAATCTTCAGAAAAATAAACATAAATTCATTTAACTAAGTAAAACTCTGTTAGTTAGATATGAGACAGGTGGCATCACAGTGAAACAAAACAGAGCAGTGGTAATAGTGTGACCCCAAACAAAAGATATAGTGAACAAGACTATGTTTTACACTAAATGTTTTGACTGTTTTGAGCATACCAGCAGGGTATTTATAGCTATCTGTATGTTGTCATACTAGTCAATATAAAGGCACTAATGCACTCAAAACACCAAGCCTGTATATGGAAATATGGGGACTGAGACACAGCATATGAGTCATGCTGGCGACTTTGAGACAATACTTGGGCACAGTGGAGCTTTGAACTAAATGGTGGACATGCTCTTGACAGATTCAGAGACAGAAATCAAACAAATCACAAAACCATCACTCGTATTCCAATGTTCAGCAATACTCTGTCAGAGACCTGATGTGGTTTTGATGGCTCATTAACATCCATATCTATTTATTTTTTCCACCACATTTCGGGAAATAACCAACCTGAACAAGTCATATGACAGTAGTGTAAGTTGTTAGTCAAATAAGTCAAAAACCTTACTTTTTTACATCCCAATGGCTCTTAACTAACTGCACCTGCAGTAACAAAGTCTCAATATACTGTACACATATTAACCTTTTACCCATACATCATAATAACGATGCATAGTAACAAAGTGAACTATTATAGTCTTGGTTTTTAAAACAACATGTAGATATTTAGCAGGTATAATGTTTACCATAGTCACCATTGAAGTGATCACCAAACACATTCATACTCCACCTCAGAATAATTTATGTCTGTACCAAATTCCATCACAATCCATCCAGTAGATGTTGAGATATTTCACTGGATATGGTGAAATCTAAGCCAACTGTTGGCTCCAGAGGAAACGTCGGATGACCACTGGATTCCTCCAATCCAACAGTCAAGATATTTCAGAGTGGATCACAGTGGTGTTTACATTATAAATTATATAGGCTGCATTACAACCTGTTTGATTTGCATATACTAATTCAACATGATTGCTGAATGTTGAATTAGTATATGTTGTTTATCTTGTACCTGCTGTCTGATGGGCTCTCAAACACGTTTCCTGTGAATGAGTGCCTTGTCCCGCAGCATGATTTGCTGAGCTAAGACCAAGAAAAAGGGGCGTAAAGGGAAAAGTAATTAAGCCCCCAGATAATCCTGACGACAGCAGCAAAAATGGCTATTCAGCTTATGGCCAGTAATTGTGGTTGGGACACTATGACCTTACTCATGTGCAGAGTGACTAAGAGGAATGGGGGTGGGGCACAATATTTGTCCCATGGGTAAAAAACAGTTCCACTCATGCACTGAACATATGTGTGATGGACAGTACCAGGTCTCTGCAGCAGGTTAATGTTAGCAGTTATAGGATTAGAGGCACTGTCAGTGATGCCATGTGGAGTTGATGTGCTGGTACGCTTTTACTTTATTTACTGAAGCTGAAACTATGAAAAGTGCAAGGATGTAGATTTTTTTTTTCAGAAAATAAATCTGAAGTTCATCAATAAAACCAGAATAAAAAAAAACTTTAAATATGTAAATGTTTTTTCCATAGTTAAATCAAGCCATTATCAGGCTTTCAAAATAAATTGTCCTTGAATAAAATAAAAAGAAATGTAATATACTAAAGCTACATAAGAGTTTCTGTTTTGTAGATCAGATTCTTACTAGATGTTCTTTGTTACAAAAGGCACTGTCCTTTTTCAGTGTTTTGTGGGGAGTAACTGACAATATAATAAGAAATAGAAAGAAATAATAACATGTTTGAGTTTACATCCTGAAGGTTTTCTTCTCAGGCTACAGGTGCAACCCTGTCTGCTAGAAATTATATTTCTATTCAGATGCGATTTTTAGAAAACACAATTGTGACAGGCTTTGTACACCCACCATTCAGCCCATCCTCCTCCTGGTAACTCTGCTGCTGACGTTTGCTCTGAAGATAATCCAGCCCGCAGTTGCAGTTCCTGCACAACTCAGTTTCTCTCACAGTGTAGTTGCGTAGAAACAAGACAGGGTTAGAATGTATGACTGAACCAAAAATGCAGTTTGAATTCCATGTTTTGTTTTGTTTTTTTAATGTTCCACACATTTAGCATTGCATTTCTGTGACATTCGTTCTCTTGAAAATTTGAAGCAGTTATTCTTTCTACTCTTCATCCTTGACAAAACCCAATACCTACATAACTAACAGCTGAGCTGGGTGCTAACCTCACTTCATCTCAAATTCTCTCTGAAGCAGATTTCAGTGCAACATTTGACCCCAATTTCATGCCTATAGAAGGTTTTTCCATTTCAAAATCAGGTGTGAGTTGAGTTGCTACCACATTACATTTGTTCAGTCACATGTAGTAAGTGAAAATGTTGAACTGCTGCGGTACTGTAGTCAGTCAGTTGTTGTGAAAACTCTTGAAATATTTCAATATCACAGTGGGCAACATGTAAATTGTCAACCAGCATGTGCGAGGTTAACAATACTGTATATATGTGATGAAAAACAACATACCCACAGACCTACACTCCTTTGCTTTCATTTCCTATCATTAAATCCTGCTCTGAGTTCACACTGTTGAAAAACAGCTTATTGCAGATAGTGATTTTCCACAGCCATTAAATTCATCATTGACCTCCCAAGTCTCAACAATCATGAATCTTCCAACAATCAATCTCCGAGGACAGAGAGCTCCATCCATCTGTACGGCAGGATGTTGCTACAATAGTTTTAGTGCAAGTGTTAAAGTGGTGCTGTGTCCAAACAGGCACCCAAGAGCCTTGACTTCTTGGCTCTGCTTTGTACCTCAAGCTGCTGGCAGGACACCAGACCTCTCACCCCGGGGAGGACAGATGAGATCTCCATCACCATCTCCTCCTCTCATCATCATCAACACACACCCTTCACCCCCCTAACCCCTCCCTCTTCCTCTTCTTTCTTTCTGAGGTGTCTGGTGACTCTGGCCCCTGCTATTTTGCCCCTCCCTTCATCGTGGAGGCGAGGGAGAGAGAGAGAGGGAGAAAGAGAGAGCCTGCAGCCCACTACCACCATGTCCCCAGAGGCCCCTTGCCTGCCTGCCTGCCTGCCTGCCCCTCCTGCTGCTCAGTACAGCTGTGGCTCAGTACCAGACCCTGACCAGCTGGGATCTAAACCCTGCCAGGGAGTCACGAGAAGAGTGTGTGAAAGCACCTCTCCTCGCTCACTCTTCATTAAGTGAACCACACAGACACCAACTCCAGCTGCCAAAACCTCTCCACTGCTGCTGAGAAGATCCTCTTTTCAGCATGGCTGTGGTGGCACCCCGGGCCCCGGCACTTCTCCTGCCCCTGGTGCTCGCCCTGCTCAGCCTGGCCCCGGCGCCCACCTTGGGAGGATGCCCGTCGGCTTGTCGGTGCTCACTCATCATGCTGCAGTGTCTGGAGCAAGATGGTATCACCAGCATCCCGATTCTGCAAGGGCAAGAGAGCGAGAACGTGACAGAGATGTGAGTAAGACATGTCACCTGCTCTGCATATGCCTCTGAATGAAGTGTTTCAGATGTGCTCCCATGCTTTGATGTTGTTGGTATACCAAGTGTGACTTTCTGATCACTTTGTTGTTTTTTGTTGGTTTTGGTTTTAATAGAAAATTTAAAGCTGCTTTCTTATATCTAAGAAACTTTTTGCTTATCAATGTGAGTGATAAATGCACTTGTTTAGAAGAGTTTGTTTATGCAGACTAGGTGTAAAATGGCTCTACAATCATTGGTAGGGTTCCCAGGATGGTTGATACAGAAGCAGAAGTATCCAATGGATGAAAATGGAGCAGTTGCCTTGGCTGTATCATCTTAGGTTGTGTAACTACAAAGTTTCTTTCCATTGCTTTGTTTAAGAACAGCATGTGTTTCTCTGCATGATGTGGGTGGTTTTCTTTTTCTTGTGCAGTGCAGCTATGTCGGCTATGTTGGTTTATTTGTCATTATTTGATCAGGAGAGGTTTGATGATAGCCAAGTACATTTGTCTAGTTGTTGGGAGGAAGAAATAATGTTCATGTCTCACCAAAATACAATAACAAAGTACTGGACAGTATTAAATTCCTTTTGAGTCCCTGAGTATCAAGGCTTTGTTTGTTCCTCATTATTTGATACAATTATGTTGAGCTCTGTTTTCATATCACATAGTGCTTATACCCAGCATTAGCTAAATCCAGATGCTGCTTTTTCTCAGGTAAATCTGCCACTGTTTCAGATACTCAGCAGTGATTTAGTCACTTTGGTTGTTGGAAATCAATTATGGCTCAGTTCGCACAAAAACTGGCATCAAGTGACGGGAACTGATGTTGCACCTTCCAGCGTACAACACAGTGTGGCCTCGTGGTTTTTGTGGAGTCTCAGCCTTAACAAAACAGGGAGTATAGTGGGAAACCTTTCCAAGAAAACTGCCCAAGTAAAGTCCAGGTGATCTATTCACATGCTGGTAAATTTAAGGTCTGAGTGTTAGTTTGCTATAGTAGATTAAAAACACAGAACAACTTGTGTCCACTGAGATGTAAAAAATTGTCAAACTTTGGAAAAATGCTCCTTTTATCTGTTAATACAAAGTTGCACAGTTTCGTTAGTAACTGCTGCTCTGGTGCTGTCCCTGTCTCCACAAACATTAACTGCACTTTTTTACAACCATACATCTGCAACTAACAACAGTTTAAGTTTCAAAAAAGAGTCTTTGAGACTTAAAAACTCAATAATCTGCCTCCTAAGGAATCTGTGGGTGTGGTTTGATCAGGACTGATACGTGGGCGATGATTTCAAGATTAATCAATCAATCCTCTACCATAGTTGAAACCCACATTTTTTAGTTGTAAGTATTTTTCAATTTGTAAATTAATGTATTGTAAATTCCATTCCTGATGAGGCTGTCCTGACCTCATTTAAGGTTCAGCTGCAGCTCAACAGATGAAATAAGAAATGGCCGATCATTTATGCTGTGGTTTTGGAGGGTAATTTGGTTTGATGTGGGCAGATCTTAATAGCCATACTTGTCACGCTTTTATGATCGCGGAGCTGATGGACAGACAGTCCCTGGGGGAATGTGTTAGAATAAAACTCATATAAGAAGAACTGAGACTTCTCGCTCAGCTGCAGCATGTCTGCAGCAGATGACTGTTATTTAACGTTGGCTTTTTAAAACTTTCTATGGGAAAAGAAGTTAAAACTGACCACCTGTGATTTAAAGAAGGCTGCTGTATTATTATGCAACCCACCATCAGCATCAACATGGAAAACTAAATGTCACTCTCCGCACCACCACGCTGTTCTCTCTTTGTTCCTGTTCCTGGATCTGAGCAATTAGCACTTGTTAAGAAGGAACTCCATTTCTGAAACGCTGTTTTGGTGGAGCAAGTAAATTTACAGACACTCTCTTCCTCTATTCACCTACACTCCACTCTCTTTCTCTTTCACTACCCTCTCTCTTTTTTCTCCCCCCCATCCCCTTCTCCTCTCTCTCTCTTTCTCTCTCTTACCTCAGAGGTATTTCCTTGTACCTGCAGCTAAACGTGCTTCGTGGAGCTCAGGGTGAGGCTTGACATTCTCTCTCAACCGTTCAATCAATAAGTAAGCGAGTCTTTCTCTGCTTCTGTTTACCACGGTACTCTACATGCCAGCAAACAACAACACTCACCGTATTGGCAGTGCAAGGGAATACAGCAGACGCGCGGAACAAACAAGGGGCCATTAACTGTGGAACAGGGGCTGAAATTCATCATACGCTGAGTTATAAATTCAATTTTGTGAATTGCCAGTCAATGCCCCCACCCGGGAACAATAGATGATATACAACCCACTTGGCTCAATCCAATAAGTAAGGGCGATGGGTGATCCTGGGCCCACCTGCCCTGTAATCACATTATTGCTGTGTGGGTCAATCAGACATGAATAAAAAGGTTTGTATGTTGCAGCTGACAAACAGAGAAGTGGGAGGTTGAAACAATGCCACATGCTGAAAGTGGCTGTCATCATGTAGAAATTACTGCAGGTATTTTACCATGGACAAAAATATCATCTAATACCACCAACCCATCTATTTATCTATGTATGTATCTATGTATGTATGTATGTATCTATGTATGTATGTATGTATCTATGTATGTATCTATCTATCTATCTATCTATCTATCTATCTATCTATCTATCTATCTATCTATCTATCCATCCATCCATCCATCCATCCATCCATCCATCCAGCCGTCCAGCCACAAAGTGTTAATAAAAACATTCTTATGTATTCTTTATCATCAAACTCTGCAGATCTTCTTCAGCAGGACTCTATGTGTCATCAGATTTATGGCATTCAGATTTATATTCAAATGTCACTAGATCCTTACTAATGCATGAAATTACTTATCTTCATATGTATATATGGTGCACTTGGGACCTGGAGGTGGAGAAGCTGAAGTTTACAACTGAAATTAAATATATGCATCTCCACCCAAAAATTGCTTTTGCTTATCGTTATTTCACTTGGATGTTTGACCTTCACTGTGCAGATGAATGTATATACAGAGTTTCACACTAGGATGCTGACATCTGTAGATTAACTTAAAGGCCAACTGAGGCAGGTGTTAAGCAACTCAACTACATAAGTAAAAAAAAAATGGTATCAAGCCTTTTGTGGCTTCAGAGAATCTGATAAATTGCCTTAAACAATGTCTGTCATGAAGTTTGAAAATGAGGAAACCTGTGGGTGTGGCATTAGACAAAAGTAAACTTTTATTCAGATTTCTGTTGCTAGCTCCTCATCTCTGCCTACATTAGTCTACATTAGCTTCCACTAGCCCAACAAATGTGCATGGAATAATAAGATGATACCACTGTTTCTGCTGCAGTGGTTTTGATAAAAAGCCTGTGATAAGCAGTGTTATGGAAGAACAGCAAACTATCACTACTATTCCAAAATAATAATAATAAAAAAAATTTTAAAAAAAATTTTAATGTTAGATGTTGGGGGTTGTTTACTTGTTTAGTGCATTTTTGAAATGGTTTTGCAACAATAAAATTCTGCATTCAGGTTAGACTGTAGCAAACTCACCTTTATGTCATGCTCTCTGTCTACCTTAGAAATAAACTAGCATTTGTTAGATGAAGTTCATGTGCATTCGCATTTTATCTTCGTTTTTTTCATCTTCGATTGTCATTCCCTCAAGGTGCTCCCCTGAAAATAACATTATTTTTTATAATTTCTTTTTATTTTGATCATTTGGTTCACTGTATGTGGGAAGGAGAGCTTTCTCAAGGATATTTTGTTTCATAAAAAGGGATGAAGACAGTCACGTGGATGAAATCCCTCAATATTTGAATCTAGTTTATCTAATCTTTACAGAAAAGCTCATTAAAGAAGTGTCCTCCTGAGCTAAATGGACAACATTCATATATAGGATGGGTAGGGGGGTAGCGGGGCAGAGAGAGAGGTTGATGAGGGCAGAGAATTGGATGGACAGTTTGCTCCAGCGAGATCCTTGGTAGGTCCGATCAAACCATCTATTCAAACATCTCATGAAAAGGGCTGACTGTCCTTGCGCTGAGTGCTGAATTGATCTACAGCTCTTCTGAGGTAGGCTGAGAGGAGAAGTGGAAAATGACTCATTGAGAAGAATTTCCCATCAGCCTCATCTACCTGGCATCTCTTAAGGCATTATTTTTTCCACGCGAGCAGTGGATTAAGTTCTAATATGAACTTTACGGGTCCCTGGGCATATTGGCAGGTTTTGTTATCTGTTTTTACATGGCTCAGTGGATGTCAGGGATGTCAGACACATATCAATGTGGTTGAATTTTGATGCTAACTACCTTCTTTTACTCCATCATCATAGTTTTATATCTTGCTCGCTCTCAGGGTTGCATGTGTTTCTTCCAAACGTCTTTCTTTCCTTCTGTTCTTCTCCTCTCTGAATGACAGTGCCTTTAAAAAAGGGTTAATGGTCTAAGTAATTAGCTGCTGAGTATTGACACAAAGGTTACACAGGTGATTCTAATTTGATTCAGCCTCTTCTGTTGCTTTCTGTGCTCAGTGTGGACTGTTATTGTTAAGAGACTGGCATTTCTATGCTTTACTTTGAGTAAAAAATGGAGAACCATTTCTCTATTGTTCTCTTTGTTGGCATGGTTTTGTATTTGGTACAAAACTGCCCTTTTTAAAATGGCAAATCAGTAGTCTGTGAAGATTCTCAGTCATCCAGGTCATGGTTATTCAGTTGTGAACTGAAGAAAGCCTCCTGTATGAGAGGTGAAATGTCTTCAAGTATCTACAATCAAGTCCAGTTTCCCTCCATTCTCATCCTTCCTGGATGGCAAATCAGTATTTTTATTCTTCTGTCCAAAGTTAAAATTCCTGAAATGACAAACACAAAACTAAAATGTTCCCGGTGAAGACATTTGTTTAATTGTTTTTCTAATTTTCAAGTGTTTTCTGTCTTTTTTGCTCTTTCTTTATTATATTCATTAAGCATGGGCTTAATCTAGCTACTCAGCTACAACAGCTGAATGTCACAACAAAATGTATGTATTTACCTTGCAACTCTCTCTCTCCCTCTCTTTCTCTCCCTCTCTTTCTCTCCCTCCCCTTTTATATTAACCAGTTACATAGAAAACCAAACAGGCCTGGAGAATATAACAGAAATTGATCTTGCTAACTACCGTGAGCTGAAGAACCTGTAAGTAATACTTTTCTCACAAGTTACTATGTGTAAGACACATGTTCAGCAGTTCATGATTCCAGATGACACATTGTTATATAGTTGTACTGAACTATGCTTAGTACTATTTGTTTCATTAAGTGCATTTCTCAGTACAAAATGTAATTCCATGCAATTGACCGTTAGCTCAGTCCCCTTTACTTACTCTTGCTACACTCAACTCTCACAATGCCGTGAGTAATTATGTAAACAATGAATCTTTCATTTCAGACTGTTAGACTAGTGTAAGTATTTCTGAACTTTTGCAGGTAGGTTTTATTAGCTTTTTTAAGCTAATAAAGCTAATGTTAGCTCCATGAGTTCAAAATCCACTGTCCAAGTGGCTTTACATTGTGTTAAAATCCATCCATCCATTATCTATACCAGCTGTAGTTGGGTGAGCCCGGGGTCACAAACCTGGACAGTTTGCCAGAGCAGGGCCAACATGTAGAGACAAACAACTATCCACGCTCACACTCATGCCTACACAGGCAATGTATAATCACAGATTAACCCAAACGTGAATGTCTTTGGACTGTGGGAGGAAGCTGGAGTACCCTGAGTGAACCTACGCAGGCAGCGAGACCACACAAACTCAGCACAGAAAGGCCCCAGGCCCGGGGTTTAAACCCAGAACTGCTGTGTGCGAACCAGTGCATCACCCTGTTGCCCTGTGTCAAAATTACTTATAAAAATTATATACTAGATATTAAACTATATAAGCATGTTAAGAAAAAAAATGAGATCAGACTGTTATGTTATTATAACATAATTCTGGCTGCTTAGTTTTCAAACCAGTTGAAGCAAATTAACACTGGTTATGGTTGCTGTCATTGCTCAATCCCGTTTGGGGGGAAGGGTTTAGCTAATGGTCAATTGCTTGTTTCATCCTTGTCAGAGTAATGTATCTCATATTGCGTATGTAAATTTTAACAAACGTTGTTTGCTGTTGTTGATTTAACTATTATCAGTGAATTTACTTAAAATGAAAATTTTGCTTTTTACATCCGAATGAAACATACAATTCATACATGGCCAAAAGTATGTGGACACCCAGATAATAAAACTTAAATTTGATAAATTTAAGTTTATTCAACTAACGTTGTTACCCTGCTACCTTAAAAATTCACTAAAGAAATTAAATGGAGAGTGACAGTAATTTCGTAAGTTTTTAAATTGTGAAACAAATTTTTGTTTAGTTTATGTTTTATTTTGTGTAAAAACTTAATTCTTATTCTAATTCTAAGTTTAAACATATATATTCAACTCATCCTTTCCTCACCCTAAAACTCCTAGAGTGAAAACAACTCTTGTTTATGAGTCCTGATGTGGCCTGGGAAAAAAAAATGATTCTTCTGTTAATTATTCTAACTAAACAAATTTAGATTATCAAAACAATCTGTTGCTATTAAATCCTCTTCTCCATGAGCTCTCTGGCTGATTCCTCTTGCTTATTTCTGGCTGCAGGAATTTGATCCTATGAAACCACAAGAGCATTAGTGAGATTTGCATGTGATGTCCATATACTTTTGGCCGCTATCTGACAGTGATTGGATTACACATCCCCGTGGCGTCTGCTTTATATTTGTAAAGAAATCTAATTTGTGTGAGATAAATAAATTAAAAGGCAAATATTTTAATAATAAAAAGGAAAGGAAGGAAAATATAGCAAAACAAAACTGTGCTTCCTATGAAGGAATATAAGATTTGGGGTTTTGGAGTGATATTCAAATTATGTATATGTCATTTTGGCTGTGGGCAGTTATTTGGGAGGAACATTTTTCACAGTCCTCTGACAAGAAAAAAAAAACAAATAATTCATTAACTGAAAAAATAACCCACAGATTAATCAAAAATGATAATAGTTCCTGCTGTTTTTATCTCTCTCACACAAACTCACACAAGTTTCTGAGTTCAAATTGTTTTATTTACATGTTCAGAATTTAAACTGGCTTGGTGTTTGTTGTGCTTTCTACTCCTCTCCAGCACAGTCACATCATGTAAGCTGAGGCTCATCTCTGCCAACGCCTTCCAATACAACCTCAAGCTCCAGTATGTGTGAGTGTCCTTGTCGATACAAGTGGATTGTCCTCCCTGTGTCATGTTTTGACCTGTGTGTGGGTCAGCCTATTTGTCGCTGTCAGTCAGTGCTCAACTGACCTTTTAATACTGCACGTCACATGTAGTGAGAGGGACATTTCTGAAAATTACAGTTACTCAGTTGCTCGTTCAAATGGTTGTGTTAGTCATACACAGATCTGGGAAATTTGTGAGCCTATTTAAGGAATTGGATCAGAATTTGCAGCTTTTCTCAGTTTTATATCTATTGTATGTAAATCTTCGGCTGAAGAGTGAATGATGACCCGAGAAACATAAGTCATGGTGTAGTAAAAAATTCATCCCTCCTTTTTCAACAGATTTCAAAACATATCAGCAAGCAGCCTTTGAGTTAAATTTAAACTTAAAATCCAGGCCCAACAATAAATAATAATATGAAGGCTTATCTACTGGAACCATCAAATGTGCCTATTCATCAGCAGCTGACCCTTATCGCCACCATCTTGTCCTCATCGTTTTACTGAACGTGTGCGACATGTCCCATGTTGTTTATCTGAAAGACAAGCGGGTTCTGAGTACCAGAGGTGGGGTGGTGGTGTTGAGGTGGGCTGGGTGAGCTCGGGAAATTGGAGAAGACATCCACCAGTCACCTTTTACTCGCTCACTTTGGCGGATTATTGACAACTGATGCATAATAAATACACTCCACTAAGGGTCCATTATCACTTAATCAATATTTCACCGTGGAGGGAGAGGGTGGGCTGGGGTTGGGTGGAGTAGAGGGGCTTCTGTGTGACAGATGTATTTCTGAGATTAAGAGGGAAGGACTATAACTAAACCAAGCAGTCAACATGGAGGCTATGTGAGCTTGGAGCACTTTTCCCTCCTTGTCTTTCCCTTCTTGTCTTTATCCACACCTTCGCTCAATTGTCTCTCATAAAAATGCATCAGGTCTTAAGAGAAAGGGGAATGAGCTGCGATTCCCGACTGTGCTCTCCCCCTCTGGACCTGAGGAGGAATCGAGCTGGTAATGGATAACCCCCGATGGCTAACCCATCTGACATGAACTTTTGGGAGCAAGGAAAACAAATAATTGAACTCTTGGCCTAGCCAGAGTGAATATGTATTGGTTTCCATATGCGTGATCCCCAGTGTGGCTTTCTGTCATCTTCTGAGGGGAGTTTATTTACAGCCTGGGTGGTTGACTGTCTGAGGCTCATTGTGATGATACTTTAGTGGTCTCAGAGAACTGACAATGGGATATGCAGCTTTCATCTCTCATGGCATTGTTATGATAGCCTGACGTACATCACTGAAGATGTAGGTTTAAGTTAATCATCATATTTCATTTACATTCTTTGAAATTTTGGTAGACTGAATATTCCACGTTTGATGGCACAGTTTTTATAACTCTGGAGCCGCTGGCCGTGCAATGCTAAATGGTGCCACTTTAGCCACATATAAAGTTACTAGCAGGGGATCACTACATTTCGGAGACTTAAACAGTGTTTTTGTAACAAACCAGGCTACATGTGTGGTCTGTCCTAATGTGTATCTGGCCTTCACTAAGTGGACCCAAGTTGATGAGGGTTGTTATCAAGTTTTTAAACTTGTTAACATGTCCACGTGGGTTGTTTTTTTTTTTAAAACAATATAAGAAATATCAATGTCAGCTTTGTGGCTGATTATTTCCTCCTTGGAACTGAAGTGAATAAATGACAGCCTCATAAAAACAGAGCCAGACAGCCAGGGATTCATACATCATATAACCTATGGAACCAATCCTGTCAACTTGTAGAGGCTAAATAAACCTGAAACCTTGTCAGTACAGAGAGCCAGAGTGTGCACTGGCCCAACCACTAACACTGTGTCAGCCACTGCCAGTTGTGAGCAATGACAAAGAACATAAACCAATACAAAATCCTGACTTTACTAATGAATCTGATGATGATGATGTCCACTAGTCACAGATTTTACTGCACAACAGACTCTCTTCTGAGGCACAAAGCCTGATCTAGAATTTCTCAATGACGGAGTAAGAGAAGATATGTTTCCAGCCCCAGTTTTCCATTATTTACTTGTGGGTAAACAACATTAAACTAAACGTCTCTGGAGAGGAAGCCTCTCCCTTCCCTCAGTCATCAACCACCACAAATATAATCTTATCCTTATCACAGACACTGAAATAGTTACATCTTTTCAACACAAATCTTTTCCCTCCAGATGAAATTCAGTCTGTGTAGACAAGCAGTGTCCTTGCTCTAAGGACTGTTTGTGACAAATCACCTAATGTACTGAACACTATGCAAACACTGAGAGTTGTGCTGGAGGAGTTTGTGAATGTAGCTCCTGGCTGGTGTGAAATACTTGTTATTGGTAATTGATCAGAATCCATTTGGATGCATTAACGGTTTCCCCTGAAAGTAATTCAAAGCAGGTAAGCATTGTTCTGAAAGTGAGCAATCAAATCACATTGTGCCTCCACTGCAGCACAGGACTAGATTACAACAATGAAAAGAGCATTTTCTAGAGATCTCGTATGCTCAGGTTGTTGCTTCTTCTCATGCTAATTATGTAAACTATGTATAAATTGATGTTTGTGTCAATAGGAAAGTAAAGTTGTTGGCATCACATGTAAAAGCTTTTCACAAACTAGATACCTAATATCATAAATAACTGTTGTGTTACATATAGTGACAGAGAAGCAAAGTAAATGTTGATAACATGCATCTTCTCACTCTGTTTCATAGGAACCTGGCATCAAACTCACTGGAGCACATCTCGTGGAGGGTGTTTCATTTTCTACCCTTGCTCAACCTGTAAGTCCCTTTAAATTGAGAACAAGGATAGTCTCATTCATTAAAACAGATTTCCTATTCAGTCAGACTAAAAGTAAAGGAAGAAATAAACTTACTGATGGGGTTGTGTATCAAAAAAAAAAACTCCTTGAGACAACATGTCCATTACTGCAAAACGCACAAGACATTTATGGTTAGTTCCATTTGTGCCCTCAGCACAGTACAGTGTGGTACTCAGTGATTTGGTCCCAACCCAAAAACACAGAAGAATAATCCCAATGGCATTATTTTCTACCTGTACCAAGTCATAGAAAAAAAAAAAAAAGACAGGTTGAAATATCTGAAGAACTTGCTTATGCCTTGCTGTGGTGAAACATCTATTATATCAAAGTGCCAGTACACTCTTCCACAGTGGAGAATTAGTGCCACTGTGCACCCATCCTCAGATATTTGCCTACATGCTGGCTTTCATTGGTGAAACGTGTAAAAATTAACACAAGAGGAAATTATCTCATGTCACAAAATTGCAGCTTGCAAATTTCTTCTTGCAAAAATAACTTGTCATTTGTGCTCTAAACTGACATTATTATGTGCATCTTATATGTGTATTTTTATCTGAAGATAAATATAAAAAAAATTAAAATAAAATCTTCATCTAATCTATTATCTTCATATCTGAAGATAAATCTTCGTCTCAGTGGCTTTTCTTATATTATTGTCCTTTCACCACCACAGTTGCAATTTATAGTATGGGTCATGAGGTTTTTGAAAGCTCATTGAAAACGATAGAATCATTATCAAAGATATCTTAAATTAAAGGGTATGAAAGGTTATTTTATATTTAAATTCTATATATTTCTAACCATATAAATTCATTTAAGTGGTTTTAAAGGTAAACACATTGAGACTATATTCCATCCTAAGCGTGATGTGTTCATACATTACAGCGAGCCAATACTGTTGAACCTCACATATAAAAGAGAGCATGTTTTGTGATATAGATGAATTAGATGCAGATTGTCAGAGAGATGGCTTCAAAGGAACATTTTTTTTCTCCTTTTTTTCTCTCAGGGTTTTGAAAGACAACCCTCTGGTTTGCTCGTGCGATCTCTTCTGGCTGCAGCAGTGGCACCACACAGACCGTGGCGACCTGGACGCCCAAATGTTGTCTTGTTTCTCTGACACTGAAGAAAAACCTCTCAACACGATGGTGATAGACAACTGCAGTAAGTTTGGGTGACATTTTGATATCTTTACGTTTAAACTAAAAAAATGTTTAAAAGCTCATCTCATGAAAATAGATCATTTTTTGTTTTGTTCACTTTCAAAAATAATGACTTGAAGTATTTAATTTTTCAGATAATTTCATACAATAAACAGAAATAAAAACTAAATCAAATCAATATTTGCTGTTACCACCCTTTGCCTTTAAAACAACACAAAGTCACACTGTTTTACTTGCTTTGTTGCTTTAAGCATCTACCACTGACTGATGTTGAGATCGGACCATCTGTTGCAGGACCTTGTTTCTGAAGATAGCTCTCTGTAACTCTGTGGCTGATTGTTTTTCTTGATGCTGGGAAAGTGTTAAATCTAAATTCAACACACTTCACCAATATACATATTTACACACACAATGTGAAAAATTGAAGCAAAAAGTGCACAGGCAGAGAAAAATATTTTAATCTATAAAGTATTTAAAATATTCTTACACTATGGATTTTTTCAGTGAGGTAAAAGGAGAAGATGTGATATTTTTATTTTTGTAACTGAAAATTATTTGTGAAAAAATCATGTCACGCAAAAAATAATCATTGAAAACAGAGTGATTTTCTATAGCTTCATGTAGAAAATTTGAATGATGTAGCTTCATCCAGCTGGCTTGAAAAGGAGGAATAAAAATCATTTGTTTTTTCTATTATGCATATTAATGCCTTCCACAAGCAGGTGCGGTGAAATACAGGGAAGAAATTGGCTCAGGATTGTTCCCTTAATCACATACAGTAGGAACATCCTGTTGCCAGGAAACATATTAGAGAGTTTCTGGCCCTGTGCTGTTTCTCCGAACTGCTAAAAAGGCTCAGCTCAGATGTACCATCTCATTAGCGACCTGTGCTCGTCGCTATAGGCTCACGTTGTCTTCTGTTGCTCTCAGGTCTGCCTGAGGTGAGAATCAACTTCTCCAAATCCAAGATTCAAGAGGGTGGCAACCTGACGTATGAGTGCCAGGTGTCAGGAAGTCCCACTCCCAGTGTGAGATGGCGAACTGATGAGCTGGACTCTCCCTTCTTTACTCAGGTACTAAAAATGTTTGAGTATGTGATTCAGATATGAACAAAATAACGAAAGATCAACTTAATAACAACCATTTCCAAACATGACATACAGTTAAGCATATGTGATGTCCTTGATATCGAGTCACTGAAGTACCAGATCGAGCTTCATCACAGCAGTTGTTAGAGTAATCTATATTTTTATAAGATGTCGCAACTTAAATGCTCTGCAGCCTTTGTCCTGCTGAGTGAGATTCATTTACAAGTTATTCTATTTAAATCTTTTCACTTTAAATATTTTTCTTCATATGTCAGACCACAGGCGTAACAATCTTAGTCATATACTACGATTTCGAAGTAGTAGGTCATATTTTATTTGAGCTCCTTCGGTCTATTCTATACACATCACATTTATTGTGTGTCTGTCTGCCTTGTGAAGTCTGTCCCTCCCCTGTTGCTCCACCTAATTATTATTATTATTTTTTTTTTTTTGCTGCTTTGAAGGTTCAGTGTGAAAATAGGTTTTCTATCACTGGCTTTTCATTTTCTCTGGCTGTTTTTGCTTGTGGCTGTATTTGTCTGTAGGACTTGGATGTTTGTTTTTACATTTTCATGAACTTGTGGATTTTTATTTTATTTTACCATTTTCTTTTCAGGTTTTCTCACTGCTTTATTAAGCTCTTTAAATCAACAACACTTTGTTTAAAGTGACATAAGAAAGGTTCAGGCAGCTTCTGTAATCTATTGAGCTACAGCAGAGTAAATTGGATCCCACTTCATCCCTATCACCTGTATACCTCTAAGTGATCCAGTGGCAATTGTATAGCTGTGCCCTGTCTAGATTAACCTCCTCTGCTCTTTGTGTGTGCTGTTGGCTGTTGCAGGAGAGAATCTGGGGCTCCACATTAGAGCTGGTCCTTTACCTCACCAACGTTTCCTCCAAAGACAACCTGCGCAATCTCACTTGCGAGGCAGAGAACCAAGCTGGGCCCAGGGAGGACATGGTGCAACTGGACATTGAGTGTAAGTGCCTGCAAAATAAAACCGCACTCCTGAAAGCTCACAGCCTCAATACAAGTCGTTGGGCTTAATGGAGGTTAGGGCGAGACCACACTGGGGCCATTTTTCTAGTGCAGGCAGGGTGGACAGCCAGAGAAAAGAAAATTGCACTGCACTGATTTCTTCTAAATGCCCCTTCTACAAATACGAGTATGTACCCACCATGCTTCTAATGGAGCTCTCTGTCATCTGCCACTCACTCTGGCAACTGGTGAAAAATAATATGAGTGAAGTGCTGCAGGTATGGCTTGCCATTTAATGCAGGGATACAATGCGAGGACAAAGGAAAGTGAACTTACCTCTCCTTGCTCTTAAAGAACTCCCTCACCCCATATACACTGTACTGTACTAAATTACACTTGCAGCTTGACCCAGGAGGTTTACTGTTGTTTCCTCTTTTCAGATGCATTAGTGTATCTGGAAGTTGAGGAACATTGAGGAATGACAGCACCCAGTGGTCCCACAGAAAACACAGTGAGACGCATTAGTGATACATTACTGAAAATATTGCCCAAACAATATCATATATCACCAACTCAGTGACACTCATTAGAAAATAAAGCCAAAAAGAGCGAAGGCGCCGATCAGCTGAAGCCAAATGCACGAGCACCAAGGGACAGATAATGAACATCAGGAAAATGGGGCTGATAACCCGCGCGAATATCTGATTTGAGCCTGTGCTAATGGACTTTTCCCTCCTACTCCGGAAAACCGCTTCATCCGCTATGATTGGCAGTCTGTAAATGCGTTAGTGCAGCTAATCTATCAACATCAGCCCCCCTGGTGGACGGACACTCGTTAACCGCTAGCCCTTTAATTACTCTTAATTACCTCCCAGAACAGTGGGTGTTTACTGCTGAGTGGCTCTCTGTGCCATTGATTCATGGTACCCATGTAGCTTCCCTTTCACAGAGAAGCTTTTCTAAATTCTGTTTTTTTGCAATGCCATTCTTTTTTAACTTTAAATTTAAAAGGTGAATACAGCATTTTTCATCTATTTATTTTTCATGCAAAGGCTCTATTTAACTATGAATCTGCCCACAATGAATCATTTTGTGTTTTTGGAAAATCTTTTTATTGTCTAATTCTGCAGTGAAGTCTGAGACTGGCAGGCTCATTAAACTTAATTCTAGCCTTCCTCTTAATCCCTGCAGCGAAAACGCTAGTGTAAGATTAGTAGAGGTCGCTAATGGATGATTAGTTAAATGTGATAAATAATGCTAATTTTCACTCAGTGTAACAGAGTTTAGCCGTGAGTAAAGAGACATGCGCTTGTGTATCCCCTTAGCACAGCACTTTCTGCAGCTGGGTCATGGGTTAAGAGCAGCAAAATGAGGGGTCTCTGCACTAGAGAGTCATGTTCGATCTAAACGAGACCATTTCCTGTAACTTCATGTCCAGCTGAGCTTCCAGGTAGCTTTTGTGGTCAGGGGCTGGACGACTATCAGGGTTCATTATTCATAGCAGGTCAGGACAGGTTTGCAGCACAGACGGAGAACATTGATTCATGGAAACTCACAGGGAACCTACAGGTTTGTCGTATCCAGTATGGTCTAGGTGCACAGTCAGCGTAAAATCATGACAGATAAGATCAGACAGATAAGGATTGTGCATTTATTTGAGCATCTCTCTATATTAATATTTGACTTGGTAATTTTCAGTGGTGGAAAGTAACTCCAGTGCATTTATACTGTTAATTTACAACAGTGAGGTACTGCACTTGAGTATTTTCCATTTTTTCCTACTTTATACTTCTTCTTCCATTACATTTATCTGACAGCTATAATCAATAGTTACTTTTCAGATTAAAATGTCACATTTAAAATGTGATTAGTGCATGTATTAGCTGAAACTACCAAAAACTATATAAAGTATATGTGCAGTATTACTTCCAATAATTTGGTACATTTGGCTGCTAATACTATATGCTTTGATGTCCCACTCTATACTGCTATAGTATATACTAATATACAAATACAATTGTCACATTGATTGGAATTTGTGCTTAAAAAAAGCCTGAAGCTATGAATCAATCATTGAAACAGCTTTAGCTAAAAATTAGATAAGAAGATTTCCAAGTACAAAGGCTTTATTTTGTTGAGTCTTCAATTTGGTCATCCTGACCAATCACCTTGTTGAGGAGGATAAAGAGTTACAGTCTACTACTCTAACCACCCATGAACTCTCAAATCTGTCATTTCTCTACAGTTCCAGTCAAAATCCTTTTTCTGAGAGACGCGGTGCAGCAGCATTATTGGTGTTTCCCATTTGCTGTGGATGGAAACCCTGCACCAAGCTTCACCTGGCTATACAATGGCAAAACACTGAACGAGACGGCCTATGCATACACCCAGTTCATCACAGACTCATCTGATGGATCTGTGAAACATGGCTGTCTCTTCCTCAACAAGCCCACCCACCTCAACAATGGCGACTACACCCTGATTGTGGAGAACAAACTGGGAAGGGATGAGGCCACCGCCATTGGGATGTTTATGGACAACCCTTTCGACCCACTGGAGGATCCTGAGGGGGTCATTCCCGGTAAGTTCCTGAAATTGTTTTGCAGTTGCAGGATGTTCATTTTCCGAGCAGAGGAGACCATTAGGGCAGCTAAAGGAGAGATTTATCTGAATATTTTATCATTTTAACACTGCATGCTCCATTGTTGAAACAGTTAGTTGATTAATTGGTGATACTTCACAATGAGGTCCACAACATACAGATTCATTACAAAGCAACAAGTAAGGAACCAATCAGATTCAGATTTCTGAATAACTCTGCATTGAGGACGACATATGAAACATTATTAGTTCTTAAAGATCAGCGAACTGGCCAGTATCTTGATGAGTCATTCCTGATTAAGTCTGAATCACTGATTATTAATAACTTAAACATTCGCTTCTATTTTTTTTGCCCCCTCAACTAAAATTGTGCATCATACTGAGAGGGAACGAATGACTCCTCATTCACTGTCTCATCCTACAAAAACAAGTTTGACTGGAGAATTCCCTGAATAACAAACTGGGGCTAACAGGATCCTTCCTCATATTCTGTGCACATCCACATTAATATTAACATTCAAACATCATATTCTGTAATATTAGTGATGCTGATGCCTTATATGAACCAGCGTGTTAGCTTTTTATAAGATAAATACATTTCTAGATGTGATCATGGAGCTGTATGCAAAGGCAGTAACTCCACACACATAGTGCTTTCACCCAGTGCACTGAGAATTATATTTTTCAAGTAAAACAAAACATTTTAAATGTCTCGGAGAATGATATTGTAACAAAGATTTAGATTCCAAGAGTGAAGAACCTCAGTTTACCTTCAGTGATCTAGTAACAAATCTCCCTTCATACATTTGTAATCTAATGTAGAATAAATCTCTGAGCAGCCAGCCAATATATATCACAGCCTTGAACTGTTAAAGCGCTTTAAATATGTTTCCAATATGTATCCAATTCAGCAGAATTATTACAATTTTATTGGTGTTTGGCACAAATAACCACAGTGCTCTGCTTGTAACAATTTATAGTGTATACCAACATTACCACATCATTAAAATCACATGAGAAAGTGAAAACACAACAGAGTAAATCATGAAACATGATTATTAATGTCTCTGGACAGAGTGACAGTCGACGACAGTCCAGGAGTTGAACTGGACGATGGATGGATTTTAATTGATTGTAACTTTTTACATTGATCATTTAGAAGTGAAATTACACTGTTACAACAACCGAGTCACATAGATCAAATGAAGCAGGAGAGGAACAATTGCAATTATGAAGCCAAATGTACATACAGCACCTAAAGTAGACTAGATAAATATGAAGCTACATAAAAAATAGAATAAAATACAGGAATAGAAACTAGGTGCTTAACTGTGATTTAATATTAAGCTGAATAATCTATACATTTATTACATATTATGTACATAGAGGAGGAGAAGGAGTTAAGAGGTTGAATACTATTGAATACTGCAATAATAATTTGAACGGTACTTGGGAATCATCTACATTATGGATATACACATGGTGTACGGAGCTCCATCATTGTCAGGCAGCTTCACTGCTTCATAATGAAAGAGGTTGTGTGTGAATCCTTGTTAAGTCACTAAATAGTGAGTACAGCCTTGACTAGCACTGGCTACATCATTGGCCCTGTTTATCGTGTGCTCATTAAAGTGTCTGTGCTCTCACTTCCCACATGCCAGTCCTTGTGGATCCAAGTAAGTCGTTGATTGATTTTGATTTTCCCCAACATCTCACATGTCTCCTCAGAGCCGCATGGATTTGATGTTTGATTTTCTTCTGTTCTTTAACAAATCTAATTTCTACCCCTCAGTTCCTACAAACAAGTCAGTCATGGATGTCACAGAGAACTCAGAGAGCCGAGTGTTTGTGGTACGTTATCATTCCCAATGAAAACGTAATAACTACTCTATTGATGATGCTACTGAGAGTAACTACGCATCTGCACGTCTTTGTCTGGACAGGTGTCTGTGGCCGTGGGTCTTGCTGTGTTTGCCTGCACTTTTCTTCTCATCATGGTTTTGGTTATTAACAAGTGTGGACAGCATTCCAAGTTTGGTATTCACCGTAAGTTTGTGTTCATAATTAACAAGTTATATCTTGTTATATCAAACTGTAAAAATGACAAAGTTATGGTTTAAAGAAGTCACTGCCCTGTCAAAGAATGAGTTGCACTTAACTCCCTTTAAAACTTTCTCTTTTGGTACTAAGCTAAGCTAACCAGTTGTTGGTTGTTATTTCATTTTTAGCAGTAAGCATCCACTCATATAAATGAGGAAGTGTTGAAATGTTGCTTCAAAGAAATTGTCCTTGAGTGTACAAATAGGCAAAACAGGTGGCGTTTAAGCAGACTGTAGATAATTATCATAAAATACTCTTACAACTTTCTGTCTGCGACTCAACTCCTGGTTGAGTACTCGGCGAGTAATACACATGAGAATTGTATCGTTCATCTGATTTAACTCACTGCAAGAAAGCAAATTAACATATTTCTCAAAATGTGAAACTAATCCTTTTACTTGTCACTCCATCTTGCATTGACTCCTACAAGCATGATCACTTTCAGGCAACAGGTTTGGAGTCTTTTAGAAAGTTGCTGCTGTGGACTACTGATGTAATGACTTTCAACATCACTTATATAATTTAATTTCCATGTCTATCTATCAAATGCATATTTGAACAGGAGCGAGCCATAATCAAACGTTTCTGCCAAATTATTGTTTCAAGTCACAGATGACTCTGTCAGGCTCTTGTAAGGTTAGGCATAGGAGAGACTGGCTAATATAGGATTTCCACTGAGCTGTAACTTTGCACACAGGCAGCCGCTGCGTCGGCCGGGCTAAAGTGCCTTAATTACTGCATGAGAACGGCGGTAGAAACCTCCGTTGGCCACCGCCACGTGGTGAGGGCCATTAAAGAAGCTGGATGGATGGATGGTAGAACAGCTAGACGTGATATAGCTCTACTCGGACCCCACCCCCTAACACACATACACACACACACACATCTACCCTTCTCACTCTCAAAGTGCCTAAGTGGGCCTGATTGCCTAAGTGGACCCTGCTCCCTGTTTCCTTCCCTCCATTGCCTCTGTGCTCTCTCTTTGTTGTTCCATTTTCTACCATGTTGGACTCTGGGGGTTCTGTGGTTTGCCTTGCTGAGTGGGGTTTTACATTTGGGCCCCACTTGTTTGGCTTTTAATACGCGCTGTAGTTAGGAGTTGCTAACCATTCAGGCTTGCTACATGGTCATTTTTACAGTTCAATGTGGTCTGATTGCTGCGTGGCTGATGATGGTGATTATTAGGGTTTGTCATCATCTGTCGCCATGGCACCAGCAAATGTGCAACCAAGTTGGTGGCGGAAAGCGTCGATTCCTCAAAGAGGAAAAATGGGTTCTGAATTACTCCTTTTGATGGGCCATTGTAATCACAAATGGTTAGAGGCTGATTAGGTGTTACATATCTCTCAGTTTTGCTCGTTTGTGTCCCTCCCCCATTTCATTAGGTTCATCAGTTTTAGGCACAGAGGATGACCTGGCCGTGTCTCTTCGTTTCATGAACTTTGGAACCAGCCCACCTTCCTCAGATGAAGACTCTGGTTTGTCCAGCTTTGTAGAGAATCCGCAGTATTTTTGCGGCATCATCAAGGACAAAGACATGTGTGAGTCTTATTGCTTACCTCCTTTCTGCTCTGTTTGGTTGTTTGTCACTGAATCCACACTGAAATACCTGAAGAATTTGATTATCTTAATTGACATCTTGATTATGATTATGTGGGGAGTTTAGATCATTCTCATTGGTCATTTATCAATTCAAGTATTTTGACCTCAAGTGGTGAAATATGAATACAAATATGCAAGACAACAAGACATCTGAAGTTTGATGTTTTTAGACCACTTCTGTTTTATAATCAGGTGTCCAGCATATTAAACGGCAGGACATTGTGTTGAAGTGGGAGCTGGGTGAAGGAGCATTTGGCAAAGTCTACCTGGCAGAATGCGCCAACCTGAGCCCCAACTGCGACAAGATGCTGGTCGCCATCAAGGTGGGTAACTTTTTCCGATTTCAAAAGGTGTCTCACTTTTGATGTATTTTTATTCCCACTAAACAACAGTTACCACAGGCTTTTCCTCGAATTCTAAACTGAGCAAAAACAAAATTTTATTATTACAGCTGCAATGAGGGAATGCACTGCGCACATACTTAAATCTTTCACTTACTGAAATAACATCCTGTGGTTTCAGAGTGAGATGTGTTTGTTAAAGGACAGTCAGGTGGTTTTAATACACGGCTCATGTTACAACAGGTTAATGCAAACCACAGTGAATAAAAACAAGATGATGCATCTGTATCATCCCATTAATCAGACATATGCTTTTATTGCAATACATCACTACTCATGAGCAGTTGTGTAGGAAAGAGTTTTGGGTCCTAGTGAGCAAGAACACATTGGAAACATACAAACCGCACAACCGACCTTACTGTTTGTTGCTTTTGATGCTGTAAATTTAATAACTTTTTAGTTTAAGCTTAACGACCGAAAGTAAGATTGGTGACTTTCTCAAACTTAACACTTTTTTAATGATAAGTATATGACCTGAATATAAAATGAATATAAAAAAAAAATAATCTTATCACTTTATCTCTGATCTATTATTCTTTAAAAAATAATAATTTGTCATCAATAATTATCACCAACAGTTAATTCATGATATCTAATTAGTTCTTTATTTCTAATGAATCCTTTTCCTACATGATTATTGACCTCTGTTTCTTATTGTACTTGTATTGCATTTGTTTCCTCTCCTCCCTATTTGAAGGGATCGCCATTGTATAAGCCCATTATTTTTATTGCCTTTATATGGTTTAAACAAACAAACAAAAAAAAAATGTATGCAGGTTTTTGTAAATGCATTATCCCTGTGTGGTCACAGACTCTGAAGGATGCCAATGAGTCGACCCGGCAGGACTTCCAGAGGGAGGCGGAGCTGCTGACGGTGCTCCAGCACCAGCACATTGTACGATTCTACGGTGTGTGTACGGATGGGGAGCCGCTGGCCATGGTGTTCGAATATATGCGGCACGGAGATCTCAACCGCTTTCTTCGGTATGTAGTAGACCTGCTCATGAGGGCCTGAAGGTCCCAAATTCAGTCTCCACAATTCAGTTCAATTCAATTTTATTTGCATAGCGCCAAATCATAACATACATAACAAGAACTTAACCAGAACTTATATTATAGAGAAAGCCGACAGTTTCCAACAAAGAGCAGCACCTGGAGACGGGGGGGGGGGACACCAACAGAACCAGACACAAGGTGGGCAGCCACCTGCCTTGACTGGCTGGATTGAGAGGAGAAAGGGGGGTGTGAGAGGAGAAATAAGAATAGAGATAATAATAATGTGTTTTGTTGCAGAAATACCTGCAGAAAGAGAGAGGGAGCGCTCATTGCATCATGGGAGTCCTGCTCTTATAGGAGTTTTCAGCATAATCTTAAATGTAGAGAGGGTGTCTGCCTCTTGAACTCAAACTGGGAACTCCTACACAAACTGAATTACCTCATAATTTGAAAAATTATCCTTTGCTTGTGTTCCTCAGCTCAGTAAATCAGTAAAAGTGATACATGAAAAGCTATAGCGGTTTGCCCATCAAAGGATACAGCAATGATTCAGTTAATTAAAAAAGCTAGTAATAGTAATCAGTAGGAGCAGACTTAAACATCTAACACATAGAATGTCTTGATATCTGTATCCAACTACATTTAAGTATTTATTAATAAACAGCATATTCCAACATGTATAACTTCTCCCATTAAGACATATTTTTATTATTACAACTGTAATCTACTGTTTATACATCACCCTCCACTTATGGGTGCCCACAGAAGTGCTGACAAGTAGATTATATTTTTATAAACCATAATGTTATTACTGTAACATCTTAATGATGTTTATCAATGAATCTGCCTAATGACCAACAGGTTGAGTGGTTGTATTGACACATATGTGACTACACTTCTTAAAGCTGCTGTGAGCGAGCGGCTGTGCCTCTGTCAGGTCGAACTGATGTGTGTCAAAGGTTAAACCCACTCAGCCGACCGCAGTGGATGGTGTGGTTCCAGTGGTTGCTCAGCATTAGCCGTGGATTCTGGGTGTTTGACCGTATCATTACTGTGACCTGTGATGTGGCTGCTTTTCCCCAATCTCTGCACTGTTAGCTCTCCAAGGTCCTGTTTGCATGGGTTTAAATTATCTTGGGACCTCGAGATAGTCAGTAGTGAGAGTCATATTCATATCATCTCAATATTACAGAAAATGGGGGCTGCAGTAAAATGTATACAGGATTATTTTGTTTTGCTAAATCAAAAATGAAAAAAAAAGTTTTTCTGAATCCCAGGCAGGTTTCATGTGAGTGCAGATGTGATTCAGAACATGTCAGGGGCCAAATATATAATTTACAAGATGTCCTCACATCATAATAGCAAATAGAGTGAAATTCAAATGTGGTAGGATTTTGATTTTTGAATACTGATGCACACAGTAAATAACCAGATTCAGCACTTAAGCCTTGAACTGCATTCTGAACTAATGTGATATCTTAAGAAGGGGTTATGTAGCAAATTAGTTCATAATAACACTTGAATTGTTGCATCACACGGTGACGGAAGAGTTTTTAAAAGACGTTCTTTCAATCATTTAAACTGCAATTTAAAAAGTTCCGTGCGCTCCGGAGAGGCTGAGGCAATGTTGACCTATTAGAGCTCACTTGGCACCTGGGAAACCATCTGACAAAACTGTTAGAGCAGACGCAGTCAATGCTGTCTGCCAGGTGTCCTCCACAGGAGACAGATTGGGAATGAAAACACATGCACACAGACTTTGCCTGAGATATATGTTCACGAATGGATGGAAATCGCATTTCCAGCAGACAGAATGGGTGAAACGTCTGAGGGCCCCCACAATGCAGCTGCTTTCCCACCCTGCCACCTGCCTCTTAAACTAATAGTGATTGTATAGACAACTTCCTTTGTAAGGAGGGGACAAAGTGGAGAGGAGAGATATTAGGATGGATGGAGACACATCATCTGTGATTTGCTCATTTAGGCTGGAGTTAGATGTGAGAGTGGGTGTTTATGATCCACAAGAACAACTGAGAGTCAATGTGCTCTGCATCCTTGAATTGCATTATTGCAAATCAATTGTGGGCGTATTACAAGCCTTGTGTTTTCTATTAACCATCATTGTTAAATGGCTTTATTATGGCACGGTCACACTGACCATGTCTGTAATGACCTCAAGAGCTCATACATGTCAGAAATGTTCAATCTGCAGATTGCATGCAGGTCAACCAAGGTTGATGCCATAGTTACCAACATACTGAGGAACCAACCCCACTGTTTGATTTAATCCGAACAGCCAATAGGAACAGAAAAGAATAGCAGAGGCCAGCATGTTCTGTTCTTTACATATGGAAATACGTAGAGCCCCCATTTATACATCACAGAGGACAGGAGGTCAGCTTTTAATGCACGGAATAAAACAAATTAATTCAATCACGAGTCCTCACAAGAAAACGCTCTCTGAATTGAATGATTTTCTAGAACCATGTATAACTTTTTTTTGCAGTGACAACTATGACTATGTAACCAACTCAGCTAAAGAAGGAGATATTTTCATTTGAGTTCCTCTATGCTCAAGCTGAAACATTTAAGATGAAGAAAGGTGTTGAATTTCTTGCAGTATGTTGTTCTTTTTAAACACCAACAGCTTCACAGACCTTGAGGTGATATACAACTGCAGAGTGATGGAAATCAAACTGTTGGGCTAAGAAATGGAGAGGAACAAAATACTCTATGACCTTGTTTCAAAGGGGAATATTGTACTTTTTAGCCCAAGATATATTTTTGACAATTTTGGCAGTTTAGATTGAGATTTTACAATAAAACAACATGACACACTTATCAAATAGTGCAATTCATTGTTAAAGATTAAACCAGTGCCCTGCAAACCTTTAAGCTTGGGACCACTTGTGTTGTTGGGGCTGTTTAACAGTAAAATGCTGCACAGTACATTTTGCATTGCGGTACTTGACCATAATGAAGTATTTTTTTATATTGTTGTGTTAGTACTTTTAATTAGGGGTCTAAATAGTTCTTCTACAAATATTTGGGTCTGCATTGTCTCAAATGTCCCCTAACAACTGTCTAATAAAGCAGAAATGTCTTTTCTAGAGACACTCACTCATGTCCCACACATCTATAGAGCTCACGGCCCTGATGCTCGTATCCTGGAGGAGTCCAAGATGCCGGCGCTGGGTCAGCTCACTCTTCCTCAGATGCTGCAAATCGCCGCCCAGATTGCCTCGGGCATGGTCTACCTGGCATCACTGCACTTTGTCCACCGCGACCTGGCAACCCGCAATTGTCTGGTGGGAGAGGGGCTGGTGGTCAAAATCGGAGACTTTGGTATGTCACGAGACATCTACAGCACAGACTACTACCGGGTAAGTGGTTGGAGAAGAAAAGAAAAGGACTGTTTGTGTTTTTCTTTGGTTCTGAGATGAAAATGTTAGTTTCATGCACCTGCATTTTCAGACATCAATCTCTAAAAATTGCTGCTGCTAGCACAAAAAAGGTGAATGAACATGTGTTTGTGGCGCTCAGAGCACTGAAAGTATGAATTTGTTACTCTTACTAAATCTCATTATTGCTGTGAAATGACCCATTAAGATCTTTATGTTTGGTTTTGGCTTGTAATGCACAGTAATAAACAATCCCATCATGGGTAAAGCTGGAAGCACGTGAAAGTCATGCAACTTTGCCATATCTTTTATAACTGAATCAGTGAGTAAACCTATATGCTTATAGTGGTTATTATGATTATCGGTGGTAAAGTGCTTTAAATGCATTTAACAAAGTTTGCACAATCTAAATTGTCACCAATTGAGCTTCACAAGATACCGTGGTTATTGTGTGAACACACTGCGTAACGTCACTGTGAGGTCGCACATTATATTGCATCACCTCTGTTAGTTTGGAAGATCTTTATTAGACCCTGAGTATGAGACGAAGCTGGCCCCAACACTGAGACAGGACTTTAGAGCTGAAACAATTAGAATCTATTAGTTGATTGAGAGAAAAATAATCTACAATTATTTTGACAATTGATCAATTTTTCAAGCCAAAAAACTAAAATTCTCTACACACTCTCAGGTCCCAGCTTCTGATTTCTGATTGTATTTGTCTTGAATAAGAATGAACTAATTTTCTCAGTCAGACCCTCAAACAACTGATTGAATTGAATTAATCAGCCTTGTCTATTCTGGTAGCCCGATTTTGCATTTTTTGCATAATTGATTCAAAGTTCACCTGAAATTCTCCACATCAGCGTCAAGCTATGTCCTGAGAGGACTGAACCATGTGGTCCTTTGCGAGGGGGGGTGACCCTTAATTCCTAACTAACTAAGTCCAAAATGAGTTTATCAGATCGTTTGTGAAGGTTATTTCCATTTTCCAATGGCAAATTTTGAATTAGGTGTAAATCAACATGGCTTCTCCTTGTCCTGAAACATATTGCACGTCATTATTTTTTCTTCAGGGAGCTGTTGGTGTATGTAACTAGTAACCTGGGGGAGACTGTGCTGTACTGTATTGTGTTTACAGTGTATTCCATCTGGTGAAGGTTTTCAAGCAAACTGATAAATTGTGCTGTTCTGTGCTGAGCTCGCTGGCAATTTTCATTCTGAAAGGCCTTGGCGATTTAAGCCTGATTCTGATTTGCAGAGGTCGTCTCTGTTACAGCACGATTTAGCTCTCCAGCATTTTGCACTGAGAAAAATTAATTCCTCTCTTCACATGTCACTGAGTTTTTCATGCACTACATTCATTAAGGTCATGTCAGTGGACAACTGCTTTTTAGAACTCACAAATTTAAAAAAAATTACAAACCAAATAGACAATCACAGCTGATTTTGGTGGCAGTGAGTTCATTTTCTTTTTCACATTCAATCAAACTACAATAATTTGAAGCTCTTTTGGATGTTAAACCTCTTTTTTGTCCAGAAATTCTGCCTCACATTGATTTCAAGCTGCTTCTCGTGTTTGTTATAGATAGTTCAAGGATGAAGAGGAATAGGAATCTGTTTGAGTCTTGCTTAAAAAATGTGCATGCCACTAAAAGATGGCATGTCTGCTCGATTCTATCAACAGGCAAAATGTTCACCTTTTGATGCTTTAACATGTAAAATAATGAGAAATTGCTTTGCATTCCTTTTATATGAATATCTATTGGATGTAGAGTTAGTATACCTTATCCTATCTTCCTCAGGTGGGTGGACGGACTATGCTGCCAATCCGCTGGATGCCCCCGGAGAGCATCATGTATAGGAAGTTCACCACGGAGAGCGACATCTGGAGTTTCGGTGTGGTCCTCTGGGAGATCTTCACCTACGGCAAACAGCCCTGGTACCAGCTTTCTAACAGTGAGGTGGGTTGGGACAGAAAGTTACTCAACAGCAAAAGTGTTATTGTTCTTTGGCACATCATTTATTCTGTCTTTTTCATTCTGTCAAATGCATGTGCAGTTCAACATTGCTGCAAATATGCACAATGTAAATGATCTTATACAATATAACATAAGATGAAATTCCACTGTTTGAATATCTCAAATAGAAGCCAGGACTGTGGCCAACAACAGCACTGACTCTCATCGCTCTGCTGCTCTCAGCTTCTCTTTTCAACAGATATGATGTTTAGCTTCTCCAATTAATGGATGTTGTGCTGTTGTCAACAAAACTTAACACTCCCTGATGTTTTTTCACATTTTAAACCTGTAAGGCTTTTAAAGAGAAAATTTCTGGAGGAAATATTGAGTTTCATTCATCATGTTGTGGAACGCCTTCTCTTAGGTTCATCACATCTAAAGTGAATGACACACATCCACCTGATGGGTTTGACAGATTAAGTGCTGAAGAAACAGACATTATCCTGAGTCCATATATAAAGTGAAATGGTAAACAAGAGGGAGTTTGCATTAACTGGTGGTCAGGGAATCTTTTTGCCCCTGAGGTAAATAAAGGTCCCAGCCATTATTTCAGAATTCACTGTATTTGCTTCCTCCTGAGAGTTGGATGAGAAGATCAACTGACGACTAGAGAGAAACAGCTTCACACATAACCTGCTGTGAAACCACAACTTGTCAGACCGCATTTAGCCTTAATACATCTGAACAAACTAGCTGCTATGTGTTCATTGGTGAGCTTTAGAGGAGTTTGTAGATTAATTTTTCTAATTTTTGTCAGGTAACTGATCCCCCCTGGCTTCATACTAAGCAAAGCTAACTGGATACTTGTTGTATGGTAGCTACAGTTACTAGCTATGCAGTATTTATTGTACAGACATGAGAGTGACATCAATCTTCTCATGTAACTCAAGAATGCAAATGTGCCTATTTCCGAAAATGTCACATTATTCTTTTAAGCTACATGATAGAGAACTGAGGCAGAAATACTGCATGAGGTGAAATGCAATTAAGATGCAACCGACAGCTGCAATTTGTGTTAAAATTTCTTCTTCCTTTGAGTCATAATTCAGTCAAACCTGAACATACATAGACATCATAGACTTATATTTAGATTCAGTGTCACTTTAACTTCCCGTAGATGAAATTATCTCCACTGTGAAATGTCCATAAATCCACTTAGAAGTTCCTTATAATTGAAGAACCTGCCTTAGAATCACTGCGTTTCGAAGTTTTCTTCAATATCAAAGTGATTTTCCTTGACATCCACAGGTACATAAGAAACAAAAACTGCTAACAGCTAAGTCAGAGTCCATTTAATGGTGCCAACTCAACATGTAAACTTAATATAGGCTAAAAAACAACAGTATATCAATAAAGTTTTTTTTTTTTTTAATTTGTTCTTTAGACTGTCAGGTCTCAACTTGACACTATGAGCTCAGATTTTCTGTCAGATGTTAGAATTTATTTTGGCAGGGGGGTGATTAAAAATTTAATCTGAAAACTTCAACAAATGAAAAAAAACTATCGGTGTGGCTAGCAAGTTTTGATGCGATTTGGGTGGAATGTCCCTTTAAAGAAGTTAGCTCTTAGATCTCTTTTTTCAGGTATTAGCTTTATTATTATAGTACTATTAATTTACTGTCACTGATAAGAATGTTTTCAAAACTACTGGAATGTAATTTACTGATAAATTCCTTCATATCTCTACTCGACTCAAAGGCCAATGAAAACGAAAAACAGTTAGTTTCCAGATAGATGCTATTCATACTATATATTTGCACATAAAAGATATGAAGCGCAGACAAAATTCAATGTATTATAATAGAATAAAATATTACAGTAAAAAACAAGTGGAGCTGAAATGTTTAGATGTATTTTAGTTTAGATGAATTACCAATAAGTAGATCGACAGAAAATTAACTATTTTGTTAGCCATTTAATTCAAACATTGTATTATTTTACTGGCTTATATATTAAGAGATGCTTCTTCTACTATTCTTTTAATAACTCTGATTTATTTTTAATAATTGCATTATGAAAGTGCCATTTTGAGCTTCAGGTAGTTGTGGCAGGCATTTCTCAGAATTTTCTGACGCATTACAAACCAAACAATCAATCAATCGATCAGATCAGAATCTATAATGAAAATTACCACTGTTAGCAGCCTTATATAAAATAGCAGCTGCAGTCGAATGGTTAGGGCAAAAACACTACAGTTGAACTCCCAGCTGGCCAGACTCTTTGCTGAGTGTCCCTCGATTACTTTTTCAATGTATGACTTTTACTTGTGAAGAGGAAAAAGTATTTTCACATAAGTGAAAGATCTGAAGACTTTCTCCACCGCCGGCTTACGCATATTTATTGCAGTTGTAGATGCTTCAGAGCATCTGTTTCTGAAGTTTTACACAGCTCTTAAACTAATCAATAAATTCATAGTAATTAAGGGCAGTCCAGTCTAGCCCTCTCAGCTCAAGCACCAAGAAGTGAGACTCCATTGTAACCACAGCGGTGCTATTACAGCACGAAACCCTCTCTCCTTTCAAGAGAAGGGTAGATCACTTTTCCCTTGCACTCAATTCTAATCTCATTGGTTTTTCATTTTTGCCCAAGGCCAATGAGCTGTAACCTTGTTAACCTAATTTGTCTTGGCCAATGAGGGACAGGTGAAATTATCATGTTGCCTAAACAAGCACTGGCATAGATAAATCATCCCAAAATACTGACTCGGCACGCTGTGGCATCAGCGGCCATTTTGGGGCCGCCGGTTTTGAGTCTTTCTGTCGAGCTGTGAGGCCGAGTGACGGCTCAGCGCTGACAGGCCTCTTCTGTTCATCGGCTGAGTCCAAGGTTAACGATGGGGAAGAGGTTGAGTCAGTAACCCTTCAAATGGAGTGCACAGGGAAATCCTCTCTCTCATCCTCGACAGTGATTTATTCACTGAGCAGCAGGAGCGTGTGAACTCAATTAGTCATTGCAACCATTAGCGTCTGAGCCTGGAGGTTATTCATATTTGGGCTGCACTCATTTGCCCCAGAGGTCTCAGCTAATGGACACATATCTGCAAATCTGTTGACTGATTTAGCCAAAAACATGTCTGATTATTAAAAAAAAAACATTTGTCCTTGGTGCAGGAGAGAGACTTTCTGAATGAATGTACATGTGCTGCTGTCATGGTGTGCAATTCTGTCACTGTGTGTATATTTTATGTTTTTATTTGAACCTACAAAGGGACTGATAGATAGAAAAGATAGAAAGTTATTGTAAATGGTCTCTTCAAAAGAAAACAAATGTCAAGCCAGTAGAGCTCATACCTCACCACCATCCTAATCACGTTAGATCCAGACTATAATCTGGATCTGCACGAAATTGTACATGCTCATAGATCTCAACGCCATAAATACGTCAAATTATTTACATCAAGATAAGACCAACCTTGAGAAACTGAAGAAAAAAATTATTAAAAAAAAAAAAATCCTTTTGTTCTTTTTTGTTTGAGAATGCTGAGAAACAGACAAGGCTGAAAACAGAAGGTAATAATATTGGTGCTGCCAACTCAAGATAAAGTAGGTGAATTGAATTCCATTTATGGGGCTGACAGCTTTAAAAATAAAAAAAAAACCTGCATCTGTTTTCAGAACCAATGTCCCTGTTACTCCAGATAATGTAGAGGACACTCTGTCAACAGTTTTCACAGAGACTGTCTCTTTGGTTAAAAGTTGTTCCAAAGTCTGTGGATTATCTAGACTAACAAGGACATTGCCTTAGATTTTTTTAAATGAAATGTAATAATATTTCAATGTTGTTAGCGTCACAAAGGAAATTCTGTTCACCTCCATTGGCAGAAATCAAAGGCAGACATCTCAAAACCTTGACAAAAAAAACAAAGCAAAACTATTTACATAGTTTCATACTTTGAGCTACTGGAGACAGATAAAAGTGAAGCTAGTGTTTAGAATTCAGACACAATTTCTCCATCATATACAGAGCTAGTTTGTCCACTTTCAAAGTTTTAGTTTGATTGACAACTGACATCACACATATTAGATAATTTTAAAATAAAGTGTGCTGATATCTTTCTATAACTCTTAAAGCAGCACACAGTATGTAGCATTGACTTTAATATTCTTTAAATCTTTAATATCAATGTCAAGTCTCAGAAATACACTTTACTTGATACCATTAAAGGTGTGCAGATGAGACAATATGATATTTTGAAACATGGGTGAACTGACTCTTAAAACACTTAAAAGCCAGTTTGCAGTTTAGATTTTATTTTGATTTTCATTATAGCATTAATTCAAAATTCCTACCCCAACAGGCCATTGAATGCATCACGCAGGGACGGGAACTGGAGAGGCCACGCACCTGCCCAAAGGAGGTTTACCTGCTGATGCAGGGCTGCTGGCAGAGAGAGCCCCAGCAGAGGATGGTCATCAAGGACATCCACAGCCGCCTCGTGGCCCTGGTCAAGAACCCACCAGTTTACCTGGACATCCTGGGATAGAGGGGCCAAGAGGGGATAGAGGGGGGTGGAAGTCAGAGGTTGGGGAAGTTGGAGGTTTGGTTTAAAACTTAAAACTTTCTCTTTTAATTCCATTAGGTTCCTCTTGGTTTAAGTTTGCTTTTTCTTTCATCCATTAAAAGAGCAGTTGGATATAATGTTTCACCAGTTTTCCCAGTAGCTGCTTTTCCAGCCTTGATGCTTGAAGACATTACAAACAGTTTGGCAGCGACCTCTTCTTTCCCCCCTTCAACCCCGACGCCTGTTTAATTCCCCAGTTGTTCTCGGGAAACCTGTCAAATGTTTACCAAAGTGCTTCAGCACTTTGGTGCTGCGCTGTATTATTCAACTCTACCGGCGACACTTGTTTTGAAAGGCAATTAGAAAATGAAACTAATGATTACAAGAGAGTGCACTTCACATCATGAGTCTGCAGTGAAAACCAATTTACAGATTTGGGCACAGAAGACATTTGTATTGTAGAGTCAGTGATTTTGGAGATGTTTTGATATGGGAAGTTTAAAGGCTTTCAGTAAATGTATATAAGCTACGTTGTACAATCAGAACCTTGGAAAGACTGTTTCTCACGTGTCAAATCAAGTGTATCATATGAATATTTTTCAAAAACAAGAAGAAAATGTTATCTATTAGCAGTGAAAGTGTTTCCTGTTATATTAACTACTGTGTTTACATTTAACGCTGTCAAATATGATATGAAAAAAATATACTTCCAAAAAAAAAAAACAAAAAAAAAAACCAAAACCAAAACTGAAGTTTGACCTGTGTCACTGCCTGTGAGACAGACTCAGGAGTGGCTTCAGGTTCAACATGCTACTGTAACAACCTTCAGAAATCAAAGCCCTGCAGTGAAATTCAGTACGGGGGACGAAATGGTGGAGAGGTGACGCACGGAGATGGTTTCAGAGGTAACAGATGGATTAAAGTGAGTGAAACTCCAGGAGGAGAGGGACAGATGGCTCTGAAACAGAGACTAGAGGTGAGGCCACCACCATGAAAAAAAAAAAAAAAAAAAAAAAAAAAATTCAACCAAAGGGGGCATTTAGAGGGTGAAAAGACTGAGTGTACAAACCATTGTGATGCCTTTAAGTGTAAATACTGAATGTACATACTCTGTATTAATGACTAAGAAAATATATCTTCATGTATTGTTACTCCAGCACTTTGTATATTCTGCCCTTAAAAAAATAAACAAACTTGATTAAAAAAGAAAAAATGGCTGCAGCGTGAGCAGGAACCTCCCCCACCATCAGTCAATCCATCATTATCGTATGCTTCAGAACAAACAATGATTTGGGATGCCGTCTGTACTTAAAGTTAGACATCTTAACAAGGCTATTCAAGAGCTTTCTATTATTTTGACGAACTAATCAGCAACCTGCGACGTCTCTACGGGATGCTCAGCAGACAGTTATTGAAAAGGAATAATCAAGTTTCATATTGCCTTACCGCTGGCCTTCCAACAAACAAGCAGCCTCCAGAACCAAACCCCACTCTCTCTTTCTCTCTCTCTCTACCTCACACTACCACCACCACCACCACCCTGCCTCCATCACTCTGTATGCAGAGCGTCTCCAGGGAGTGGTAATGGATTGTGAGTAATGCTATCATCCCTTTCTGTCTCTCCCTTTCTCTCCACCACCTCTGGAGTACTGAGAGAGAGAGAGAGAGGTGGGGGGGTTGAAAACACTTGGAGAACTCATGTCTGGCTCATTGTTTCTTCTTCTAGCACTCAAGCCTCCAGCCTGTTTTGCAATATGACTATAAATAAGAGCTGGGAATGAGGCCATTTTTAAAGTGGTCCTCCTATTAGAGCTTCACAGTGGGAAACTTTACTTTTTAAATCTTACGCTTTGTCATATAATGCACAGGATATTGATTTCTTATGGTAATCACTTCTTCCCATTCATTTTGTGTCTGTGTCTACTGCTAATAATAAATCACTCTGTGTGCTTTACTATTCATCCTGTAAGGCAGTAAAGATGAAGACAGAGTAGGAAGAAAACCTCTGTACAGAATGTTTAGACCAAAGTCAAATCAAGATTTCAGATATAGAAGAATAACAATGAAAATAATATATGTTGCAGGTATGAGTTATATAATCTGAACTGTTTGAACTTATAGTTTAATATTAACTTCATCCTTTGAGCTTCAAATATTTAATTTTGAAAAAACTACACTGAGGAAAAAATATCTACATTTTAGTTTCTCGAATCCTAAAATAAAAAGAAAATGCAGGAAGACTTCTCAGATGAAATTTCCTGCGGTGATGTGCCTGTTTTAAGAATTTATATCATGATTTTGACCCTCATTTTAAGGCTGCCTGAAAAAGACAGCATATCCTCTGGGAACAGGTGGAACAACCTTACACCAGTGGAAAAATCTGCCTCAGAGGTCAAATGTTTTCCTAAATTCCTTTGTAGAAGAGTAAGTAAATTGAGTTTTTGAGAATCTTTTTTTTTTTTTTTTTTGTAATCACCCAACAGTTGGTTTTCCTACAGATAAATCTTTGGGGATTCATAAACTGTTGCTGAACAGCAGATCGGAGAGAGGACCTGCTCATGTTGTGCTGCTCTGCCCTCTGCTGGTCACAAACACACATTGCTCAGACTGATAAATGAAAAAATATATTTTATGCCAATTTGTCCATATTTTCCAGAGACAATAAATTTGAGTATTTTGCACAGTTGTAGATTACAAGTCGCATATCTTCATGTTAAGGCAAAGCAAGGCAATTTTATTTGTATAGCCCATTTTTACAAACAGTTTGTCTCAAAGGGCTTTACATAGCATCATAACAACATCCTCTGCCCTTAGACCCTCACATCGACTGAGGAAAAACTCAAAACAAAAAATCCTTTTAACAGGGAAAAAAAGGAGAAACCTCATGGTGAGAAACAGAGGAGGGATCCCTCACCCAGGACGGGCAGACGTGCAATAGATGTTGTATACAGACAAGAAAACGGGTAACTACAGAATATGCACAGCATTGAAATGGTGTGCAGGAGCTAATGAAGGCAGTTTTTGGTGGGAGGGAAGGCAGGGAGAGTCAGGCAGCTTAATGGGAGTAATGGGTGGTAGACTGGTTCCTGGGAGGGAAGGGCAGGTCGGTTTAACAGCAGGGGTAAAAGGGAAAGGGGGTGATGCAGGGGGCGGTTGGTGGAGAGAGATGGAGCTTCAGTGGATCTGTGGAAACACAAATAGAGAGAGAGTGAGACACCAAGGCCAAACTACAAGGTGCAGCAGATAATGAAAATGATAATTTAAAGTGTGGGAGAGGAGAGGAGAGAGCTCCATGTAACCTGATGTGTCCCCCAGCGGTCTAAGCCTATCACAGCATAGCTATAAAAATGGTTCAGAGCTACCTGAACCGGCCCTAACTAAACGCTCTGTCGTAGAGGAAGGTTTTAAGCCTAGTCCTAAATGTAGTGAGAGTGTCTGCCTCTCTGACCCATGGAGAGAGTTGGTTCCACAGTAAAGGAGCCCGATAACTGAAGGCTCTACCTCCCAGTCTGTTTTTAAAGATACTGGGAGTCACTAACAGACCTGCATGCTGGGAGCGAAGTGCTCTGGAAGGATAATAAGAGACTATGAGGTCTATAGGATGGAGCTTTGTCATTAAGGGCTTTATAAGTCAGCAGAAGGATTTTGAAGTCTACTCGATATCCTACAGGAAGCCAATGGAGAGAAGCTAAAGTGGGAGAGATGTGTTCTCTTTTACTAACTCCTGTCAATATCCTTGCTGCAGCGTTCTGGACTAACTGCAGACTCTTTAGAGAGTTTTTTGGACATCCTGACAACAGAGAGTTACAGTAGTCCAGTCTAGAGGTGATAAATGCATGGACTAGTTTCTCAGCATTGCTTTGAGAGAGGATATTCCTAATCTTGGCTATGCTGCGCAGGTGAAAAAAGGCAGTCCTAGTCACGTGTTTTATGTGTGAGCTGAATGAAAGGTCCTGGTAAAATATTACTCCAAGGTTCCTTGCAGTCATACTTGAGTTCAGGGTGATGCCATCTAGATTAGCAATCTGCAAAGAAAAGGTGTCCCTGAGATGTTTAGGTCCAAACACAATGACTTCTGTTTTGTAGAGTTTAGTAGAAGGAAGTTAGAGGACATCCAGGGTTTGATGTCTTTTAGGCAGTCTTGCAGATTGATGAAGTGGCTTATATCATCTGGTTCTATCGATAAGTAGAGCTGGGTATCATCTGCGTAGCAATGGAAGTTGATCGAGTGTTTCCGGATTATATCGCCTAATGGGAGTATGTAAAGAATGTAAAGAATTGGCCCTAAAACTGAGCCCTGTGGTATGCCATACATAACTCTGCTGCACTCTCAATGGTCATTGTTAACATTAACAAACTGAAACCTGCCAGATAAGTATGATTTAAACCATTTTAGGGCAGAGCCTTTAATCCCGATTTAGTGGTCTAGTCTCTGCAACAGAATGCTGTGGTCAAACTGTTCTCAGTACTGAATATTTTTGTGTTTTCAACATTTGACGTCACCTTTTAATCTACATAACAGATGAATCACTAATGAAAATAATCAGTTAGATTATGATTAATACTATACATGGTGTAGAAGATCAGCTAAAAAAAACAAAAAAAACTGCCAACTGAAATCTGCTAACTAAAAATAAATTAATGTTGATCAACTTACCGTACCAATGTCAAATTGCATCCAATCTGTTTGACACTTGAAATCATTACAGTGACAGTTATTACACTTATAAAAGGCTTAATTTATTACACAGGTCTAGTAGGACAAAGTAGCAAATTACAAATTATACACTGCAAAGAACAAATAAGTATTTACACTTTTTAAGAGTAGTTTGTGGTCATTTTTTTCAGATAAGGAATAAACATTATATCAAAAGAAAAGTTGCATAAAACATTTTTTTTTTTAAAAGGCACCAGTAACTCTTTCAAACCCAGATTTTCTTTTTGACACTGAAATATTGTAACAAATGGTTCATCCCATAATCGTCTTTGCTCTCTCTTTCACGTTATCAAACATCCATCAATTCACTGCATTTTTAAAAAAGTCACCACAGTAGAGGTTCTCCTGATAAATACATCAACTTTGTCCACTGAGGAATAAACCATCAAGGTTTACAGGACAAAAAGCCTTCATAGTAAAAGTAGTTCTCTGGTCTGGAGAATGTCTGGATTTGTAACTGATAATTTGGTGAAAATAAATATAAAACTGCAATTCACGGAGGCAACGTCAGGACTGACACTGAACAGATGAGAATGAGTGAGATGACAAAAACACAACAGCAGCCGAGAAATAAAGGAGCGTCCAAACTAGTTGGGTCGATAGTAACAAACCACATCAGAAGCCAGAAATGATGCAATTCCAAGAATGAACAGGGTCAAACCGAGGAGCCCTGTAAGATGATGAGCATGAGGAAAATAAACATCGATCAACGTCTGGCGGGAGTGCAGATAAGATTTTTTTTATAGTCGGTGGAAACCACATGGAGGGCAGCCGCTGCTCTGTTTTGTTTGCGATGTAAAAAGGGCGACAGGATTTTTCTACTTTGCACATGATCCTTGAAGACATCTTTATGCACAACAATGCCCTAATACAAAAGTGTGTGTGTCTATGTGTGTGTGCTCTTTGTGATTCTAAACATTCACTTTGCGTCTGACATTTCCACTTCAGCATCCAACATGTACCTGTACCGCACCTCATCCCCATAATATCACATACATTCCCCTTCTGATTAAAGTCTCCACCAACACTTATAAAACAGGTGTGAGTGTGTGTCTGTGTGTGTGTGTGTGTGTGTTAGACATATGTTCCCTGTGAGTTTTGTGTAAGAAGAACTACTGGTGTTACTGGTGGAATTAGGTGTAAATTTGTGCCACTAAATACTTCAAAACACATTTTACACATATGAGGTTTGTCAAGTAACATGAAAAAATCTGAAATCTGTACCTACTGTATGTTAGTGCGACAACTGACAACTAACAGATGTTAAGTAATTTTTGACACCCAGTTTTCTAATACAGACAATTAAACACTACATTTTTTTTGCCAGTCAATAACAATAATAATAATAATAAATAATAATAATAATAATAATAATAATAATAATAATAAAGCTTCTTATTAAGTCACTTTTGTCCATTAATAAGCCATTTAAGCAAATAAAATCGGATGGGAGATAATTAGAATTTGAAGTAGTTTTACTCACTATCATTTTTATTATTGATTGTATTAATCATTTTATTGGTTAAATATTTTCTATAAATTCTAAAATGACCTGGGAAAATGCCCATCACAATTTTGTCCTATTCACAGGCCAAAATCCAAAGATATTCAATTTACAAAAGAAAGATGAAAAAAAAAAAAAAAAAGGTATGAAAAAGGTTTTAAAATAATAATTTCAGCCAGCGAGCAAGTAATTGATTAATCAACTGATCTTTCAGATCTAATACAAATATATATATATATTTTTAGAAAAATCCTCAAATAAGTCAATCAGTGCTAGAATCTTTCTGAAATAATCACTGAACATTTTTCACTTGCTTTTAGACTCAATAATGCTCAAATGGTTCAGTGTGAAACAAATAATTAATTATTTATTTATTTATTAAGAATTACAGTTATCTGTAGTAATCTGGCTACCTCCCCCCCACAAAAGAAAAAAAAAAAACACTTATCTTCACTCCTATTTCTGCACCTAAAATAAGCAATAAATATTATAAAATTCCATAAATAGATGACAATTATTATTTCAGTGGTAAATGTAAACAATGGCCTCCGTGGGACAAGATAACACAGTATATAAGGAGCTGACTGTTTTTTTTTTTTATATTTTACATGCACCAAAGTACTGCAACACCACAAGACGCCCAAATAAATACGACCCCAAACTATGAGTAAATATCTTTTTTTGTTTGTTTTTTTAAATTCACAATTTCTCTCAATTCCAGCGAAAGATGTTATAAACCACAAGTGTTGAAAAAATTGACTGGACTGAAAATATGTAAATTCTTCCAAACGAATTCAAGCCAATGATTGTTTTTTTTTTTCTCTTTCTTTCTTTTTGTGTAGTTACACATGATCGATGTTCAGAATGGATCTTTTTATACGTGATGGAAGAACAAGAGAAAATTGTGCCATTTGTTCAGAACATAAAAATTGCTTTAGACCTTCAGGGGGCATGAGGCCACGATAGCGCTGCCATGGAAACACAGTTATAAAAATGGTACCTGTCTTTTAATCACCACCGCACTGTAACTTTTTTCTCCCCCTGTTGAGGGCAGATTGTGGGTTTCATAATTAGGTAGGCAATCAGAAAAAGAACCACACTGGCCTGTGAATCAATTCCAGTCAGTGCAGAATGGAATCAATAGGTGGATGTATAAGAGCTGGCAATTCAATCTGCATTATATTATGCAGAGCTGAACATGGGCTGTCTTCACTGCCTTAGCCCCGAAAAACCACACTAACCAATTAGTCCAGTTCTAGAGAATATTTTCAACTAATCCTTAAAGAAAAGTAGTGGACTAGCTCATGCCATGAACTCAACAGATTCCCTGCTAACTGTGACTTTTACTGTTTCCAGTTTGAGATTTAAAGTTGCACTTGTAGTGATCTACTGTAAACACTGTCAATAAAGTGTAGGTCTAGGATAAGGCACTTATGTGTTGTGTTATTACAGCGTGCTTCCTTCAACCCAGAGCCTTTTTGAATGCATGTTTCCAGTCTCTCACATACAAACTGAATGTAACCTCAGAAAAAAAAGGCTTCATTGTGACTGGGTCCTCAGCTTCTGAGTAAACACATGAGCAGTTGTGTAACAATGCGAAAAATGCTTTAGCACTCAATGTCATGTATCAAAAACTTCATGTCTGAATAAAACTATTTGTGTTAATCAAGCACTACTACGAACTGTTAATAGTCGTCTCAAACACACACTGCTGAGACGGACAAACAGTCCAAACCTTTCCTTTGGAAAGTGAATCAGCCATTGTCTGGCTGAAGGTGGACATTCACGCCCTCACTGCTCCTTGCATTCGCACGTGGACGTGTGCAGCTGGTTGGAGCTGCGGCAGGGTTTCCAAAGCAGTGGCGCACTGAAAATAGCAATGATGCCCAGGTTGAGGACAAGGCTGACGACCAGCGCCCCGATGGTCCCCAGGAAGGAAGGCATCGCGCCGTGGGTCACAAGCGAAGTCCTTCGTGACATCATGTCTGCTATCACGCCCTCCATCTGGAAGTGGGTCCCCACCACGGCACTGACGTGGAAGAGCTGGTGGCTATGGCCTGAGTGAAGGAAGATGAGAAGAGGTTCGGTGTAGGAAATAAAAATCAAATGTACGCACAAAGACACACACAATTAGCCAAATGGACCAAGTACCAAAAAGTTTTCAGTTTTCAGTTAGAATGAATTTCAAAAAATTTATTCAAGGTTTAAAGACATTTAATCCAACAATCAACCAAAAATTCCAAATATTCTCAGGTTCCAGCTTCTCAAACATGAAAATTTGCTGCTTTTCTGTTTTGTATCATTATAAAGTGGATATTTTGTCACCCAGTGAATTTACACCATTTACGGGCATTTTTTAGCCTGAGTGATTCTTCATTTTCTCTAAAAATGACTAGATTCATTGATAAAACAACAACCAATTTAACATATTTAAATCATTTAATCATTGACTAATCATTCACTGCTTCAAGCTTCTGAAAGTCAGTTTTAGTCTTATGGGTTTAGTTTTATGTTAGAAACAGACAGTCAAACACAACAGGTGACCTGAATACGTCACCACAACAGCTCAGAAAATTAATTTAAAAAAATGATTTAAAAAAAGTTGGCTGCAACTGCATCTGGTAAATATGAATATTTTAATTAAGTCAAACTGTAACCATCTCATCTCAAGTACCGACCTTATTAGCCTTTGACAGTACAGGTGCTTTACACTTAAGGAATTGTTCAGCAAAATATCTTAACTACTTAACTATTTCATTAACTTAAATATTGTACTTTACTTAATGGCTGGTGTTAATTTGCTGAATTAAGTCAATTAAAACATCATACCTGCCAACATTTAGGTTAGGTTTATAAATAAATGATATACAAACATACATACAAATAAAATTATACATTTAAATTCCATCTCAAGTCAATTGTTAATTCATTTTGCATTCAAATATTTTGTTTTATTGATGAAATTGAGAGTTTTGAAGGAAATCTTCTTATTGAGTCTCACAAACAGGCAGATCTGTATTTGATAAAAAATAAATCTGGTCATAGAAACATGTTTCAATACTTGAAGTGAAATTGAATTGACTGAATTGACTGTATTAAACAAAGAATCAAATAATTCAGTTCTTTCTCCTAAAGTTTACTGTGTTTGATCTATGAAGACTACTGTTGTTGAGCTGTTTTAACATCATTAGCAAACTGCCTGCTCGCTCTTTTCTTCTGCACTATGCACCTCTTCCTCTGCATTTGAAAACTCTGTGAACCTCAGCCAGATATTTGTAGACGGTGAAACCTCAACACAATAAACAAACCAGCATAATGAAATCAAAAGAAACAGGCAGAAAAGTTTACAGAAGCTTACACGCCATCAAATCAAAAGTTTGTTTGATACACTGCCGTTGTTTTGAGTCAATTGTCCTGCGGTCAGCAGGGAAAACATTCAAGAGCGAGCCAAGACAAAAGACAGCAAAAATAAATGTTATGGCCCCACGTGGAGAGTAAAAGCTGGATTATACAGACAGGACATGGTGCTCAATGTGTGAGTTTTTTTCCTTTACATGCATGTTCTGTGCCAACCTGGGTCCTACCTTGTGAAAATGTGGTTTCTTTTCTGACAGTGAGAGCACAGGCCGGTGCATTCACAGTCTTTTAAAATATATTTCTTATATAGATTTGAAGCTAAAACCAGCTGGTTACAACCTACAGTGACATCCACAAAGGACATACCAAAGTAGTCGAATCGCCCTGGGGCCAGCCTCTCCGGGAGGTGGGCAGTAAACAGGAAGCAGGTGAGGAAGGCGAAGAGGAGGTGGTAACAGTGACTGGACAAGGCGTCGCTCGGCCAGCAGCTTCCCCCGCAGCACAGAAGGATCTACACGAAGCAAAACAGATTTTAAAATCATACATATAAATATTAGTCATTCAAAGGAAGCAGAGAAGATAAAATACTGATTGAAAATGTCTAAACAAAATGGAGAAAAACAAGATGGATATTACAGGATATAGCATTGTTGCAGCATTTCTGGCCTTAAGGACAAAAAATCCAGCAAGTGACTGGTATATTACAAAATCTAACCTTAATGGGAATTAACTGATGGCAGTACCTTTGTGTTGAATTAGGAAAGGAAATCAGTTCCTGGGTTAGTGACGCAAAGTCCTGCTTAAAGTATTAAAGCCTGCCGCTAATCAGCTCTGCTCTTTTATGTAATAATATTACAAAGACACAAAATAATGAATGCAGTGGATTTAGCAAAAATACAGCAGTTAATAGTGGAAATTCAGGTTTCAAGTTCAGTCAGAGGAGAATGACACTTTTAATGTGACCTACATTACCAGTGTGAAGACTCACCCTGTAACACAGAGGGACAGTGTCAAATATAAATGGGACGACAAACGCTCCTGTCCTTATAGCTTTACTTCTCTGTGGGAACTGCAACTCCAGGAACCTGTTGAGACAAAGAAAATCCAGCACAGAGATGCCAACTTAGGTTTGAGATTACAATAAAATAAATAAATAACTAAAAATCTAGAATTAGTGAGGCTCTACTTGTTACACCATGCAAGTTTGCTTCAGTGTGCAACTTGATATTATGTAATCACTGTTTCTATACAAGCTCAAGAAGCTTTGGTCTGTCACTGAATGGTTGCAGTGGGCCACCGTGTCTTTAAGAGCTGCTGAGACTAAGAGAATTTGATTTGTCTGGGTTTCAGTGGAAGTTTTAACTGTCACATGATGCTGTGAATGTTGTTTCAGAGACTTTTCCACCCTGGAAAGAACAGAAGATGAAGGGAAGTACTAAAACTGCCCCACATTACATAATGTGCCCTCTGGAGCAGGTTTTGTGCAAATACCTCTCTGGATTTGGTTGCATTTATTCTTCCCTCAACTCTGACTGTCACTGAGAAGTAACTACCACAGCATGATGCCGCCACCACTGTGCTTCCCTGTAGGGAGGGTATTAGCGTTAGCCAGGAGCTGCTGTAAGAGTTCAATTTTTGTTTCATCACGCCAGAAAATCTTTTTGCTCATGCTTTTAGGGTTCTTTAAATACCACTGGATGAACTAAACAGGCTGTCAAATGCAGCCACTCCGTGGGTTCTTGGTCACCTCCCCGACTGTCCATTTCACAATTACTGAGGATGCTGTGCTCCTGGGAGCACTCAAAGCTTTAGAAACAGGTTTATTTATATGGCCCTGATCTATACCTCACTAGGTCTGCAGAGAGCTTCTTGGACATCATGGCTTGGTTTTTATCCTGACATGCAGTGTGAAATGTGGAACCTTTTCTAAACTATATCCAATACATTAAATTTGCCACAGTTGAAGTTTGACACATCTCAAGGATAATAGAAGCAAACAGGGTGCCCCTCACCACCATTTGGAGTGCCGCGGTTAAGGGTCTGAATTGCTTTCTGAAGCCTCTGTATATTTGCCTTAACTCCAAAGAAAGATTCCCACATTTCAAACCTTAAATTTTTAATCTTCTCTGAAGGCCTGGGGGAAGCAGTGTCTCACCTGGAGTAGCAGGAAAGGCTGGTACAGAACAACGTGTTTCCAATGGCAATGGGGACAAAATGTTGATGGATGAAGCTGTTGATCCAACAGTCTGGCATGACATAGTAGCAGTAGCTGATGGCACAACCTGAAACCAAACAGAACATTGTAAAAATGCTCTGAGATTTGAAGTGACAGCTTGTCTTGAGTTTTAAAGGAGCAGTGTTTGTATCAGCTTCAAGCCTCTCTGAAAGTGTGTTTGTGTATATGCAAACATTTTTGTGAACTCATCATCTCTTTTAAAATAATTGGATTTTTATGTACAAACAATAATTCCAATTTAAAAACTAGTGGTTCTATTAAAACATCCAAAGAATGAAACGAGACTGATCTTTTGAGATCTAAATTTGTTTTAAAATAAGAAAAAAAAGGCACAACCATGTTACAGAATCAAACAGAGTTATCATTCACAGTGAAAGAAATGTGAAGAATAGGGAAAAAAAATGCATAAGTGAGGGAATTATCAGGAAAGAGCATAATTGGTACTTAAAATACACACACGCGCACACACACACACACACACATACATATGTATATATATATTTTTACATTTAGCCATGTGAGTATTTAATGCCACAACTTGAGTTTTATTTATTGTGGTGGCAGTGAGATAATCCTCATGAAGTCTGTCTGCTACAGTATCTCTTCTGTTACAACCACTAGGTGTCACCAAAGTACAAAAACGTCAGATTTTACACTGTGTGTCTTCTGTCTAATTTCTACATCTTTAAAATAATTTATCTGTGACTTTGGAGTTTATTTTTAATTAAAAGCAAGGTTCTTCCCTCTTCAAAGCTTTTCAGTGTATTGAAACAATCAAAAGAAGCACAGTGTAGATCTTCCTCTCTAGAGAGAATCTGCAGGACTGCATGTTTCAAAGGACTTCCCTCATCAAAGCTCAGTCTCTGACTGCAAAGTTTGTAGAAACTTTTTGTCCTGCAGTGAGAACACACTCCCGCAGTGCTTATATCTGAAATGGACTTTTGAGCATATTAAATCTTGGCACTAAGAAGGTTTGTGGTTGATTATGAGTCAGACTGTCGGGGGCCACATCACTTTGAAGAGGCCCTCAGTTGATGTTGGTTAATGTTTGGCCGCTGGTCTACCGGTGGGATCTTATACATGGTGGAGAGAAACACTCCCATAATGACAAATGCACTACATCCTGAAATGCAGTCAGTCTTACAGGACAGATGTGTTTTTTTTTTTTTTCTGTCAAAGTTAGTCCACAGTGACGGGGAAATATTATCATGGTTGTGAGGCCAAAAAACACTGTCTGGTTCAAGGATTAAACAAATTATTTCTCAGGAGGGAAGCAAACAGGAGAGACATTGTCACACATGACTTAAGATGACATGGAAATCAGACAGGCCCTAATAACATCCAGCTGACACTGACAGCAATGAGAAAAGGCAAACAGGACGTAACAATGCTTTGAATGTTCTGCTATGTCATTTGACAGGCCAACAACATATTACAGGGGGTAAAATATCAGACTTAGTCAGGTTTTTATCTTATTTCAAACTGCTGCTTCTCAAATAGTAGTCATATTAAGCAGATTAAGATATTTTCTGGTTTCAAACATTTCAAGGTTCCTGTCTGAGACACTTTTCTTTCTGATCACATTTTCCATTCTCTGGATGGCTGATAGTACAAACGCATTGTGACTTGAACGTTATGAAAGCCAGTGCTTCACTGAATCATTTGACTTGTCAGTGTAAACAAGGGGAAACAGTAAAAACACTAACATTTCTGTGGAATTGGAACACTTGTTGCAGATAAGTTCATTTGACTCAACTTTCAAAAATTCACCCATATACAGTCAGATCCCAGTTTCAAAATAAAGCTCATCTTGATACTTGTTTTGTTGCTGCTGTCATTGTCTAACAAATAACAGACACAACTTTGACCTTCAATTTGATAAATTTATCTCAAGCATATTCTTGTTTTTTGCATAATGTGATGACTGTGATGTTTAAAAAAAAAAAAAAAAAAAATAGAGTTGTAGAGTTGCAACCAGCTAGTTCAGTTGCAGTTAGTTAGCGTGTGAGTTTTTGACATGGTAACCTTTGACCACAAAAGTGTCATCAGTTCATTTTGCAGTCTAAGTGAAAGTTTGGAATGGATGGATGGAAAGTAAACATAAAAATAGGGATAAAATGCAGCTGCTTATTATGTGCCACACTCCTTCAAAATAAATAATGACAAAAGATTAAAAACAGTGTTTGCACTGAAAATCATATTTTTAATTCTGATTTTCACCCACATTTTTATACCCATGGCTTATTTCAACCATTGTTTCCTGTTGAAAATAAATTCAAATATGCATGAAGCCCTTTTTGAAATTGAAATGCTTAACCTTGCTCGAGATCAATTTGACAGCAGTAATTTAAGGGGCTAAGACTATCACTCATTCACTTTTCTATAGTTCAAGATGCTCCTGTTCCCTGGAGTCCTACAGAAAACCAAAATCTCTCTAATGCCTTACCCAGGCTGTAAAGGCTGAGGGCTCCATAGTCAAAGAAGTAGCAGATGTGGCGGGACTCTGGAGACATGGTGCTGAAGGTGTGTGCGCAGCTGGAAGTGAAGGGGTATATGCAGATGAGCAGCATGTACACTAGCAGAGGCCAGGTGTAGCTGTCAGTCAGGAAGTTCAGGGTGGAGCAGAGGACACAGAAACGCCACAGGAAATACCTGGGATGCAAAAACAGCTTTGTCTCAGTCCTTTACAAAATCAATCCAGCTCAAAGTTGCTTTTACCACTGTCCCACACTCTTCATGGCTGTTGTACTTGGACTTTTCTCACATCCTGGACTTCTCTCTTGTCTATTTTGATTCGGGCTTAGCTAATTTTTGTGTGATCCCGCCTCAACTTTTTCCCACCTATCTAAAAATCTTAAAATCCACCAGCTGATTCTTCTTACAGCCCTATGGAGAGTTTTAAGAGATTCCATCTCAGATATTAAACACAGATCCTCATACTTCTACTGATCCTTAGAAACCCCCTTCATGTTTTTACAACTGAAAAGATAACACCTGTGTTCATTTTACTGCTTGTTTTAGTGTTGAACACAAGATATTTTTTGTTCTCAGTCACAACCTGGATTTTGACAAAATGACCAGGTTATGAAATAGTTTGTTAATATAAAACAAATTAACAGAACACACAACAGTGACAAGCGTTCAGTGTGTTTGGCCTCGATTTAGAGAACATTTTAATGACTTTTCACATACCATGTTGGCAAGAAGTGGGTCCAGATGTTGATGGTCTCATTGTTCATCTGGAAGCTGCTGAGAACGCAGTCCAGGGCTGAGCTCCGGGGGTGACGATATCCAGAGATGATGCTATCCTCCCTGAACACCTGAGGACCAACCAGACAGTCCATGTGAGCAATGACAGTGTACAAAACTCTGTTGATCCCCATGGGGAGAAAGTCTGTCCTTGTTTGCTAATGTTTTGCTCCACATTACTGTTGTGAAATGCAGAAACAAGTTTTATTGGATTATAGTGCATCCTTCGGAGTAACTATACCCCTACTAACACTGCATTTGTGGAGCCAATATCAATGTTTAACTGAGATGGTTTTTGGTTCTTAAAACTACAAATCAATCTTATGGATATCAACTCTTCAAATAGAACACAAGAAAAGTGGAAACTATGGAACCTTTAATTTAGTTATTAAATAATTGTGACCAAGACACATAACGTGTGAAAGATTTTACATTTGAAAAACAAACAAACCTGTCTGTAATCCCACATACAGTACCAGTAATTTATAAATACTTACAAGCTATACAGATACACTGATAATGCTATATCTGCAATAAGCCAATATCAGTGGATACATCAGGTGGGTAATTTATTGTGCTTCAATTCATTTCAGTCTACCTTTCTAATTGTTATACACTGACATTGAGCCTAAGAGATTGTTCCCCCAGGAAACCTGTTTTCCATTCTGAGTAGATGTGCAAAGAATGAAGATGTGAAGATAAACAAATGACGAATAAATATTTTCCTGACGGCTGTACTAGAGCCAAACACTAACAAAAGCGATGCCTTGTGACTTTCAACATATTTTAAACATAAAAGGTGATTAAGTGAATGAAGCCGAGATCTGCTTTAACATAAATGAATAAATAAGTCAAGTTTCACTGACTGATTCATCAAATGTTATTCTCCTCATACTTGGATTAGATTTTACATTTGCTGTTTTAAAACCTTGATTTTATCTTCCAGGGAAGAAAAACTAGCTCTAGTAAACACAACAGCAACAACAACTGTTTGTTTAAAGTACAAAGATGCAGAGCTGGAACATTAACAGGACCAACAGGACAAAAGCAAAAAACTAATACAGAAACAGAAACTCAAATATTTAAACTCCACCAGAAACTCACAGAGACATATTTTAAAAACTTGACACAGAAGGCATTCACTGGAAACAAGATGTAAAACTGCTATAACAATAACCACTTATCACCCAAGATAACGCCTGCCAACGCCCATGATTGAACCACAGGGCTCTGCCGCCCATTGACAGTCTGTCTGCCCCAGCCAGCTACCACATTATCTCTCCTACTGTGGTGTGAATATTAAAAATCAGATGACTTGTCTGTTATGCATTTTGGTCAGGCAACAGGAACAAGGTATTGTTTACAGTAGCTCATATGTATCTTTTTCAAAGTTGTAAGTGCAAAAAATATTCAGATTTTTCAGCAGAATTCAAACCACAGAAGTTGTGCCCTTGCTATTGTGAGTTGTACATAACAATTGTGGAAAATGTTGCTTTTCAATGCGTAGGAAAGCGCCATTTGAATAAATCTTATGTGATTTTGTGTGTCAGGCATTTAATTCACTGGTTCAGCCAAATACATAGACTCCTGCCTGTGCATTTTATCCTCACAATTTCTACATAAATCTTTCCTTATTATTAACAGTGACACCTGAGCCAACAGTTTATACAGGTAGACGTTATAGTTATTTCTGCTATTTAAAACATGGGACCAAACAACTTCTAAACTTAATACCTCAGCATGAAGGAATCAATCTAAAGTCTTAAATTCATTTGCAAGAGAAATGGTCTGGGTCACATTATTTACAGCAATATATTTATGTCAACAAAAATATAAAATGAAAAGGCACAAAAGGTTACCCTGGTATTATTTATCTTTTGTAGCAGTGGTACTATTTTATCATTTTGTTTTTCTTTTGATTTTGTAAAGCTACAGCTACAGATATGAAAATGTCTCCTGTTTGCATTTCAGGCAAGTTACTGTACATTGACAGCATCAAGTCAAACCTCATGCCTGCTCATGTCATTCCTGGCATTACAATAAGGACATTCTTAGAAGTTCAAGGATTTTGAAATATGCATAATGTCAGAAATTAAAAAATAAAAGATAACATTTTTTTAAGGGATGCATAATTTCCTAATAATTTCCTTACCAGAGAAGCTTCCTAAAAAAGACGCATAATTTGCTACCAGAGAAAATGGAGAATCATAGAATTTCCAAGCTGTCTGACCTAGACAGTCTTGTAGTCAATGCACAGAAACATGTGAAATGTACCTACAGACAGACATACAATACAACAACATGGAGGATAAAGGTTTAAACATTACATGAATAAAGAATGAATCTTGACCTGTGTTTAAATTGGACATTTTTCTTACAAAATAGGCTGAATTTCTTTGAAATTACCCATTATTCTAAAATTATGGATCTGTAAAATAAAACATTACCAAATAAAATACATAGAAAATACAAAACATAAAGCTGAACTTTGAGCTTCAGTTCCTCTAGAACTCATCTAATGTAGAGTGAATGACCACAGTATATACCATGTTTACTTTTTTTGTATCACAATGCCTACAGTCATTGGGTGTCCCTGCAGGCTTCAATTACGAATAGTTACTCAACATTATATAAATATTTCAGTTAAGATAACCCCTAGAAGAAACTTAAATAATAGGCTATTTATAAACTTAATAGGGACTCATTTCACGCTGAAATCATTAATCTTGTCTCTAACTTTTACTGCATTCAGCCTCACCTTGTAGTTAATTAGTGGAGCTCCCACCTCGTCTGACCCTTTTTTTTAAATAATTAGTGATCATAGAAAGTACAAGCTGCCCCATACAGATGTTGTGGTGATGGGGACATAAGATTATATCCCAAACTGGGAATGACCACAAGAGGTTTGGTATTTACAGCAGAATAAACCTTGTAGAGCAGGTCTCATTCCTTCCTTACCTTGGGGACCTGGTGGATGTCAAAGAGCTGGGGAAGCTTGATGCTGAGCATTTCTGTGGGCAGTCTGATGGCACCCCTCCCTCTCTGACAGACCTCTTTGAGCCTGGCACGTCCCCCACGACAGAGGACTAACCAGACAGGGTAGTCAAACACTGGGATCCGGGCCCCTTGTCCTGGACCATTGGGCTCCCATCGCAAGCAGCGCCCCCAGCCCTGGCTCCAGCCACCTCCAACTCCACTACTGGCCCCAATCCCCCGCCACACTGGAAAGACTGCAAGGACACACAACAAGAACACTTACAATCAGCGAGGAGCAGATCAGCAGAATCAATTCTTGTGATCATTTTAGCCCATGTTGTAGGCCACATTACAGATCCTATGTCCGATGCCATCTCCAGGTCTCTGGGGTCTTCTGCCCCATGGTTTGTTTGCTTTTTCTGACTCCAAGATGAATGCAAAAGGAATCTGTGACATTGAGCCTCTAGAGGTTCAGGCTTTTTGAATGTGGACACTGTGGACTATGGCTTCAACTAGGGCTGCCCAATAAATGGAAAAATAATTGAAATCGCATTATGGCCAAGTGTAATATTCAAATCTCAAGGGAATAATAATAATAATAATAATAATAATAATAATAATAATAATAATAATAATAATAATAATAATCACAGGGGCTGTTTTTTTTTGATAAAGGCAAAATGTTTCACTACAATATTGTGTTGCTACAGATGCAACCCAGTCCATAAATCATATTCTCATATTCTCTTTATTCAATGAAGATGCAATCGATCATACCAACTGAAACTGTATCGCATATCAAAATTGCAATATGATTTTGTTTGCATATCATGCAGCCCTAGCTTCAACTGAGGACAATCACATCATCTGCCAGTTAATTTCTCCAATCAATCATTTTGTCTATGAGATTAATCACATATGTCCAAGTTTATAAAAACAGTGGATAATTACTGGTGCATAAATGAAAATTTTAATTATTAATTTAAAATCTTGTTCTGTTTGACAAACCAGGGGATATTTGCATTTAGCTGAAGTTTGTGAAATACATTTTTGCTTGAAATGAACAACTGAACAAGACTGTTGCTCTAGACTGTTTTGACTTTGTTTCCAGTTATGCTTGTGTTTATGCACCTACGTTGTCTTCTGTAAGTCTGTTGCTTCAATTTATTCAGTTTATTGGTTCTGCTCTCAAAAAGGTGATACCTCACTTACTAAATCTTATCATTTCTAAACAGCTTTACAAGTATAAAATCAAACTAAACGTTTGAACAGAAGATGTTCGTCCACCGAGATAAATATTTTTATGCTCTGCTGTCAGCAGGAAAGATAAGACTTCAGCCTAGCACAAACTAATGTGTCATACATGCTTTGCATTTTTACATGATGTGCAGTTGTTCAAACAAAAGATACTACAATAGAGAGAGCACAAAACTGTAGCTATTTTCTGGTATCGGGGTATCTATTTTGCAGTGCATGTTTTAATTTACATGATGCAAAATGTATGACATTGAGTCATACATTTTGTCACTGTGCTAACACAGGGTGTGTGATGACATGACTTCACTGGTTATTTAAAGGCAAGAGAATCAGCCTTTCTGTCCTCATACTATCAACTGAGCGCCATCTGGCTTGGAGGCCACTGACACAGTTGCAACATATTTGATTCAATGGACTTTACAGGTTCATCTATGCGATGATGATATTTGTGCAAATGTTATACTAGTATTAAAAATATTATATGACCGAGTCCTCGAGTGTGGTGTCTTTGTTGACTGGAGCTGACACTGAGAACAATCTCCTATTGTGGCTGCTGTTGAGATGTACCCAGACATTGATTTGAAGAATGCCTGGCATTGTCACATTGCCGTGGCCTGTGACAGAAAAGCAAGCATGATAATAACAACATGGTCGTGAGAGCAAATATTACACAGAGCATTACTTCTTGTGTCAGCACAAGGGAAATGCTGTATTATAACCAACCCACCACATGTTTTTATCTTAACAGACAAACTGCAACTTTGCCAGTATCACTCATCAAGTTTGGACATTTGCAGTTGAGCTCTGCATATTTGGTGGAACTTAGCATTAGTTCAATATAAACAAATGCACTAAAGAGTAGTGAAAAAAAAATTATTTATTATTGTATAATACTATATTTTTGTTTCATTCTAAATTAGTTCCAATAAACAAAAAATAAGTACAATTTTTGAAACAATTTTTTTCTACAAAACTCCACCCATCCTTATTCATTACATCGGTATGATAGAGATTATCAACCAAATTTAGCTTATCATAGATACTGCTGAAAGTGTACATAGAGGCCGAAATGCAACATGAAAATAAAATAGATAAATGCCAAAGATAAAATATGAAGGTGTTTGCTCATGTAATATGACAGAATCCAAGCTGAGTGAACTTTAATATTGATGTACGCATCTCGTTTTTTTCATGTAGTGATCTCTTTATATTGCCTGAGTCATTTTCTTTTATATTATTGAACAGCAAAAACAAAGCACTGGTCCGTGAAGCCTAGAAATGGGAAAAAAATACTGTTGCTGTAATATAGCACAATGTAAATATATTTGGATTATAATGCTTTGACATACAAATTTAAAGAGAAAAAGAGTAATAACCAAATATTGGCCAATACATTTCTAGCATCAGTTTTCCTATGTACTCATAAAACCCTACATGTCTAACAATATAGATGTGTCCTATACCAAACTGTACTGTCGCTCTGCTGTCATCTCGTTTACACACCATAACTGTCTGCATAAACTGTAGGGACATTTTTTAATTTCTTGTAATTATGTTCTTATGCAACAGAAACTAGGTCAAGTAAACAAACATGCCTTTCAATATACACAAGTGATCATTACTGTAGTGTAATCTCAGACTTAAGGAGACGTGAATTCTAAAATATCATATACATCTTTGTCTTTTTTTTTCTAAAGCTGTCATTAGACCATAAGCCTGACGGTTTTATTGACCTGCCTGTGTCTCATCAGAGTTTGAGCGCCACTCCCCAAACCAGACAGGATAAAACATTTGCTGGCATCTCTCCTATTATTACAGCTTATACCTTGAGGGGCTCCTCTCTGGCAGTGTGGGAACAACAAGAGGCGACCTCCGCTTACTGCAACCCAGCTGCAGGCCCAGGCCTGTTAACTGTGACAGAGTGAGCTTTGTGGAGACTAAAGCCTTGAGAGTACAGGGGCCAAGGGATGACTGTTACACACTGCACTGGATGGAAGTGAGGTTCCTCACACTCTCACATAAACACACATACATATGCAGCCCTACCATGGAGAACATGCACAAGCTGTCTGTGCACTAACATGCATGCACATTGGTACAAATCCCACTTTTATCACGGCTGGAAAACGTAGCAGCACACAAATAACAACAACACTCACAAAGACACAGCTTGTGTTGATGACAATAGCTACTAAAAGCCACTGGGTTCAGCGCAGTGTTAAAATAAGCTAATTTGATTTCAGATCACTAGCACAACATGATCCCAATGATTTGAATAGACAGTTTCAGATTTGAATGCGTTTTTTGCAAGCTGTGATACACATTTGAATTTTACTTCTAAGCATGCAAAACATGTTTCTCTTGATTCTATATATAGATATATATATATACACACACACATAAAAAACCTTTATCAAGTTAAGCACAGCCCACAAGGAGCCAAAAAAGACAAGAATTTTGCCATATATGTTTTTTTGACATTTTCAATGTTATGTCTTCAGCAATGACATCAAGAGATACTGACACGCTATGGCTGCAGAGAGCTTGGTGACCCATGTCATTGTGTCCTGTCATGCTGTTCGACTACATAAGTTTAAAAAAAAAAAAAAAAAAATTGTGTGACTAAGTTGTGTATGCTCTGCGTTTGAATGCAACCCCAATTCAACATACACAAACATATTTGTGAAGTGTATGTGACCATGAAAATGCAGTTCTCAACTTCAAACACAAGCTACACAACAACAGCTTTCAACAGCTTCCACTCAAAATCAGACGCCCAGGGCCGGAGCCAAAACATCAACACACCATGCTGATCCTTCAATAAAGACACTGCGGAAACTGAGGAGAGGTGAATGGTGTCTCTTTTCAGCTGTGAAGCAGAAAATACAACTAAAGCCAGTGGAAAAAAATGCTCTAGTCTGGCAACCTAACTTGTATCAAGATTCAGCTCTCACAAGACAAAAACAATATATGAAAAAATAAAAATCCTGGACTTTTCAAAATAAGTTGCCAAGGATCCTGAAACCCATGATGTAACAGTGCTGATGTGTAGCATCACACAACCATGCATGCACCAAAAACACACTCTTCTTCACCCTACCCTTCTTTCTGAGGTCATTTTGCTCACTTGATGGAATAAATGAGTCACTTATTCTCCTGAGACCAAGAGGAAGTATTCACATGGTATAAAACACACACTGAAGCTGCCCCATGCAGGCATCTCTGAAACTCAGACAAGGGCTTCTAGTTTGAGTGGTTTATTAAATATTGCATGCATCCTCCCTCAAAAGATAACATCCTCCATTAGTAGCTGTGGTTTCCTGGAGATTTTGAGAAAAATGATGTGGCTCTTTCTGTCCTGTTTTGAGCTAGTGTGTTGACGGATAAAAATCTGTGTGCTTCAGGGTGTTTTGCTCCCTGCAATGTTTTTGCAAAAATGATCAGACTGAATGACTTCAGCTGTTTTAACACCAGACAGCCACACCTGACTCTTGATTTGGGTTAAGTCCATAAGTGAATATCTGAGTTCAGTGCTGCTTAAATATTGCAAAATATGATAATAACCAGGAGGGTGGGAGTTGGGTGAGGTTATAATACAATTATATTATTGCTTTTTGTGTTCCATACACAAGCAATGCAATTTTATATTCATATTTATTCAGCAAAAGTGTCAAAAAAATTTGCAAATTGCATGCTCCATCTTATCTTCATCTCTCAGCTGATTGGGTAAAATCGTCCTAACATCTCTGTTACTGTGGTTTTCACAAACAGCTCAGCTTCAACATCAGATGACAAAGAAACTAAAAAGTACATATTCACTGGGTTTTAGAGGACACGATTTAACATTAAACACAGTTTAACAATTATCATACAATTGTCAGACATCTGCTACAGAAAGGTGACAAATTATAGGGTGCATTACTACAACTGATGCATGTACACAGTCCGTGGGGGTGGGGAGAATCGCTGAATGGTTTGATGAGTATAAATGGATGTAAATCTTACCAATGGAAAGCTACTTTCATCAAAACACAAAGCGAGAGAACATCTTTTGGAACAATGGTGTTTTATTCCTCAAGGAGAAGTGCAGACACTTAGGGGGTCTATAAGAAGGTGCTGTTATGAAGGCGTCTGCTGACACAAGATACTTTATATTGCATTCTCCTTGACTTTATCCCAAATCTGTGACTCCCCAGGTGATGATCTGCCAGGTCTATACTACAGCAAATATATACATTTGCCTTCAGTTTGGTCTGCAGCAGGCAAAACACCAACCTCGTCAAGTCATGTGACGGAACTGACAAACCAGGAAACAGTAGCTTTGCCCTAAACCTTCCAACAACGTTTATAGGTTATTGTTCTATGCATAAAAAGCCCTATATATTCTACACTGTTAAACCAACATGAATGTGAAGACTCACTGACTCTTATAGGAAAAGTGCATGAGATGTGTTTAAAAAAAAAAAAAGGCATTTGTCATGTTTAGGGAGAGAGATGCTGTTTTTTGTTTTTGGATTTTGTTACCTTCAAAAAAAGAGCCAGGCTAACAGTTTCCCTTTGTTTGCACCATGGATATCTTATAGAAACTAGATAGCAGATACCAGTGCCTACTCACTTGAATGAAAGTTGTAACAGTGGTGGTGCTACATCCAATTTTCTTTACACAGCCATGGTTTCAAGTCTTTTTGCTAAGCTAAGTTAGCTTGATGTGGGTGGAGCTTTTTATAGCCTACAGTCATTTCATCTAACTCATTGCAATAAAGCAAATAAATATTTCTCAAAATGCCAACTTTTCATTGAAAGCTGAAGGTCAACACTTCAACTTCAGTCATTGTTTCATTTAACTTAAGTAGAGCCAGAACAATCAAAAACATAATATCGTCCTGATACTTTCTGTGTGTACAGAGTGGTGCTCATCAGTTGAAGGGTATTTACTCAGCAACATGGGGAAAAAGATAGATATTTTATCTTGTGATCAACAGTTGACCACAAAAAAAAAAAAAAAAAAAAAACATCTCCAGACTGCTGTTGTTACCTGCAAGTCCTGTCTCAAGTGTGCATTTACTCAAGCAACACTTCCTTCCTCCTTTCGACTGGTCTCTGAAATTCTTTACCCTTGCTTGTGATTTCATCATGTGACCTGTCTCAATGGACGTCTGTATTGGCCTGAGGCTGACAATAAGATGGCTATGCGCAGCCCATGTTGCCCACACAGACGGACACACACTCAGTGTAGTGCATCTACGTCAGCCTCGCCTCATTCTTCTGGTTAAGCTATAGAGCATTCCTCTGTGCTGCTGAAACATGTTCATCCCAGGACAGCAAATAACATAAGTAACTGGTTGGTCCTCTGTTGGTTGACACACCAAAAAAAAAAAAAAAATTTCACGCTTTAGATCATTGAACTGCATTCAAGCTTTAATGATTGGTCAGTCAACATACAATTGTATCACCAGGCGTTTTGATGAGATGTTGTTGACCGTTTTAAGTCATTTATCACACAAAAGTGCCAAACTATTCTGATCGCAGCTTCTCAAATGTTTAAGAATGTGACAAATGATTATTTCATTAATTTGTCCATCATTGCTTTAATTAGTCATTGGCCCAATTTCACAAAACCACAGATAATAGAGAAAATACCTATTTCAAGTAAAAATGTATTTGAGATGGTATTTGTCTTAAACATTTGTTTAATAATTAATTTGTTATTCAAATTGGTGCAACATTTCTGTCACTCAGCTCACTGTTTCAACTAACTTTTCTGTTTTTCATATAAATGCTAATTAAATATCTCTAGGTTTCGTTTTTTTTAAATCAGGCAAAATGAGCAATATGGAGATCAAAGCCAGTTAAATTTTTATTAGCCCAATATAACAAATCACAAATTTTGCCTCAATGGGCTGAAGGGTTGTCAGCTCACTAGATTTTTAACTATTTTCTGTGTTGTTTTATAGGCTACAAATGAATCCTTGTAAGAAAAATTATTGGACACTTTGTGGTGAAACACTTTAAATAGAAACATGAGATGTGTTTTTAAAAAAACTTCCCTCTTTTTGCTTCAAGTCTGACGTCATGCTGGAATGTTTTTCTAAAGGTGTTCCTCTTTGGTCACCCCCTTCCTGGTAAGTGTCTACGTTTCACATGAAAAGAACTGCTCAGGCTTATGTAACACAACTCCTATATGTTCTTGCAGATCACAATTTACAGCTGCAAAAACAACAAGGTTTCAAAATAGGATCAAAACGCAATCAAAATGTATTAATTTCTTATTATCACATTCAATCAAGAACAACAACAAGACAAGAACCCATATCTGAACTATGATAAACAGTCTAATCAAAGAGTCAGCATGTTCCTCCAGCATGACGGTGAAGGGACAAATAAAGGGAACATAGTGTCAAATAGAAACCAGTTTTAACTAATTGTTGCTCATAAAAAGTCAAAACAAAAAAACTCAACAAGCTTGTTGTGTTATGTTGCGGAGATATGTTCACACTTAACCCCTCCCCGTCGTTCCCCAGGATGTTTGTTATCCTCAACCCCCGACTCCATTCCTCTAGTACAGTACCTGCACATGAATATCCACAGTTTATCCTTGTTGAATTTCCTGTTTTCCCTCTCCCACTCAAAACATGACAGATTTAGCTACAAATTGAAATAAAGTTGCGACTAACGATGCTTGAATTATCAATTTATCTACACTTTATTTCCTCAGTTACTCAAATAAACTGTCCAAATGTCCAAAAATAGTGAAAAATGTCCAATGTTTAAGTGCCTTGTTTTGTCTGATCAACAATAAAGATGTAAAAGAGTCTGTGGGAGTTTTAGTTTTTGAACAATTATCAATACTACACTGTTATGATTAATTAGCTGTTGATTGACAAATCAATTAATGGACTAACTAATCAAAGCTGTAGCAATTAGTCAATTCATCAATTAGTACAGCTTCACAAATGTGATAATTTGATGTATTTATTTGTTGTCTAAGACTGTTGATTGGACAAAATCAGACACTGAATGAAACGATTGGCAGATAAATCATAATTCAATTATATGAAATCATAATTTAACCCCTTACAGCAACTCTGGACAGTGTGAACCATGTCAGACAAGATAAAAACACATTCCCATGAGTGTGTCCTGTGTGGGTTTGAAGCTGGGAAAGAGGAGTTTTAAGTCCATGTGGTAACTGCTTACAATATGGAAAAAAAACCAAACATCTCCAAGCTGGAGAAAAAAAAAAAAAAAAAAAGTCTTAGTGTATTTTGCCTGGACATATCTCCAGAGCAACCATTAGGAAAACACGGTAGTCACACGCATCCAATTCTCAGAATGACTTGTATTTTCTGTCTCAAGCCTTCAAACTCATGTGTGTTTCCCATTTCCTCTCCCATCCTCCCCTTCTTCCCACTGTTACTTTCCAGCGCTTCCTAGAATAACAGCGACAAAAACACAGGTATGCCAGTGCGAGTGTAAACAATGAAAAGACGCACAACGTCGAAGCTGCAAAACTTCGCCTCAACAAAGCAGAGACGAAAAGCATCTCTACGTTGGGTTTGTCGACTTACCGCGACCCTGGGGCATGCGGAGGTTTGTGGGAGGCTCCGCGTGCGTCTCCGTGTAAAAGCTAAGGGCTTTAATTTTGTGGAGTGACACCCAGAACTGAAGCGTCTTCCCTCCTGCCTCGCGCGATTTTAATTGTGTGTGTCAGGTCTGCACAACTCAGCCTCCTTTTCTCTTGTCCCCGCACGAGCCAGTAGGAAGCGCCGCTCGGTGCTCACGTGGATCACTGGAGCAACAACAACACGAGCCATGTGTGGTCCAGCAGCTCTGCGCGCGCGCTACTGATGACATATTAGAGACGTGACCGCGGTTATTCGACGACACCGAACTGAACCGAAGCTTTAAGGACCACGAGTTTCGATTTAGTGATTAACAGCTCTACTTTCCATTGGTTTAATATACAACATATTCAAATGGATACGCCTGTCTAATCCCCACACCCTGCGCAAGATGCCTTCACACATCTTGAGGCGTTTTATCAGTGATGGATGAACAACTGAGCATAAATATTTACAATTTGAAAGTGACAGCTCAGTTAAAGAGAGAAAACGGCCACAACAAGCCTCAGACCAACCAAAAGGACATGTAAAATTACAAAAACAACCCAAAGAAAAAAGAAAATCCACGATTTTCTGACTTTTAACAACTAAACAATCACTTTAGAAAAGAAAAACTGTGTCAGACATATTGATAATGACAGTTAACCCAGCAATATTATTGGATAATACTGAAATTGCTTGAACCTGTGAACCAATGGAAGCAACTTGTCAAAATGCAACTTTATGAAAAATGAGTACAACATAAACTAAAATAAGGTAGATGGAGGACTTCTTAAAGATGATATTACTTCAGTGGAGCAAGAAGAAATCCATGAACAATCAAATTAATTAGACAAAATGATTGGTTTTCAGTTATCTTAGCAGGAACCCCCCCATATGTACATAGGAGCCTATGCTGCTTGTTTCTACAGTAGCCCAGAACAGACAAACTAAACATGGCTCAGAGGCCCTTTCACATTTTACATAAGTCCTACTACATGCTGCCTTTTTTGATTTACATTTGGGAACTAATTGAGAGGGAGAATGGTATGTAAAAAGTTTCACTAGTCTGTTTTCACTGAAAACCACAAATGTCCACCCAGTTGTGGCACCAAAGCCATAATGATTTATCCTCTGAGAACAATGAATGTCTGTACACAATTTGGTGCTAACCATCAAGTAGATGTTGAGATATTCTACCAGCATCTACCTGCTGGTGAAATGAGAGAAAAGGTCAGGGAATCACAGTTATGGTAGATCTGTAATAACTACACTTCCTGTTATATGGCAATGATAACCTCACTGCACTAACAAGTGATGTCACTCACCCACAACAGTTACTGCAAGGAAGTTACTCGATAGTACTGACAAAACCTCTGGGATTATTTAGTGCCAAGGTTACAGGAAGTGCAATTGCCTTTGACTTACTTATATCTCATGATTTTAATGAATGAGAGGCCTTACATGAACCTGTGGGGGACACTCCTTTGTCCCAGCTATACTCACAGAGGACATCCTGTTTTACTCTGCATGGGAAAAACATCCAGTTGCACAATTTGCTATCCCATCCAGTCTCTGCAAAGGTCCAGTCATCTGAACCCAGAGCAGTGTGAAACAAAAGTTATAAGTTCTGCACATTCAATACAAGCCCTGACAACAGAACCACTCAACCAAACAACTCAGACTATTTGCTTGAGGGTAGTGGCACATCAGGAAAACCGGGATATGTCCCTGTAGCCTGGGGTTTATTGCGGTCCACCCCATGAACAATCAGCTCTACTGGTGACAAGAGAGAGAGAGAGAAAGAAAGAGAGAGAACGAGAACATGCTGGAAAATTACTGTCCTTCAGCTCACGTTCAATTGATGTGTATGTAATAACGTAATTGCAAAAAGGGTAAATAAATAAATGAAAATACAAATTGGTCAGTCACAAATTTTAGCATTTTGTAATCTAGATAACTTTCCTCCCAGATGATCACAATCACCACATGTTTAACTAATCTGGTGCCTGTTACAACAACAAATAGGTTTAGTCTACAGAATTAGCAGTTTGAGGTTTTGTGAGAATGGCCTGGGATGGAGTTAAACTCCTGGCCCAAATTATGTTTGTTATGTTTTAGTCAACCCCTGCTTGAGGGTCAGTGACACCCACCCCTCCTCCCACTTCTTAATCCTTCTCCAGTTTTTTTGCTTCATCATCATAAATGATAAAGACCAAAACAGAAGTAAGTGTTAGTGCTCATTACAGCCCATGAATTCATGTTTTTGGCAAAATGAGTCATTGGTTTTGAGTGTCATATTTTTTAAAAGCTATTTGTATATGTAAGTCATATTCTGTGTCAAAAAGTGTATGTGTCCCAGGCAATGACACACCCTGTTGACTTTCAAATGCATCCACACGGCATATTATTCAATGCTAAAAATAACAGACGGTACTCCAGAAAAACAAAAAACTTTATTGTCCCTGTGGGAAAATTCCATGGGACTGATACCGCCTCCTTTTGTGTAACATCAGTTAAAAAAGAAAACAAAAAACAGAAAAACAAAACTTTGTCCTGTTCACAGTTTGTGAAAGATTCTACTGCTGTACTAAAATTATGAAACAAGGATACGTTTCAGGTTGTCATCCCTGTGCTGGCTCCGTGCTGTGTAACTAAGATTAAGCGATTACTTTTGGAGCCAGGAGGAGACTTTGCACCAAGTTTTAGGCACTTGCGCTGCACACGTACCCCCATCATATCTTGATATCATCATCTTTGTGTTCTTATTGTTCCAAGATCAAGATTTAGATACAAGCACAGTGTTTAGGTGTCACAGCTCCCACGATTTGGATCAGAGGTGCAGACACTGTCCCCTAAATAAATAAAAGTAATCTAAAGTGGGCTTGTCAGTGATATACTTTTAATTAGTAATGTTATAGCTTCAGATAACACATTCAGATACAAATCACTAATATTCAGGACCAAGCAGGGCCTGTCAAGCTATGTGCCTCCATCCACCAGACTCATTAAGGGCCCATTTGGCCTGGGGCTGGACCTCACTGACTCCACTCACCTACTACTACTTATCTATGAACTATTTTACGCACATGTATTTATTTTGAGTATTGAGTTTCAGTTGAATTGATCATGTGCACAGAGTTGCAGAGTTTTTAAAATGTTGTTGCATGGTTACTTTTATGCGTGTGAAAGACTTTAATGTGTTTTGTAAATGCTAAGAATAATTTCAGTAATATCATTTATTATGAAGGGAGCAGAACTATAATATAAAATATGTCAAGTTCTTGCAGTCAAATCTTTTGCCTAATGAAAGGGAGAGATGTTCTTTCAGCAAAATGGGCTTACAAGTAATCAAAAGGCCTCTTTCAGACTGTTATACTATCTTACAGGATATTATTGGATTTGCATTATTGATACAATAACATGTAGCACTGTTTTAACATCAGTGTTGGTCAAGGTGGAGCTGAAGTTTTGCTGTAGCTACTTCATATAGGCTGGGTGGTTGAATTTATACCAGTGCATCATATTATGTGAGTCAATCACAAGGCCTGTGGGTAAAATTTCGAAATGCAAAGTAGGAATAACAGAGTTGAAAGCATTTAATTTTTTTTTCCTGAATTGCAGAGATGAGTAGAAAACATGGAGAAAAGAGAAAACGGAGCAGCCTACTTAGTTACTGTGCAGCTTCACAAAAGGTAAAATAGTAGGGAGAGTAAACAGTAAAAAAAAAAAAAAAAAAAAAAAAAAAAAAAGATTAAATCCTCAGTACTTTTATGGGGACGCAAACACTGAAAACATGCGCATACAAATTGCGTCACTGCGCACGACGCGCGGACGTGTTTTTATCACATCATGGTCAGACAACGCGAAGGTAACTGAAGCTGCCGAGCGTTTCGCGAGCGGTGATATTCAGATCCCCCGGATGGGAGTGCCTTAGGAGTCACAGTACACAGGGGCGTGAGGAAGGGGAGTGTGTGTCCGCTGAAACGTTACACAGCTCAGTCACGGTCGGTGCAACTGCGCTGCTGCATGATGGTAAACACACAGAGACCCGGTCTGACCTTTCAGCTTTGTGTGTCCGCTCGGATCATTGCAGACAGATGAGGCGATTCCGGAGCGTCCAGATGGAAAAAAAACATTTGTGATTTTTTTTTTTTCTTTCTTCCTGGGAAGAGAAAAGTTATAAGTCCATCCTTATACTCCCCAGTCTGGCCCGTCCCTGCTGTACCAAACACCCGCCTCTCTCCCTCTCCCTCCGCACATTCCTGCAGCGAGCGAATAAAAACAATACTGGACCCTCCGATGTCGAAATCCCTCCCTCGGGCTGAGACTTTTTTTTCTTTTCTTTTTTTTCCTATTGGATGTGGCAAAGAAAAGAAAGCCTGTCTTCCCCGACCGGGAGCCCAGGCAGAGAGGACAAGCGCTCCATCATCATTAACATGGGGGCCAACATGAACGGCATTTAACCCCGATTGAAATGCATGAGATTTTTTTTTTTTTGTATGAAAATGACAAATAAAGTGCAGATCAGAAACATGTCCAAAGAGGCAAATAAAGAGAAGTTACTTACGCATGAACTCCAAGCAGGCGAGGCATTTCCCCACTGCGAGCACTGACCCCTGCATGGACATTTCTCAGACAGATCACAAGCACTTTTCAGGCACTCAAGTTAAGGCTCTAACTAGTTTGTTTTGTGCATGGTTAAACCTCTCATCCTGTCCCAGCAGCCCTATCCGTCCACTCCGAGATCCCTGCAGCCTTACAGCCTCATGGGCTCCCAGAAAGAGGACTGTGCAGGGTCAGTGAGGTTTCCCAACCCCCCCCCCCACCCCCTTTACCCTGCAAAAAAAAAAAATGGGCCAGCACCAGTGCCAGCCATCTCCTGTTAGGGCGGCACTGACCCTGCTGATAGGGGATTGGTTATTCTGTGTGTCCGGCTGGTGGTGGGCACGGGGCCCGGGACAGGGAGGAACACAAGAGATGGGGGGAGAGAGAAAGAAAGAATGGCACATGGAGACCTAGTTTTAGAGAAGAGGCAGACAGGTGACTGAAAAGACTCCAGAAGTTGAGAAGGCTTGGGCCACTCAGGTTCACTGTCAAGTCAGTGTTTTACAGAATAAATGACTTTAGGGGCAATCGAGTAATTTACTATCGTTTTGCATGTTGTGTGTTCACTGACTTGAAGGTTCATGTGTTTGAAAGAAAAAAAAAAAAATTAAAAATCAGTTGAAGAATCCTGATCATGATGAGGCAGTCCTTTAAAGAGAAGATTTTTGTTTTGGCAAGATCTGAGAGCTGAATATTAAGATTTGTCATGTGACCATTGTGTCCGTCAGTCAGACTCATTCCATTCACTCATATTAAAACAATGGGGCAAACTCCCAAAGCACTGGTGACTGCATTTCCCATAATGCAGTAGCGGCTTTCATGATAATTTACATGCCTGATTAACACCCACTTCTGTCAAAGTCCATTCCCCTCCTTTGGTAATGGCCCTGGGTGACAACAGGGTCATTCTTTAGACTTGGTGTGTGGTCACATTACTTTTTCCTCATCTAAAGCCAGTAAACAAATATCTGAGCAAACATATGTATATCAGGAAATGCAATGTGACAAAGAAATTCAAGCATCTGCTTCCTCTTTCACTGCTTCAGTGATATATTAACCAAGCTGACACGCTAAACCCCTGCTGCACGCTTCGTTGGGAAATTTTAAAATCTATGACACTAGTTCGTTGCTTCACCATTTTTGATACATTTCCACACCACCAGGCTGCAAACATTCGCACGCTCTCAAACACCATTTACTGGTTGTGACGGTTCTGATCAGTATCAGAAATGTGACATCAGGTTCATTAAAGGTGGAGAAATGGTTTTTGATCATCATCATCATTTAGGTGCTGACCAATCAAATGCAAGTACACATTCCTAGTAGGATAGTTTGCAGTGTGAAGTGAGTATTTCTGTTTATCAACATAAGATAAGGTTCCACTTGTAAAACCCTGTATTATAAACCTTGGACATGTTTTAACTAGTGAGAAGCTTTCACATTCTCAGATCTGTCAGACTGGACTCACTAGATCATATTTCATGTCTCACCCGACCAAACACACCCAAACGAAAGCAGCTCTCTTCCTCCAGAACCAGAGGAGGCATCCAGAGTTTAAGCAGCACAGAGACATAAGATGACATTAGGTCAGCATCTTATGAGTTTCTTTTTATTGTTCAATGCATGGCCACACACATATACTGTTTCTTTTGCACTGTGCATGATGGGACAGTCACTATGGAAATGGTGATGTAGATGGGATACATTTTAGGAGTTTACAGGGGTCCAAACACAACCCACATTCCTCAGTTAAAGTCAGCTGGCCCTCTCTCTCTTCCGAGGGTCCTTGATGACTAGCTACTACATGAAGCTAATCAGTTTCTCCCTCCCTCCTCCCTCCAACATGACGCCTTGATATATAAATTCTGACTGCGTTTTTTCTTCCTCAGATCTGAAGAACTTGTTCAGTGGATCAACAACAACCTTTTCCCTTTCGCGAACATTCTTGCATATGTCATTCAGATTTAGATTACAAAAGCAAAATAATCAACATCATTTGGGTACAAAAATAAAATCCAAATTAAAACCTTTAACAGGGCGACACCTGTCATGTTGTTTTTCATTTTCTCATACAGAGATAGCACAATACATAAATCACTGGTCACAAAAGTACACCGCAAATAAAGAAAAACAAAACCAAATTATTTAAAAAAAAAAAAAAAAAAAAAAAAAAAAAAAAAGCCACATAGGAAAGTAACCGATCCCGAAGAAGTGTACATCTGTCTTCCTCAACCTTTCCGGCCTATGAGCTACGAGGCCCCTGGTTTTTTTTTTTTTGAAGGCTGGAAGACTCGGGGTGTCAGGTGGACAGAGTGTTTTGTCTCTATCTCAAAGTTGTCTTCATACACCCTAGACTTCGCAAAACACAGCCCAACCAGACTCGCACATTCCTGACCCTGTTTCTCAAATACAGACTGACGGTAAAGGGGAGGAGGGGGAACAGAAATCCAAACCACTGCTCTAAATATCTATATGGAGTCGTCTGAGCGCGAGTGTGTTTATGTGTGTGCGGTTTCTCTCTCGACACGTATGTACTCGTTTGCTAACATATACAGTGTTTTCCTGGTTAGGGTGTGAACCAGGGGCACTTAAAAGTTGTGTAGCATCCCCCACTGTTTCCTCATCCCGACCACCAGGGGTCACTCTTGATGTTTAGGATTGGGAGTGGGAGATCTGCTGTTTCTTATAGCGCTATTACGCCCGCATTTCTCTATTTTTTATTTTTTTTTTACTCCACTGTATTTACTTTTCCAGCCCTCTAACCTTGAACTCTTTTCCTTCGATGCAGCTTTCTTTTGAGTTGTTTTTTTGCCTTTGGAGACGCAGATACACACAGAGCAAAAGAGTGGGAGAGAGAGAGAGGGAGCGAGTGTTGTGATCGATCAGCTGTTCGCAGCACCGACAGCTACGCCCCCATGACCTCTCAGCCGATCTCCTTCCACTGACGGTAGAACTCCACGATGTTCTTCAGCTCCATTCCTGCTGAACCTGCCGCCTGCATCGCCGCCTGGCCGGGGGGGGGCAGAGAGAGAAAAAACAGTGCTCAACGTTTACTCAGTACAGTCTTTCAGTCATTACAGCCAATCCAAATGTTGTTCCAACAACATGATGAAAAAAAAGGGAGAAGGATCAGAAAGTCTGTTAGTAAGCTTCACGTGCTCAGTGGACTGTTGTGCCTCAACCAGGGCTTTTTCCCCATTATCATTGAATCTGCAAATCATCATCTCAATTTATTTATTCCATTGATACAATACTTGCAGCCTGACCTCACACCTTGGAAGAACTGGTCCTGCCTGCAGTCTTTATGCAGCAATAAGTAATTAGGTGTGTGGAGGTGAGAAAGTATCAGGCATTAAAACTTCAACTTCCTTTTTTCATTTATCCCAACTTCCCTTACCTTCCATGTCAACAACTTTATGCAACACAATATATGGAAAGTAAAAAACGACTGTTTTCTCCATTTGAAGAATTGACTGCATCTCCTCTGTTCAGACAGGTTGTTTACACAGCCTCCAAGTGTGGTCTTTTGAGGATGACACTATTATAAATCTCTAATAATTAAAATATGAGTCTGATTTTTCAAAAGTTGTTACTGTTATGTTCAGTGTTTGAAAAAACTTTTTTTATGGTTAAAATCTGTAACAAAGACACTGTTTCTAACAGACCTTAAAAGATATATTTGGCATTTCTGTACAGACATTTCTCATCACTTCTGCGCTCACACTTGATAACACTGATAAATCTTTGATAAGCTCCTATTGACCAATAATATTTGCTCAGTTGATTTGTCACAATCTTTTCTTATTACTGTGTAACTACAGAGTAAACGCTTCCCTTCAGAAAATGCACCATGCCAGAGTTTCTTCCAAATTTGTTTTCAATGTGTTTTTTACTTTTAAGTAACAGCACCCTCATCAGGCCAATCACTAGAATGCAACATACACCTGCACTAAAAGTTAATTTTTATAAAAAAACAAAACAAAACATGGTTTTGGGCTTTTTTTTAACATCTTTTAAAGCACCTTTGTGACGTGGTACAGCTACATAAAGTTGTCTATGAAAAACACAGATTTCCTGAGGTAACAAACTATGACAAAACAAGGATAGAATGAACACAGATGAACACAGTCCACTCAATCAGAACTGCAGCACAAACAGAGCTGAAAGGGACGTCCATTAAACTTTGCTGGGTTTGGCGGTAAATGTCAGCTCCCTGAGTGTTTGTTCATATCAGTAATACAGTGAGAGACTGACCTTCATCGCTGCTGACCGAGTGCAAAGCTCTTCCACTTGATGTCCGGTAAGAATGGTCACCATGCCGGCAGTATCTTCATCTCCGTTGTTCTGAGAGACTGTCAACTGACGACAACTGTCCACCATCTTGTATAGATGCCTACAAATAGAGAAGAGGACCAGTCATATACTAAGCCATGCAATGATAATGTTGGAAAAGAAAACTGGAAGGGAGTAAGGTGTTACCAGGCTTCAATGTCCTGTCGTTTCAGTTTATCTCTTTCAAAACTGCGACCCGACTCCTTCTGGCAGCGTATGTACCTATAGAAGGACGTGAGAAGCAACATCAGCCTCTAAAAAGGTTGAGCAGTCAGGAGCTTCCTCAGTCACTATACTTTTCCCACAGATACACACCTGTTGCCTTTGCGAAATTCAGACTCCAGGAAGCGGATGCCATCCCTCGCACCAGCATTTTCCTTCTTCAGTCTGTCAAGTCCATCAATTACTAGAACACAGGAAAAGTCTGGATCAAGTACCTGAGCAAACAGGCTGCCTCACACTGACAGTCTGAATGTGGGTCAGTGACCGACTTTGTGAACAGGGCACGAAGTTTAAAGCTGGAGCTGAACTTTAGCTTAGCACGCTTAGCATTATTGGACTTTTGAATGCAATGAGACCTGTTCAGTCTCATTGCTCTATACCAGCTCTGTTATGTGACGTGAATCATGGGTGTTCAAACCATGAATAATGGGTTTTTGAAGCAAACTTAACTTGATAGTAACTTAACTTGAGGCCAACTGATGAGAGTAATTTGCCTTATTTACAGTAAACTTGTGTCTATACATGTGTTTACTGATGTGTCTGCAGAGCTCACTGAGATTAATATCTGACTTTTTAAGAATACTTTAGATAATGAAATTCAACTTGTGTAATCACGCTGTCCAAAGTATTTAAGTATAATGGAAAACTCTAGGGATGAAAATGTCTAGAATTATCAATTATGATATCACATTTTTCAGATAATCTCTGCAGTATGTAACAATGATTCCCAATAATATAATTAATGAAATTATAACAACCTGGATAAGCAGCAAAAAATGAGTGGACTAACCAACTGCAAAGTTATTCATTCTTGTCAGTTCATTAAAGTTTTTGCAAAAATCAATAAAGCCCATTATGAGATTATGTGCTGCTTGGCTTCTGCAATAGGTTCGATAGCGCTGAGTGAAGCATCACAAAAAATAGTCGAACTCTCTTAACAATCCACTGTCACAACAATCCCACTCTTTGGAATCATATACGAAAACATTTTATAAAATAAATTCAATTTAGGACTTTTTTTTTAATAACTTCAAAGGCCTTTTGAGAACATTCAATTCAATACTTAAAGACTTTAAGACCCACAGAACCCCTTTAAACACTGTTACTGGTCAGGTCTAAAGCCAAATTTCAAGTAACAGTGTTTGGGAGTTCTGAACTGAACCTTTACAACTGTAATAGAGAAATTGTCTGATAAGTTAGTAAAACAGACTGATATAGTCTGATGTGTATTTTGTCCTTCTACACAGTAAAGTCCCTCCATACACCTTGTTCAAGGCCACACCAGTGAGGTAAATGTTACACATCTGGGCCAAACACCTCAGCCTCTCTTGCCACTTCGAACAGACAGAGGAGGAGGCAATCCACTGACCTGTCCGTGGGATGATGATGATGAAGCAGCTGCTGCCGGCCAGCTGTCGGATGAGGTTGAGATGCTGGCAGAGAGCAGCTGTGTCTGGCACCAGGTAGGGAGACATGGACGACTGGGCCTTGGGCTGTTGAAGGCTGCCCTCTAGCTGCGACACCTCCAACTGCAAGGATCAGACAACCGGAAACCGAACAGCTGATGATGTGTGGTTAATGTAAAATATGTGGGTTTTATGGTCAGAAACTTGACATGTCTCTCAGGGCTGCTGTACTGTTCCTGTTGCCTCCATCAGATGTGTACCAGTGAGATTTAGATGGATGTTGGCTGGTTTATGGCTGTGATGACAGACATCAGTAGACAGCTGTGTCGATGCTGTATTGCTGCTCAGATTTCACAGGGGAACACAGACAGGGTAAACAGTCAGAGGACAGTGATAATGTAAAAACCTGTAGTCGAAGCTGGGCCATATCCCTCATTAAGCGATTTCGACGCGCTTCCTCTTCAGCCTGGACAATTACAGATAAAGAAAGGACAGTTGACATCAAAATTGAAATTAGAGCTATACTGTTTTGGTTTTAGGACACTAATTAATATTTTTCACAGTTATTGAGGTCAATAGTTAAACAACAATATAATTTATTATACCAGCTAAACTCTCCCACAGAGTAATGACACTTGACTGAATGAAGGGCCCCCTGTGGCTGTTCTGGTCACTGATCTGTTCAGATGTCACTCACCATTCGGAACTGGGCCTTGGCCAGATTATCCTGTTCAGACTGGCTGATACTGGTGAAGATTCCCGCCTCCGGGTTGAAGTGCAGCACGTTGCCTTGGAGATTTGTTAAGAAGTGTCCAAAACTGCGAATGCAACACACTCGCACCACACACTGGAGGAAAAAGACGACAGAAAATGTTTTAAAAATTTGGAGTGTTTATATTCTTTCAGTTCAATTATCAATAATTTAACTTCAAAGGTCTTTAAATGTGTGTCCTGACATGTTTCAGTGGCTAAAAAAGACACAGGGATGTGATAATAACAAACATACCTATACATGTTAAATACAGAATATATATTTCAGTGCTTTAAAGCTGCTGTTAAGAATTTTCTACTAAGAAAGGTTTAATGAAAGGTAATGAGGTGTCACTCATCAGTTCTTTCAGCTCTATACAACCTTGCAGCACCTTTCAACTCATTGGTTTGGTTTCATGTTATTTTTATACTGAGCCAAATCCATGGTCTATTGTGTTTCAATAATTTCAGAAAATCCTGGCCCTCTGAAGAAACTAAAACATCTCATCTCTAAACAACAATGATCTGGTAATTTGCAGGGTGAAGCTAATTAGGTTTTTAGTTTTCTTAATCCACACTGAATAAAACCTGAATTCTATGTGAGCCTCTTAATTCATTAGTTTACCTCTTGCAGGGGGCTGAGGGAAGCGTTGCGGTGAGTAAAATCAAGGCGACGGTGAGCTACGCTTAGTGCAGGCAGGTGTCGCAGAGCCAAATCCTCAGGCAGCAGCAGACTCTGGACCAAACCCGACTGCTCACACTCATTTAACAGCTTTGTTACCTCTGCATTCAGGCCAAGCTCTGTAACACACACACGGATAAATAAATAAATGAGCAGGAGACTCAGAGCACGGTCACAAAAAAAAAAAAAAAAAAAAAAAAAACACAGGGTGACAAATATTCAGTGTGAGAGCTTAACATTAGCACTGTTTGTAAAGTGAGTCAACAGTATAAGGATGAGATTAAAGCACAGATGTGGACAAAAAAAATAATGAAAAAACAAGCAAGAAATTAAAGATTAACAAACATCTGCTAAAATGAAAAAGCACAGTAAACTACACCAACATAAATATATATTTCATTTACATTTTAAACTGCAGTAAACTTAAAAATGTATGTGCAGATTTAATTATCAAATTATTCTACTGAAATAAACCTAATGATAAAACTTCATAAGAAAAGTGGATAACCATTCTTAAACAATTTATTGAAGGGCTTTATATTCACATATGGCATTTTAAACAAGGGGATTTATGCCGGAAGTACATGTATAAACCTGACAGTTTTTAAGTGGCACATATGAGTGATTTCACTGAATCTGCGGCTGAATTTTCTGACAAAAGAAATCACTGAGTGGTCTCATGTCCATTTTTCTCCACAAGGAAAAAAAAAAAAACGCATGACTTAGAGAATACTGTCAAAATTTAAACATGCAATGGATATCAAGTAAAATGAAATTAAATAAACTAAAACTTAAAAGTAAAAATAATATTCTTCTCATCTTAGTGTAGTGTTCACTACTGTGAAAAGGTTTCAGGCTCTCAAGGAAGTTTTCTTGTCCATCATGCAATTCCATCAGGGAGGTGTCTGACCCGCCCTGAATTCATTCTACTGTATGACAATGAGCCAAAGCCAGAGTCATAAAGAATTATCTTCAGAGGCAAGAACGAGAAGGAGTAATACAACAGATGGTCTGGCCTCCAAAGACATCACAGAGTCAGTCTGGGATTACATGAAGAGAAAGAGGGAACTGAGACAGCCTGAATCCAAGATACTTGGAACAACCTTCCTGCCAAGTACCTTGAAAAAGAGTGTGAAAGTGTACCTGAAAAAAGTGCTCAAACCAAATATTATCTAAGTTATAGAATTAGATTTTCTAGGTTTACTAGGTTCACTGATAAATACTTTTCATTACATAATTTCAGTAAGCATCGTCTCTTTACTTTTAATGCCTTTGAAAACCTTTGTACAGCGCTGTAAATCATTCCTGCTTTGACTTTGTGTTGAGCATTTCATTGGCTTCACAACTTTTACAGTTCAGTAGCTGCTATTTGTAAGTTAACTCTTCTCACTCCTACATATGAAACAGGGTCTTCATTTTATGCAAGGACAACATCAGCTACACATCGCTGTAAACTTGCATGTAATGAAACATTTGTTGCGTGGCCCTTCACCATTTCACCATGAACCACTAAACTTTAAGGTCCCCCCCCCCACCATTCCCACTGTACGGCTCTGCAGTGACATGACATCAACAGCTGTAGTGATAGCAGATCATCTTTTCAGGTTACCCTAAAACCACTGCTATGTTTGTTATGGTTCTGACAACATGAGGACATGACCCTCCACATATAAAGGTGGTATTCAAATTATTTTTATGAAGGTTTGTGGAATCTGACTTGCAACAATTATATGAGCAAGTGCCACAGACAAAGGTAAGACAGGTTTAGGAGAAAGCTCACACCTTGCTTGCTGTTATGACAACTATAAACCTCTATACAGTGCAGTCTACCAGTAACTCACCAGCCTCAAGCATCTTGCTGCCATCTGGTAGCAGGTTGAGCAGCACAGACAGGCGGTTCCACAGGCTTTGAGAACTCTGCAGAGAAAACAGTGGATTACACTGGCTAAATATACTCCTAAAATGTCAGTGTTTTTTCATAGTCAAAGCAGGAGGCGCTGCGATGTTACCTGTGCACACATGAGGATAATGTCAGTGTTGGTCCTTAGCCAGTCAACAAAAACCTTCACCACTTGGATCAACCCCTGATTGGTTAGGATCTCCAGCTTCTCCAGGAGGGTTTTCTCACTATGCACTGACTGAGTGCTGTGTTGGCTGCCTTCTGAATCAGAGTCCATGTCTAGAGGGAAAGGTGCAACAAAACAACAACTTTAATTACTAAAAAGCAGCAAATGCAGAAAAAACAGAAAGATAAGCAAGAAAGTTTCCCTCCTAAAATGTGGGAAAATGAAAAAAACAAAGATACAAATTCACTGGAAAATTGAGGCAAGAAGCACATTACCATGTTCATTGGTTCCGTTGGTTGTACCAGCCTTCATGTTACAGGGTGAATCCCCAGGAGGAGGAGGAGTCTCCTGAGAGGGTGGAGCAGATGTGTCAGTAGGGGTGGGAATACCCGATGAAGACGAGGCTTGAGGCCTCAGAAGCATGTTGCTGAAGGTGGGTGCCAGGCGGAAGCAGCGCTTTGCCTGGAAGAGTTGCGAGGACATGGCCTGGAGGTTACTGCTGATGCTGGAGTCGCTGGGCATGAGGGGCCCATTGGTGGTCGGAGGGGTATCACCGTCCCTGTCGCCTCCTTCTTCCTTGGTTTGTTCTTCATCTTCCTCTTCATCATGGTGCTCCCGGGCCTGACCCTCCAAGTTGTCTGAGTTCTCTGTGTCCTCTATGTCTTCCAAATCTGAGCGAGACTCCTGGCTGTTCATGTCTGAGTCTGTCTCTACATCAAACGCTGTTCCTCCTTCCTCCTCCTCTTCCTCTGAGCCGCTCCCCCAGCTCCCCTCCTCACCCAGGGGGTCTCTCTTAGCCTCCTTTCTGATAGAAGGATTGAGTGGTGTTCCCATTGTGGTGCCACCTGTTGAATCAGCACGGCCCCTCTTCTCTTCATCATCGTCTTCATCTTCTTCACTCTCAAAGCCTTCACTTAGGTCGCTTTCATCCTCTCCCCGACCGTCCTTGCGGCCACAGCGGCGTCGGCGGAGTCGAGAGAGACGGGTGTACTTCTTCTTCTGCCTCTGTTTATCCTCTTCCAACTTGCACTGTTCTTCAACGCTGCTATGCTTTTTGGCACCAACCAGTTCACAGCCATCTTCATCTTTCGTCTCCTCCTCCTCGTCATCTTCTTGCTCCAGGGAACCATTCTGCAGAGGCCTCTCAGAGTGATCTGTTGGTGGAGCAGCCACATCCCTCATCTCTAGGTCATCTAGACAAGAGAAGAAACATTAACAGTTTTTGTTTTTTTCATTCAGGTTGATTGTGAAAGACGTTTTACTGAAATCTTTTGATTCTAAAAAGGCATTTCACATAACAAATGAAACATTCTCCAATGGGTTGTTCCTAAAAGAGCATGTCAGACAGAGTAAATAAATGTGTTCAACTGTATATTACTCCTGACAACCAGCCAAGCCAAAGATGCGAGTGGGTAAAAACATTATAATAAAGTAAGAAACTTCCCTTTCTGCTGTAGATCTCCCAAAAGATTTGAAACCACAAAGAGCACCACTTTAATCCTCAAAGATGTTGCTGATGAGGACAAATTGGGATTGACACATTGATCTACGTAGCTGACACAGGCACTGGGAGATTTCCTGCATGGTGCTGCCTTGGGAGGATTTTCTTTTTTCAACGTGTGCTTGCAACCGTGCAAATTTTCTTCTCCACATACAGAGACAGGGTTTTCCTTCTCTCACCTGTGGCGTCGGTGTGAAGTGGAGGCACCTGGCTCTCCGCTTCCTCCAGTTCAGCCTGTAGCCGGATGTTCACGTGGTTCACCAGATGGGAGAACAGGGCCAGTGTAAAAGCAATAGATGCACTGTACTGCTTCGATCCTGAAGATACAAAAGACCAACAGTTGTTTGTATGAAATGTGTACTCCTTTATACCTGCAGAGTTCTAGATGATTATCATTTTCACAAAGCAGCATTTTCCCAGAGGGGTATAAATCATGTATAGCTAAAAATAACAAATTTTCATTCAAGTATATGTTCAAATTTTAGTTAAGGGGTCAATCCATCCACACAGATCCCCAAAACTAAAATGAAGTGGCTCAAGTGTTTTTCACCAATTATTCCAGTTTGCATCTGATCCAGATCTACAGCTCCTCTGAAGATACAGAAAATTAGAGCCTTTGAAGAGAACAGCTACTGTTTTACTATTCTAAAAAGTTATAAATAAGTTAACAACATAAACATGAAAAATCATTTAGATCTCCACTGCACAACAACAAATCTTGAAAGCCTTAGCGACTCACTAACACCAACCTCCTCTCTTCAGGCTGTGCACCACCATCAGACAAGTAACCACCATCTTGAAGACAAGGGTGTCAGGCAGCACAGGGCAGGAGCTATCAGTGTGCGGCTGCTGCTCCTCCTCCTCCTCGCTGGGGGAGTGGTGAGCACCACCGTGTGCTGGAGGCGGCAGATAGAACAGCACCAGGTTGAAGTCCTCCAGCACCGACTGACAGAGCGACGTCAGCTCTGTCTCCATCAGACTACACAGAGACACAGGCGGGGAGACAACACAGAGGAAATGAAACATGAGGCATTAAAAAAAATACAAGGTAAACACAACTTAAAAATGAGTAATCCAACGATAACAACATAGTGGTCCAGAGAACAATATAGGTTGATGTGCAATCACTGTGTTGCATTCATTAGGTTTTCTTAACAAGCTTTACAAATCCAAATGTGTGATTCTCAATTTCCCGGGTACATCCGGTCTTAACAAAATAAATGATTAAAGATTAAAAAGGTAGTTAAGCCAAAGGTTTATTCCGCAGTAGTGTTTGGTTGTAAAACAGAGGATGAGCAGAGTGATGCTAGCCAGGAGACGAATGACAGCACAAGCTCACTTACCTGTTCTTCGGCTGCAGAAGGCTCTGAAGGTACATAAAGCTCACCAGCAGGCGCTTAATGTCCTTTGATCTGCAGAAAAATGACCAAAAATGATAAAAAGTCAATTCTTTTAATGAAATTTTACCTTGTGTTTTTGAAAACAGAGAACTGTTCACTATTTAGGCCCTCCTTTAAATAAAATTCAATTTGCTGAGAACATTTAACAGGCATTTTCACTTTTTTAAAAAAAACATGCCTATGTTTTTTTGCTGAGAATTAGATGAGAAGGTAATGACTCTCACGTCCGTAGAGCAAATACACTCTGTGTCAATTAATTAGGTGCACCTCAACAGTCTAATGTACTGTAATAGACCCATTCTGTCAGAAAATCCACTTTTATTATCGTTATACTGTTCAGTTTTTGACACTGTCATAAAGGTGTTAATCAAATTACACATTTTATTTATTTCTAATTGAATAATGGACATTTCTGACTGAACAAAACTGTGTAAGGATCTAATGGCATAGTTGTGCTACTGGATCGCATCAGACTTTACAGGTGTGTACTCAGTAAAGGGGTGCAAAAGGTTTTCAGGAAGAACACACCACATTACAAGTCGGTAATTCATGTAAATGAAACAAAGCAACATTGTTTTCTCTGCTGGCTGCAAAAGAATTTGTTAATCTTATTTGCTCCATGCACAATGTTAATCTAAATAATCCTGATGGTAAATAAACTGATAAACAAACATTAGTCGCAGTGCAGCTTAACTAGTGAACCTATTCAAGTGTCTTTGGAAGCTTTTGAACGCCATCGTGAAAAAGCCACGAGAGAGAAACCCGTTTATACCTGCAGAGGCACCAAGCATTGTCTCCTGCTTATTTTACATTCTACATGTGTGAATATTTGTTTTTTCTTCCTCCTGAACCCTGTAACATTTGTTGCTTAAACAAACCAATTCCCCCACAGGGATCAATCAATCATCTAATCCCATCTGCAGTGAGATGCTGTGTTATCCCACCAATGGTTAGAGCGCCTTTGTGATTTAATTACGCAAAGCCGCAAATATCAATTGGGACTGGATTAAAATTACTCTGGGATGTCGGTAGAGTAAAATCAAAACATTGTTTATTTCAGGCAGTGAAAACCATTAGCGTTACCACTGCTGTCCAGAAACACTTCACACAGTCTACTGTGAACTCACTTACAAGTGAGCACATGCAAGCACATTGCGCTCTTTATTAAAATCTACAAGAATTTTAAAAAAGCAAGAAGATAAAAAATAAGAAAATGTAAATACTTCAAGAATATTAATTATAATATTAATATAAAATATATAATTCTAACTAAATCTGCAAATGGCTTGTCATATAATATGAACTGGGACTGATCAATAATGGTTTCACAGTTGCCCAGACATGCTCACCTTTGTCGAGATGGAGACAGCTTCTTCATTTCCTGCTTCTTCACTTGGTGGTACATCTTAGCAGCTTTGTCAAACAGCCGCTTCAGGTTGCCATAAGCGCCCTCGAAGGGGGCATCTGATTGGATGCTAAGCAAAGATAAAACATCTGTTAACACTTGTAACTTCTCAGATCTGGTTCATTCTCTAATGTGACTAGTCTCACCAGCGTAGGTAGTAGTAGGTTGCTTCAACATTGTAGAACTTGCTCCCTGCTAGTGTGCCCAGTTGGTTAAAAGGCATTCCTATAGACAGGTGGGAGGAGAAATGGGTAAACAAGTTAACATTTATTTTTAGAGTGGCCTGAGAATCATTAACCAATGTTCACTGCTCAATCTGAGAAAGTAAAGATAACGCGCCAAGATGTTAACATGATAAAAGCAAAGCCTAGAAAAAGCATGTAAATGGAACCGCAGCCATGAAATTAATCTGTACCATGTCTTACCTTTGGGCATTTATATAGAATATATTTATATAGAAATTACTTTAAGATTACAGCAGTTTGAGGCACACAGAGATGATCATAAACTACTGGCATCAAACCTTTTTCCATTGAACGCAACATTTTTGTCATTGTTACTACCTACACAATCACATCTGAATAAAATGCTTTTAATAGCCTTTTAGGCAAGGCAAGGCAATTTTATTTGTATAGCCCATTTTTACAAACAGTTTGTCTCAAAGGGCTTTACATAGCATCATAACAACATCCTCTGCCCTTAGACCCTCACATCAACTGAGGAAAAACTCAAAACAAAAAACACTTTTAACAGGGGAAAAAAGAGAAACCTCATGGTGAGCAACAGAGGAGGGATCCCTCACCCAGGACGGGCAGACGTGCAATAGATGTTGTATACAGACAAGAAAACACTGGTAACAGGAAACTGCTGTGTTAAAATTTTTTTCATGACAGTCACTCACCCACATGCGGCATGACAGACAGGGCCTGATGGTAAAACCTCTCTGCCAGCTGCTCAGCCTCCACTCCAGCAAGCTCATTCTGGTAACGGGCTGCCACAGAAATAAATCACAATAAAACATGAAAACCAAATATTAATTGCTTTTGGTTTTGAATTCTAGACCACAGGATCATATGAGATCACACACAATTCCATATACTTCTGCAACGTTCAGTTAAACAATGTATCAAAATCCTAATATCTCTGTATCACATAAGTCTCAACCAACCATCCAGCCCTGTGCCAATAATACCCTATAGCTAAGCCAAAATTTCCCACGCTGAATCACACACACATGCTGTCTCACACCTCTACAAGCTGGCTAAAGAGATTCATTAATTGCATATTCTATTATCCTGTTATTACCCAGATCTCCAAGGTAAACCAGACAGCGATGACAGGCCATCTGCGCCCACTCCATCTCCTTAGGGGTGGCCGACACTGGTTTCTTTCGGCCTGCGGGGAACAATTATACAATAACTTTTTTTGTTTGTTTTAAGTATTTATTTGATGCACTTACCCAGAATGACTTCTAGTTATGTAACAACAGAACAAACAAAGCAAACAGTTTGTTTGATCAGAGAAGAGTCTGAATGCTAGGGACAGAATCCAGATATTACTTGATATCATATCTCTGTTTCTAAGGTGTAAACGTCCAAAGAGTTTTTTTTATGTGGCACAGAAGAAACTATGCATTTGTTTTATCTTTTGATAGAATAAAATTATACTTCATGCTAGAATACTGCAGATTGCAGACCCCATTTACCGCTTGGTATTTCTAAAACCCCAGACATTCAGTGGGGCTGTGACCCTACATCTTCCTGTTTGTCCTTGCTGACCAGATTGGCTGAATCTATTTGTCTGCTTTGCATAGTTCAGGGGAAACACTGACATCTGATACTGAATTCAAACAATGGACACAAAGCCTTGTGTGAATGCAAAGGTGCAATAACACTGAAAAATGAGTAAACATATAGTGCATCTTAATTCCAGCTTTAATTTAGGCCAAACTTGAACCCAGTGGAAATTTTAGAGAGTCTGTGCTGTTATTAAAACATTACACAAGAGTTTTGATGCTGCTTGTGTCCCTGAATGTTCTTTATCTGTATCTGTATGTGATTTTGTGTATCTAACCGATCAGTGGGTCTGTGACGTGGGTCCAGTCGATGCAGTCCTGTAGCTCCAGCTGGTAATGCGACTGGATGTAGAGCAGCAGGTGCTGGTAGAAACCCACACCGGCAATTAGGTGTGTACGGTAGGCACACTCCAAAGCGCTGCGGCTGTGGATGTGCTATGGTGGAGGAAAGAAAAAGAAAGGAGAAAAACTAAGGCAAAAGGTGCAGAATAATAATAATAAACATTACCTATAGGGCATTTAGGAAGACTTACAATGTGCATCAAAAAGACACAAAAGTATGGAAAACTAAAATAAACTAAAAAAGCAATTTCCAAACATTTAATGCAGAAGAGACAGTTCAAAAATAGAGCCACCAGGAAAAAGTACCAAACTGGCAACTTGAGAAAATTATGAGAAAGAAAATCCAAGAATTTGTGTTTTCAGAAGAGATACATGATTGAGACAACATATATTCAACAATTCAAGTCTAAGCCTGCAAGTTTAAGCCAGCACTCTTTTTTGGTCACTTTAAGGCAGCAAAAACAAGTTGTGAATACCATCAGCTTTTAAGTTGATATGGCAAATTGATAAGCAGGCAATCAGTTGATTACTTACACATCCAGCACTTATGAAGCAACATTAGCATTCATTTAGAGTTGTGTTGTGTCTACACGATGAATATAAGTGCAATGTTCACTCTTTTTAGCTGTTTTTCAGCTTTGCCAACGTCTGGGACTTTACCTGATAAATGCTCTGCTATGTTCATGAGCGAGATGCTTATTGTGTCTGAGTTTGGTCCTAAGCAGGCAGTGCAAAGAATTTTTTCGCTAAAAACAGCTGCAGCTGCCAATGATGCTCTGAGAGCAGTGAGTGTGGATCAAAACAGTAAAGTGTGGGGGGCTGTAAAGCATCTTTTAACCGGGGGCACTGCAGATTCACATGATCATTCTCTAGTAACTTAATGATGCCACACTGTTTTCAGTGTGTTCACAAGCATCATTCTTAGGACATTATATCATTTGTCTAACACAAACTGTGAACATTTTTAATAACAGCAAATCAGGCGAGATATAACCCAGTTACACTTGATAATGGTAATAATGGCTTTACTGTGTTGGTGGAGTAGCTGAGCATGGGGCAAAGGTGTCATTTCTTTGGCATTTGATTTCCACTGGGACAACCCATGCATAACATGTACACACTCTTGGCATTTTATGGGCTAGTGACCACAAAAAAACAGCAGATGTCATGTTGGGGTTGACCTTTAAGCAGAGGCAAGAGTAACAAGCCAGCTAACAAGCACAAAAGTGGTACATTAACACGTGCAGGAAGTCATTTTCCACAGCTGGAGGGCAAGTTACCTTCTTGTTGGTCTTGATAACCTGGATGACCTCATAGTAGACCTTCCTCCAAAGCAGCTCCTCAGCCTTGCGGCCATAGTCGACAGGGTGGAGAAACATCAGTTTCACACAAAGCTCCCTCAGCCTGAAAAACACAGGAGAGAAAAACAGGTGCACATATGTATAAGCTAAGGAGGTAGTTGGGTCATCATTTTAAAAAGTGGACTGAGTCAACCTAGTTATACATGAAGAAGTGGGACTACTCAGGAAGAGAAATTATGGCACACAGCTATTCCACTGGCATATTTAGCTGCCTGTACAGCAGAGATTTAACAGATAGTCATTAATTGTGTGAAGTGGTGAATCAACAGAAAGCTATGTTGGTACCACCTTCTCATGTGAGGATTTGCTGCTTCTGTGTCGCCCTGTATATGACAATGGTATGGATTCAACTGTGGTTATTGTGGAGGAAGTAGTTTGCAGCGCTGTTGTGCTTTATTGTGCTATTCATAGGTGCTTCTATTATTTTGTTCACCTCCTGTATATCAATGAGGGTCTGATAAGTCACAGAACTATCTCCCTGTAAAATGATTAACCAGTAATGAAAACAACTGTCAGTTTCACACTAGACACTACGTATGGAACAACTGACAATTCTTGACAAAAAAAAAAAAAAAAAAAGACTGGACAAAAAGAAGTACTTGCATTTCTGCATCACATTGTCTCTCTGTTCTATGACTCACATGGTCTGTGAGAACTGATTTATAATCAGAGTTGTTCAGAGTATTGTGAAATCCCCACTTTCATGTGTGCAGCCAATGACAAGATTATTTGAATATAGTTAGGCAAGTGCATGCAGTACTTCTCATTATCTCTTCTTCTGTGCTTGGTTCCTCCATTCTTCAATGTCAGAGAGCATAATATAATATTTGGCAACAACATCAGCCTCACTTTGGACCGAGGTGCCAAATTATCCTATTTGCTAGTTAAATGTATGATGAATGAATTCCCACAGTAAAAGTGTTTGTTGTGTTGAAGGACCTGATTTCTAGTGGATAGTACAGATATAAAATCTTTCCAAAAAGTGTGGAATGGAATCTCGTCACACATGCTGTACTCAGTTGTGCTCAGAGAGACATGCCCTCATATTGTGTTCTGCTACTATCTATTAATACGACTATTTTTTGATGAATTGAATTATTACATTTGTTGATAAAATCTCAGAACTGCATGACAATTAAATAAAATCAGTGAAAAACAAACAATAATCTGCTATAGCTCAAGGTGTTTTCTAACACCTTAACCTTATTTCTCTATCTTCACAGTTGGAATCTGTGACTAGTTAAACTTTAAGATAAATTATCCTACTTGCTTAAACTCCTGACAACTGACAAAGCTCGAAATATAGTTATTGAGGGTGAGGGTGAGATACCATCTCATGTCTCTTAGTGACATGCATCATGTTTTTCAAATTTACTCACCAGTTCCTGTTTTTCTTTTTGAGTGTTCTGTTTGTTATATTGACTACGCAAATAACCATTGCAACCCTGTTCTTTAGTTGAATGACTATAGGTATAGTGATACCTTTCAGTTTCGTCTCACAGTGGGATTTTGAAGCACAAATCACCATGTGGATATATTGAACAATGTGTGCACTAGTCCCAGTTTGTGCCCCTTATGTATTAACATGTTTTAAATAACACATATCGCATTCTCTAAAAATAATTGACCAGTGATATTTGAAACACTTTCTCTCTTTCTAACCATTTGGGTGAAAAAATATTGCCTACATTGAATGATTAACAATATTTTTAACAAACTTCTTAAGTTTCACCTTTGTTTCCAAATCAAACACTGGAAAACAATATGGAAAACTGAATGATATCTTTCACCTAGGTGATTGGCCTTTGGGAATTCAAAAATTTCAAAAAGAAAATAAATCTGTGTTTCTAAATGATCTTGTGAATTAAAAAATAAATAAGTAAATAAAATTAAAACAAAAAACTGATGCTAGATCTGAAACGGACACAAGATGAATACAGAGTACCAAGTATGCAGCAGTTTGCAAATGACCTGTGGTAAGGATATGCTGCAGGTTATAGATCAACTTAACTGAAAAGACTGCATGATAGAGAGCCAGTCATATCACATAAATGAATTGGAAGTGATCCACAGACAGATGGGATATGGGATTAAATTGATGCAGATGTTCACAACTGGACAGACAATACTCAGACGGTGCAAGTTACACTATTGCCTCCTTTCACAACCACTGCTGAGACCACAGGACATACTTGTTGCGAAGGCTGATGTTCTCCGGCTTGAAGACCTCTCTGTAGGATGCTTTACTCCCGATGATGACATCCAGCTTGTGCACAGACTCCACCACAGCCCTGGGTAGCGTTAGGAAATAAGACAGCATTAGCATAATGACAAGGCTAAACATTCACAGGTCGATACAGGATGTCAGGCGCTGGCAACCAAAATCCTTTCCGCTTCATTTCTGTAAAACAAAGACAATAGTGACAAACGCAGCTAATGCATCAAATTTACTTTGATTACACTGTCAAGTTTGGAGGGATGTCGGACTAGGTGTCATTGTCCTGACAGGTTATTAAATGGAAGAATATGTGGAGTATTTCTTATAGAGCGCCAAGTTAGCTAGCACAATAACGTCCAATTAGCACCTTGGTTAGCTTGGCAAAACGGCCTCGCCAACTTACCTGTAAAGCCGCTTGATGAGAAGGACTTTCGCCTCTGGCTCGCTGTCCTGTCCCGGTCCACTCATATTAGCGACTGTCCGGTTGTTTGATCACAGGCTCCAGCGTTTAGCTGCCGTTTCCTCCAACCCTCCCGACACACTGTTGTCACGGCTACTCGGGTTTGTTCCCCGGCAGTGACAACCGTGTTGATAGCCAGCTAACGCTAGCTATCAAGGTAGCGTTAGCTTTCCTCCCCTTCCCTCCGAGTCTCTTTCGTTTCTTGTGTCCTTTGGCAAGACCCCCTCTACCCATCCGTTCTGAACCCGGGCAGGAGGGGGTGCCCGATAATTTACGCTCTTCCTTGTCAGCTAAAACGCTCTGATATGCTTCTTGTGTTGTCCCCTGTTCCAGCCATTGCTACGAAGGCGGCCATTATTCCTATGAGGCAGTGACCGCCTGATTATCGCGAGACTACAGTAAATGTTCGCGAGATTACATCGAGGGTTGCCAGGTAGCCTGCGAATCCATAATTTCAGAGAATTCTAATTAAAAGCCATTTTAAATCCCGAAAAAAAAAAAAAAAAAAAATTAGAAGAAAATATACTTTAGACGAACGCCAAGTACTGAAATATATATCAAGACACTATTAACTATTTCTTGTTATTCCTGACTAAATATGATACATCTATTTGATATTTTCAGAGAAAATATTGGCATCATATTCCACACTAACCTTGTATGAGTGACATGTTCTTTGAATTTGCCTTTTGTCTAAACTTTCTTACCAGCTATTAATCATATCGTGGATTTATTACACGTTACATTATAGCATACAAATCTTTTCTAGTCCTTGTGCACCTATGATCTCCCCAAACAGGTGTTCATCAATCTATCTATCTATCTATCTATCTATCTATCTATCTATCTATCTATCTCTCTCTCTCTCTCTCTCTCTCTCTATCTATCTACTTATTATGACATAATTATGTTTATTAATGTTATTAAAGATCAATGTCTCCTAATTCCACAATGACCATAGTCACCATAAACTCTGTTGTTGTAATTCCTCTATTTGCCAATAGAGGTCTATAAAGATCAGAGATTATTTAATATCCCTATAACTGCAATGAAGTCAAAGTTAAATTATATTTTGAGAGATGTTTGCTTTGATAGCTTCATGTATCTATATGTATCTCCTGACTGTGGAAACAGGACAAGATATAGGGGATCAGTGAAATTTGCAAGTCAATGGGGTGTGAGTGAGGAAGTTTACCTATATGGTTCATTCTGTGATTCTGATATAAATGCATGAGAAAAATATACATTTTGGTATGTTATGTAACCTGAAAGAATAAGTACATGGGAGTATTTGATGCTCAGGTGTGGAGCAGTTTGAGGTGTAACTCTCAGCTCTGTTTGTTCTGTTTACACAGCACAAACCATTGCTCCTCCGTTGTGCTAATTTTTTTTTTTTTTTTTTTGCACTGTCCAAACTCAGAAGTTGCCAACCCTCTAAGGAACTGCAGGCTATTAAGTGTAGGAGGATGAGGATAATTACAAGCTTGCTATATTCAGTTGAGTCCCCAGCTCCCAGATCCCGCCTGCCATCCTCACTCTCAGCACCTCAGCTGGTGAGAGAGAGAGAGGAAATGGTCTGCTCTGCTCACCAAGGGAAGGATCACAGTCCTGACATGCAGTAAAAATGCGGACAACCCAGATAAGCAAGCACTGTGATGCAACCACAAAGCCCGCACACTTACCTGTGATCTAACAAAATTGGAGTGAATGAGCTTGTAGATCTAGGAAATGAAAAAAACATAGGAAGAAAGATACAAACATCAAAGCAGATCAATAACCTTTAGGTTAGGCTACATAATTCAGAATTTTTGACTTGATAGATGATTTAGTTAATTCACGATTCCTGATGCATGCAATGAGTCTTTACACGTAGTGTCAGCTGAAACAACTGCTCATTAATCAGTTAGTTGATCAACTTCAGGATAGTAGATCTTTGAATTTGAATTGAATTATGAATTTTTGAAGATCCTTCCATGTTTTGAGACATTTATGAAAGAAATTTGCCAATTTTTATGGGTCCCAGTGTGAAAATTTCCTGTTTTTATCTAGTTCAGATTATTGTAAAAGGTACATTTTTGGGGTTTTGAACTGTTTATCAGACAAAACAAGCAAAATTACACTAAGTAACATTTTATAGACTAAATAATTTGAAATAATTTGTCACTTTAGTTTGTACTTTTTCACGAGCAAATGATTCAACCCCTCATTAAAATTCATTGATGAAGATTTGTAAGATTCTTTGGAGGAAATGTCCATACATTACTTCCAGACAAAAGTAAATCATGTCAAAAAATCCCATGAAAAGGCCCAAATCCACTGTCTGACATTCTAAACCTCTAAACCTCTGGCTCTCAGCTCCAAGATGTAAATCCTTGAAAACATGTCACAAAGTGCAGTTTTTAGCAAATGTTACTGAAACAGTAATAAATAGTACATTTGTTGAGAACATTTTTTTGTTGCTGATTATACTAATATATATTTGATGCACGACTGAATATTCACAGCAGCAGGATTAACTCAAGGTAAACCATAGTGGTCAATGATGTTCTTTAAATATTTTTTGTTCAATAATGGAGAGGAGCAATTGTTATTTTTTGTGTTTTAATGGGACTTGGTGACAAGAAGAAAAACAACTAACCCTTTAATAAATTGATGGATCCTTTGAGAGCCCGTATTAGTGCAGAAACAGAACACGCATTTCCACACCATGGTAAGAATTTAATTATTTGTTTATTTATTAATTTATTTACGTATTTCTATCTCCAGATTCACCCACCCGAAAAATATAAATTCCGGTGTATTCCAAAAAAAAAAAGGAACAATGGCATCTTCATCAACCTCATCAAATAAATTAATCAACAAAATCAAAGTGGCAATAATTATTATCATTATTACAATAATAATTCAATGATCAGAATATCCACATTCATAACAAATCCATATACAACTGCAATACACTCTTCAACACCACTCTTCCATTAATATACACAAAATCCCCAAATGTCTGTCCTGTCAAAACAACAATAGAGGGGTTCTGGGGTAGGGGGGGCTATGGCTTGTCAAGGGGTATGAATATGAGTGACCAGCGCAATTAATGGATCTAAGGTTAGTAAGAGTATAAGGGGGGGAGGCACACTTATTTAGTAAGGACCTATACAAAAACAAGCAATGTTAAGTAATGACAGTATACTTTCATGGAAGGATTTGCCAGTCTAACCGTATCTAAATAAAAGGCTAGAAGGCTCCATGAGAGGCAGAATTTGGGGAACAAAATTTCAAGAAATATATAAGGGTTGTCGGAATAAATATATAACTCTGAATGACAACCGTTGCAAACATATACCATAGGAACCTAAAGTGAAAGTCAGATACGCAATAACTCAAAAACAGGTCGAGAATTTCCAAAGAAATGCAGATGGAGGTTTCTGGAAAAAAATTGTGTTATGTCTATATATGTACAAACATTGCTTGGTCACCCAAATCTACTTAGAAAAGCTTTTTAGTTGGTCAGAAAATGAGTGCAAGCTTAAGATTATGTGAGTTACTTCTTGTATGAGAGCTTCAGGAATGCAGCTGTAAGTGACAGACCTCGCTGATGTTCTAAGTCTGCACAGATAGTGCTTCTGATAGCTGTCAGTACATTTAAAAACCTTTCCATGCCTCAGTATTGGTAACTTGAGAAGACCTATTCATAGAAAGAGAGAGAAACATTAGAGGAAAAAATAACTGTACACTCTGCATATACAAACAAACTGTATATACACATAGACATACCATATATACACATTTATCCAGTATATACACAAAGATTTAGCCAGTACACACACTTATATACAAACACATTCACTCGTTTCAGCAGGACCTCTAACATATCTCTCTCTGTCCTCATTTCTGTCGCAAGTGGGAATGGCAGGGATTTCAACTCAGATTGGTGTCAGTGGAGTCCATTGATAGAAATAAATGGGGAGTTTAACAGCAATTTGACTGCAGAAATGTGGCCACACTGAAACCAAGAGTTCATCCGCTGCTTGTTTAAACCTCTACAGACAGATAGTCGAAGTGGAACACAAAATAGCTGTAAGAATGTCCTTATCCAACGGCTTTCGCATCGTCCATAAATGGAGAGCTCCATGGCGATTGTTGGGTGGGAAAACATCCATCCGCTTTTTCTTTTTTTGTTTTTGTTTTTGAATGATTATAACCAAGAGGAAGGAGGGCACAGGTCACAGCATCGTGCAAACTGTTGTATGGGGAGTAGGTAAAACACAAGTTTGTCCCTTTTGTCACAGTCCTTCAGGGCAACAATTCTCTCCACAAGATTGTCTTAGTAAGAAAACTTGGTTCATATAAAATGGATTATTTATGAACTTCCATTAGATAGAGGCATCTATCTATATCAAGAAATAAATATCTGCTCCGGAAGATTTCTGATGAAGAGTTTTTTATACTATTGTAAGAATAAGCAGTATCATAGAAATATAAATAATAACATTCTGTCCGGTTTTTCAAAGTCTTCATTGAAGCAAGAGTTTTGTACTGAAGCAGTTTCACTTGTTGTATTAGGCTGTGCATATTTAGTTTCCTTTAAAATCAAAGTCTGAAAGAGATTCAAACGGAAGAGCTAAAACTATGTATCTAGAAACAGATTGTGTTTAATATGGAGTAAGAAAGAAGTGGTTAAATAATGCTTTTTAGAATCCTAGATAGACAAAGAGTGAGTAGATGAAGAGGAATCAAAGGGTAATTTGAAAAGACTACAAGAGAGAGCGAAAGAGAGGGAGACAGAGAGAGAGAGAGAGAGAGAGAGAGAGACAGCGAAATAAATGCTTTGAAAGTAAATCAGCTTTGATTGAAATTTTAAGAGAAGTCAAGCACCTTTGAAATACATCTTACCCCACAATACATCTCCCCTCTCTCTCATTTTGAGCATCACAGCTTCCTTGGCCTTTGTGTTCCTCTGTTCTGCTGATTGATCAGACTGCATAGCTGTTCTTTGCATGCTTGGCAGGCCACCCAATGCTAATGTATGTCCAGCCTACCTTTTAAAAGTAAAATGTAGATCCAATCACAAGTCGTCAAACACACTTTAAAAAGATCCTGTTATCAAATCAGAGAGAGAGGGCCCAAGCAAAGTTAAAAAAAAAACCCAGCATTTCCTTACATGGTCCGCTGGGGCTCTGCACCATCCTTTGAGCAAAGAGAATGGGACCAATGCCCCAAGTTCTCCCTTTGTCAGCCAATCGCGTCACGAGAGAGGGCTCTGGACATTTGGCCATGCCACCCTGTGGACTGCCGATGGTGCATCAGCCAATTAGGTTCCACATTGTCCTCCATGAAGCTTTGAGAGTGGCTAGGGGGAGAAAAAAAAGGGAAACAGAGAGAGAGAAGAAACGGGGGAGGGTGCTTGATCAGGTGCTATTGAAGCATAGCTATTGACCGAGTATCTGCATGGTGGCAGTCTTTCCAAAGCTGGACTCATCTCTTTTCTATAGTTTTTGTGTTCAGCTCTGAGGCAACTGCTTGTTTACCTGAGTCACTGAGGTATTTTCACAGCAATGTTAATTTCTCAATCACGGATTATCTCACATCTCTGAAAAGACACTGATGTTCAAACCTAGCCCGCCTTAAGTCCAACATTCATCACAGACCAGTAATTTCACAAGAAAAAAGTAGCCCTACGGGCTGTCTCAATAGAAGACAATCTTTTCCTGCATAGCACTGTTAACGTTATTAACATTTGGTGGTTCAGCAGTTAAACATTCACCGTAAATATGAATCTAATCTACTAGCACTGGCCTGTGAAGTACTAGCATTGGCCATTTTGACCTTTGACCCTGCAAAGTAAGTAATTTAGAGAAAAAATGGCTGACACTAAGCTGAAGTGAAACTCTTCAACCCCTCTTGGTTCAACTTTCACATTTAAACAAGCTGAGTTGTTGCAGAGCGACACCAGTGTGTGAGGCTACAGACACGAAAACAGATTCACATCCAGACAAACCTTGCAACAGACAGTTCATACACAAAATGAAAGATTATGGATACACATTACAAACATTTCAAAGACTTGTGTTTTCAGTATTTGACACATGAGAAACCTAAAAACGGATTTCAAAAATACATCAAATCATATTTCTAAAAATGCACTGTAAATGAAATGGTTTACTCTAAATGTACAGTGAATTTGGTTTAATGCTATTTTCAAACATTTTCAGAAATAGATAAACTCTTTTAATTTAGAAATTAAATTTCAAATTATGTTACTTACACAAAAAAGTATGAAAATATTCAATTTGTTTAAGCATCGGGGGTATAATATCCTCAGTTTCTTAAGCAAGGCTTTTAAGGTGCATTTGGTTCATGATGAGCTAGTCTACTGGCCAAAGGATGCTCAATATATTTATCCTAGGCACTTCATGGCAAGCGTAGCAAACCTAAATAGTTGACATTTGAAAATTAACACAAATAATCCTGGCAATGTTCACAGTAACAGAATATGGTAAAATCTAGTACATGCCCAAAACTGAAAACTATTATTAAATTAGTCATTAGCACTTACATGCATGTATAATATTAATTCTGGTGAGAGTTGAAAGAGAAAACTAACTTAAAATGTTTTAGTATTAAAAATACTAATATTTGCACTTTTGATTTTCTGTATATGAAACCAGTGAACTCACACTACTGAACTGAAAGTTCAAATCTGAGAACTTGGAATAGATCACATTCATCCATTTCAGTCAAAATATTTTCATCCAATCTTAAAATGAATTGTGCTTTCTAGCACTTAAGGGTTTGGTCTCCACTAATCTGAAATAACCTGTGCAATATGGTCAGTTGCTGTTCCATCAATTTTGAACTGGAGAACTGCTTTTATTATCTGTAAATAAAACCAGAGATTGGAGGAGGGCGCTTCAAAAACACAGACATGGAAACCCCAACACCCCCATAAGACATAACAACACAACAGGATGCACAAAGAACAAAGACAGAGACAGATACAAAACATATTGGGGGAAATAAAGTCCTGTCAAAGACAAATCGCAGGAGAGAGAGAGAGAGAGAGAGAAGACAGTGAGTGAATCATGAAAGAGGCAGTGCTATGGCAGACACAGACATTTGACTTGGAAAATGGCACCATTTGTTTCTGTTTAGCACCAGTTTATCACATATCGGTTCTGAGATTGAGAAGAGAAAAATTGCACGAGCTCAGTCCAAAAACAAGAAGTCCCTTAGATTGAAAAAAAAAAAAAGTTCCCAAAAACGTCCTCCGGCACTCAGACCTCAACAATGCTTGATCTTGTGTCTTTGAATCTGTTTTAAGCCCACAGATCAGTTCCCTTACTAGCAAAGCTAACATGGATCTCCACCTGTTATCTCTATTGGAAAAACCCTGTTGTTAAACACTCAAAGGCACTAAGAAAGCCAGACTACATCACCACATCTCTAACTACCACATTTGCAGCCTGGCGTGTTCAGGATAGGCATATTTAATGCACCTACATCCATGGGAGTCAAGAGTTACTTTAAACTGTCTTATAGCACTTCTTTGCTGATGGCTACTATGAAGTCTTTGGGGTGCAAGACATTCTATAGTGCTTGTTCCTCACATGTATTTATTTCTCAAGAAGCCACAGACAGGCAATGAGTGCACAGAACAGATGTTCACATATTGACTTGGTATGTTCGTCAAATGCTTTGTTTGACTGATTCAAATAGTATGTGATAAAGTATCATTATCTTGTCCTGCAAGACTGATACATACTGAAGCTCCATGTGAGCGTCAAGAGAACAAGTGTCCATTGAAGAGCCCTTTGTGTTGTGTGTTCATGTGTTATGCACTGTACAGTAGCTGTATGATTACTACTTGTCTCCCGCACACTTTTCTTCTCTCTCTTGCCCGGGGAATTAAGATATCAATGGTGATGTCTTTTCAAAACATTGTCTTGCTATATAGGAAAAGACACGGACAGCGTTTTCCTTTCCTTTGTGTCATCTCTCTCTGATTTGGCTCAATGTTGTGTTTGACCTACTCCCCCTTCTTCTGCTATGCCTGTAGTTACTGTTGCCGTGGTTCCAGCCTGTGACGTTGTCATGGGGGAGGATGTTTGGTTGCCACGGAGCTCTCCATTCTGACTAGGATGTTGATGAGGAGTGGGTAGAGAGGGAGGGTCTATGGTTTGAGGGAGGACTCCATTGTGGGGTGAGCTGTCAGAGGAAATGCCTGAGGAAGAGACTCTGAGGCCTTGATCGTTGGTTACTGCTCCTCCTCCTTGTCCTCCTCCTCCTCCACCTCCCCCTCCACCTTCAGTTTTCACACCGGGGTCTGCAGAACCCAGGGAGGAAAGCTGGTCCTCCTAGCGAGATAGAGAAAGAAGGGAGGGGAAAGAGGAGTGGGAGCAGGGAGAGATGGTCGTAGAAGAGAGGCCATTCAATGAACGATGGAAGGGATGTAAGGAGTTGTAAAGGAGATGTCCAATCAAGATGTGGCATGTAGAGGGAAATAAAACACATGTTGCGGAGGTGTGAGTGTGAAAGAAGTAAGAATATTGATATAAAGATGAGGAGGAGAGGACAAGGTGGAGAATTACCAGGAAAGGAAATGACAGTGTATCAACATTGAAAAAATAGAAAGAACCAGTTGGAATGAGAACATGTAAAGGTAATGGCAGAAGCAAAGTAAGAAGGAATTAGAAAATAAAAGACAAGTGATAAGGGATTGGAAGAACCACACAGAAAGAAAGACAGAGAGAGGAGAGAGAGAGCCAAATGAGTTACGAAGTTGATGCATGACGTACACCAATAAAAATGGCAGTACAGGAAAAGGGACACAGGGAAAGAAGGGATGAAGGAGGAATTAAAATTCTTGAGGTCAAAGGGTCCTGATCCTCTCGGGATGAGAAGCAAGGGGTGTTTATCGGGTGACAGATGTCAGGAAAAGTTAGGAAATCAAGTGAGTCATTCTTTGCTAGTGAGTACAAATTACGTTCAAAAACGCAGTTTTCTATGTAAATGTGCGTGCTCGAGTAGCTGAAAATATCTTTGATTAAAGATGAAGAAGATCTTTACATTTATTGCTTTAAGAACATCTTAACAGCACATACTGTAGCATCAGCTTTTGACTAAAAACATGCAAAAAAAGTCAAGCCACATAGAGCTCAGCACCAAATTTAAAAAGCAAGATAAAAGTGCACCTTATAGCCTGGCATGAAATCCAAACCTCTGTCAAATTCGCCAACCAAAAAGCCTAACCCAAACCCATTGTAGCAATGTGCTGCTGCATGGTTGTACATCCTGGGTTGGAGCTTTTGATTAGTGATTCGGTCAAAGTTTGGTTTTGCCATCTTTTCTTACCTACAGTGGGGCAGAATAACGGCAATGCAAATACTAGTTTCATTATTAGTACATATCAAGGTCTGTTTGCAAGCCTTCACTCCCAGTCTTGTTCACTGACGTCTGTGTAGGAGCAGTGGGAAGAGAAAACAATTGGGTTATTGTGCCAATAGACAACTATGAGGACTCTATTCATAATGGTGCTTAATGTATCCAAGAGCTACTGCAAGATGATTAAAATATAGAAGCATTTTTTGAAAGCTGAATTCACAGTTTTACCATCAGACTCGGGTAGAAACCTCTTGAAATAATTGCACTTGATTTATCTTTCCTGGCACATTTGCTGTGTGGTGTCTAGACATAATTACAGAGACTCTAGTTCACGGAAACTGTAAAACGAGTGCAGAGCCATCTAAAAGACACTGGAAGTATGTGCAGTAATTTAACTCTTTGTTCTTTATCAAACATTGGAATATATGTATGCCATCAGATAACACTTTAATGCTTACATATATGAAGTATGAGGTACTGTAATATGAATGGAATGAGGAGCTGTAGAGGGGAAAGACAGGAAGGAGGAGAGATAGTTTGGTCTGCATCCAGTAGAGAAAATGAATCAAAAATCAAATTATCACTGGATAAGCTGTATCTGATGGGTGTGTCCATTGTGAGTGGAAGATGTTTCCACCTCAATTAAAGAAAAAGTGAAAAGAGGAAAGTAAAAAAAAAAAGTTACCCCAAAATTTGATGTGAATTAGAAGGCCTTTTCTCTTCTCAATCAGAACCAAAATGAATGAAAACATTTCAGTCGCTAACTGGTGCTATGAACAGCTATCTACTGTGGTACAAACAGTTACAGGATGCCAGTAACATGACTCCGCTGACACTTGTTTTATTTCTCTCAAACACAACCAACAGTGTCATTTAATATCCATGTGTAGACCAATACACATGTCTATTAAACTAAGAAATCGAGCATCTGAACAAAGACATGGCAAAATGTTTACTGACATCCTTTTTAACTTACCAAACTTGCTTCACTCTCTGTGGGCTGTAGTGTTTGATTACTTGATGCATTCAATTACAGCTTGGTATGAATGTTTTTTATGCTAATGAAAACTGAGGTACTGGAGACAGGAACACAGAACATTTGGTGGAGTACTGAAATGTTAGGTGTGTAGTAAATGATGCAGATAGAGTATTATACACACAGGTTCTTACCCATCTCCTCCAATCTCCAATCAATTTTGATATCTAGAGCCAACTGTGCAATCTTCCTCATCTCCACATTTGAAATAGAAACCTGCTGTATGTATAAGTTTAGTCAATATTTATAATTAAAAAAGATAAAAAAGAACCTTGTAAGACTTAAGATGACTAGTTTGCCAGGTGAAGAGCTCCTAACTCTGACGCAAAAACAAAAAGTCAACATAGTACGCATGTCACACATCATCAGACGCACAATACCAACTGGCCTATGCCACCATTCAACCAAGTAATGGACCCAGGTGCCAAACACATACACAAACAGATAAATATCAGAGACACAGACTCACTTAAAGACATAGAAAACACACAAAAAACATATGCACATTAATCAGTGTTCTTCGGGGAAGGACTGGGTCAGATACGGAGATTTCCCATAATTCCCATTGTTTATCTGAGGTTGTGCTGGGAGGGATGAAAAACTGAATGGAAATGTTCATGTATGTAGAAAAAACTTTGTGGTAAAAAAATATGGAGTATTTGAAGCAAAAAAAAAAAAAAAAAAAAAAAAACTACAATAAGAGAGAATTCACACAATATTCCAGTGATTCATACTTTTTAGATTTATCACCAAGAAGGGTGAAGCCCTAAAAATTAAGATGGGCCTGTTTTAAACTGGGAAACAGCCCATCTTAATTCTTGCTCACAAATCTAGACTAGACGTCTGTGGTACCATAAAAGATGTTTGTGTGTATCCTCTTTTATTTTTATTTTTTTTTTTTTGTTTTTTTTTTTTTTGCTTAGTTGCTTGGCAGAAAATGATAATTTTGCATTCAACATGGCAGTAAGTGGCTCTTAGCATCTATTTATCAACAGAAGTGAGAGTAATATAGAAGAAAGATTTACTCCTGACTTTACATGAGTTATATTTGAAAATGCCAACATCTGAAAACAGCGCACCTTTACAATCAGTGGTATCCATTAATTCTGTACATTTCAGCGATCTTCCCAGTGCAAAGAGTTACAGGAAGATCTCCGTATATGACTTGAAAATCATTTGCAAATAATGTTGGCATACATGTCTGTGGTTTGCTAGTTATGACTGCACTGTATATGTGAATAAGAAATGCTTTTTTCATCTGTAGAGAGCTGCAACATTCACACACAAAGATTTTTGAAAAAACATTAGAAATCTCTAAACTAGTGTAGTACTTTTGTATATTTCTGCCAAGGCATGTAATATGCTAATTTGTCATCATAGGAAAAAGCAATATAATTAATCTCATGTAATTCAAATAAACTCCCTATTTGAGGACTGTCATACCATATTTCCAGAGTTACCAGTGAATACAAGGAGAGACATGCTTCTGTGTTGCGAGGGTGACAATAAAACCTTAGCAGGTTGCCACCTCTCTCTGCCTGACAGAACAAAGAAAATGCCATTTTTTGTGTAGTGGTGGAAAAGGAAGCTCCGTTAACACAATGCCAATCACAGCACTGTGAATAAATTAAACATTTTTGTCATTTGTCAGAGAGGAAGATACTTTAAAGTGCATCATGACACAGCCTTTGTAAATATACAAGCATCTTTTCTGCCTAAATATTTAGAGTGGAACTGCACCAGAGAAAAGTGCCATTCATTAGCATAAATACAAATGAAACATGTTTCTCAGATCTCATTGTTTTTAAAGAGTGAGTTTATTACGTAGTTTCAATGACTTTGCTTGCTAACTAGCTGTTGCCATCTGGTTAGGTTAGCTAACGTCTTGGGTACAATTTTATTTATGTCAATATTCACCTATTTTTCCCTCATATTATCACTACAAATTGTCAGTTAAAGGCCTGATCATTGTGAGAAAATGCTAAAAACATAAGATAGCAGACTTAACAGTTGGAGCAGTGAGGACCAGTAGCTGTTAGCGATGAGTAATTAAGGTAGCTAACCCGCTAATTGTAGCTTAATGTAACTAATTCATGGGAGCTGGACTATGAACCCAGAGTTGTACATGTAACCACGCTAAGAATTTAACTAACTTAGCTAGCTAGTTTTTCAAAAGTTAGCCAGCCACTGTCTGTAAAAAGAATAACACACTAGCTGGGTCAAGACAGAGACAAAGGGTCTTTATTAAATATTGTAATATTTGATAATCCCCTCTATTTGTTTGAAGAAATCCAAATCCAAACTTTCATTCACTTTCATTCACCTACAGGAATTTTTTTTTTTGTCTCTCTAGGACAGCAGTAACTTTGGGTAAAAAGTGATTTGTACAGATTGTAAACTGATTGCAGTAAATTTACTGATTACATTACAGGATTTATGGGTACTTCAGTTCAGACATATTTCAGGTGAACACTCCTTGCCACCAAGGTGCTTTCTGCGTTAAATCATTGTTTTGTTATCACTATTTCAACACAGAAATATGTCCCTCAGAGCCATGTACCTTCTGTCGAAATATTCTGTGTTTTATTCTGTGTTATATTCTTTTTTCTGGAAGATTAATCGAAAAGTAAAGTGGGCCTGTCAGTGTGTTGGCTTGCAGTGGATTCACAGGGTGCTTCATATGGACAGGGACGCACATAGAGAACAGTAGAAGAGGAAAAGAGGCAGCAGGTTATGGATGGAGAGTGAGAGTTTGCCGGTTTGTTTATTACCTGGGTACTCGGGGTGGGACAGGCGCAAGACGGGGCTGCACTAGGATGGACTGACGCCTCCCCTAAGAGAAATCACCGTATCTCATCAACATAGGAGGAGAGGAGGAGAGGAGAGGAGAGGAGGGTTGAAAAGTAGGAGGCAGGAGGAGGAAGCTGACAGCAAAGGAAGGAGGGAAGGCTTGTGTGCAGTGGGCAGGATTCAGAAGGGTGGTGAGGGTTGAGGAAAACAACAGCCACCCAACAGTACATACACATTGCACAACAAAAAGTGAACAGAAAACAAGGACATAAATATACATAAAAATGCTTACTAACGCACATATACATACATGTACAGGCAACCGCACACACACACATCATTCTCGGACAACCCAACAGCCTGAAAGCATTAAAGCAGCGTGCCATGCTGTGTATCATTTACAGACATCATGCTTGTAGGAAAAGAAAGAAAAAGGCGTTAAATCGTGCGCTCCAAATGACATCTGCATCTGAAAGCAGCTGATTAATTAATCCAATACACTTTGGAAAGCCGAATCTTGCATGTTTCCTGCTTCAGAAAGGTAAAAAGACAGCATCAAGGACATGCTTATACCAAACATGCAATCATCTACTCCATGAAGATAAATATATTCACACTTGGAGAACCCAGAATCATATTTACATCAACACACTATATCCAAAAAGACAGAGAAACAACAAAGAATAATATTACTCTATTCAAACACACATCCCACCTTACATACACTCAAAAATGAACATTCAAGAAGTTGCAACAATGTCTATGGATAAAGGGATGTGATTAAATCTTATACGAATGAAATAAATAATCAATACTAAGTTCAAGCTCAGGAAGTTCACACAACTCAGCAACAATCTTAAGTAAGGCTCTACAAGTGATCTGTTTAACAGGCAGATGCTTAAAAACTGATAACAAGGGTTTCAGTTTTTATAACTGATAATGTGCAGTAAATACCATATACTGAAAAAGTCTAAAAATAACATAAATAAACTGGTACTATTCATTCATAGTATTCACTTCTGTTGTACAAATTGAATGTTTGATTATTCGTCAAGGTTATTGCATCAAATAAAGTATATTTAAACCCTTTAGAAAGACTTAATTTGTCACTGTGATAATTTGAACTAATTTAGTGGATTAACAGGTTTTTTATATGTTTTATTTTCAATCCTTTTTCCAGGACATTTTTGCTTTCAAATTTTTACACAGGGTTTTATGGAGTGTTCATCAAACTGCTATTAAATTACTTAAATTTAATACTTATTTAATACTTTTTTTTGCAGTCAATCCAGTCAAAGGATGATGGAAAACCAGTCGACAAAGAAACCCACAGATAATAATTAATTACATTAATTCATTGATGTCTATGTTACATTTTTGTCAGTACTTCTGAGCTGTATATTACAATGATTCCTAGTAATGTACATGCAAGGTTATGAGCATTTTTGGGGAGATGGTTTCACAGACATGTTGTGATTTTGAAGGGTTTAGTTAGCGGTGCAGTTAAACTGTACAGCATTATAGAGGAAAATGTTTCTCTTATTTTGCCTACCCTTATTGATATTAATGGGATGGACAACATAAATCCCAAATACCCCATTTCATTATTTGTCTGTTATTGAAAGTATCATCAGTCGCTGAAGTTTACTTACTTATATAACACTGCATGCAGTCGTGAAATCTCAAAATATCCTGATAGAAGTCAAATGCTTTTTGCAGCGTATGTTTATTTTGTAGGTATCAGGCACTGCTGTGGGAAAGATTATGGCATCCTGCACCTGTGTTATTATTATGTGAGGCCTAATGAAGTGTGGGGTGTTGTTTTGGAAGTTGGTAGCCGTGGCCCCGGGAAACAATGGCATGATGCCTCTACTTGCTCACTCCTTATTAATTTACTTTTCCCTCTCTCAACTGCTGTGTGTGCACCAGCGTCACCCATTAAAGCTGAGTGTCATCACACTGGACCGAACTGTCCGCTTGTCTTATGTGGAGTGGTGATGAAATAAGAGCCTGAAGCTAAAACACAAAACTAATCAGTAATTCCTGATGAAAGTCCCACATAAATTCTCACTCAAAGCAATGGCTAGTTTAGCTTCAAGCACAATGAGCTGCATGATGTAGATTAAAGGAGCATTTTAGAATAAAAGTGTTTTCCTTATGTCATTACCTTTGTACCTGTGTATCTGTTTATACTCTATATCTTTGTAAGGCAGTTGCACAAGGACGTATAAAATCAAATACATATGAGTAAGAAAGAGGCTCCAGACTGAAATACCTCAACAACTAATGCATGGATTGTCTTGGAATTGTGTACAAATACATGGTCCCCAGATAATTCCTCCTTGAATTTTTGATCTCCTGGCTTTTATTCTACCACTACCAGTAAGATGACATTTGGTGCTTTCGGCCGAAATATCTTGACTATTGAATGAAATACCATGAAATTTGGCACAGAATTGTGGACTGAATGATCTCTTAACATTAATTCTAACTCTGTTAGTCATTTTTTTAAGTGATGACTTTTGTCTCTCTTTGTGCTCTAAGGAAGATTTTTCATTACTTGAAAATAATAGCCAAATTATTTTTTTCAGCTGCTTTAACATGAGAATGAAACTTCTGCCTTTAATCAGAAGCACATCATACATAAATATGTTAAATATGGAATAAAGATGATACAGATTTCTAAAACAAAGGGAAGATATTTTTACGAGCTGAACATGCACATGAGCTTTATAATCTGATAAAAAACTTCTCCTGGTTGTTAAGTATATGACGCAACTTTATATACTTTGATCTGTTGGACTTACAGACTCTAGAAATGTAGTAGTTGTACATTTCTCCTTCAAACACCCCACTGAAGGTGCCATGTAGCTTCCATATCAGCTCCAGCACAGTTTGACTGTTAAGCAGGTTACTGCTTGCTCTTCTGTAATCCAATAAGCATTTTGTCAAAGCAGTGTTGGAGTTCAAATTGTCAATGGTAGACCTTATAATGCTCTTCTCAACAGTTCACCACAGGCTTATAAAGTTGTTGAAGTATTAACTACTATCTCTTTTTTTTTTTGTTCCAAAAACAGAATATTTCTTTTGTTTCTCCAGACACAAAGATGAATGAACTTGAATTCACCTCCAATTGATTACTTGTTCATACAGAAGCATAAGGACCAGCAACTCTGCATAATAATTCACTTTGATTCAATCATAGATGGGATGTGCAAATTTTGAAGTGACAAAACAAATTGCTGATGTTACCTTTGGTTAGTGCAATTCTTTTTTGGCAGCGTTTGAGTTTTACTTATTTTTGTGTCAACTTCACTGAAAGAGGTGCCCAAAAAAACAGTCACAGTTTTTAGGTATAAGCTGCTGAGGTTGTGGCTCAGTGTTTGTGCTCATGAATATTGTATCTCCAGGTTTGCTTTGAGTGACCACAGCCACTGTCTTATTGCAAGGGGACAGATTCATGAAAGCATGCACTGGGGAGGGTATTAACTGAATTACAGATCAAGCCGCTGAGAGGTTCCAAATGTTGGTTTTGACACTTTCTCGGTTAATTGCCCAGCCCAACATGTGGGTCAACTGAAATTTACCCGTCATCTGATATGGTGAGACTCATTTACCAGACAGAGCCTAAATACAAAAAAGAAAACATTATTTTGAAACTGTTGGTATATGATAAAATAAAGCATCAACTTTACTAACTGTTACTTACTTAGGATAAAAAAATGATTTGCACCGATTTTGAATATAAATACTACTCAGATGCAAGTAGATATGAGAGCAAACCTCTTTTTGCAAATACCCATATAGAAATTTAAATAAATAATTTTACAGCTCTGGATCAATCTGAATGAGAGCTACTGATCTTATATTCCATGTGAAACTCAAACGGTTTTGAGGCCCATGTTATTTATATGCATTGTAACTAAGGTATCCGCTGGGATTCACTTGCCAGGGCTTTAAAAATCATGACAACTGACATTTCTGACAACAGAAAGTAATACTACTACTATAACAGAATTAATAGGTTCATCACAGAATGACAATGTACTGTAATGTAAAACAAGTGTGACATTGTCCTGCCCTGCCAACAAACATTATTTTTGTGACACAATATTAAAGCAGAATAATAAAACTGAGTCTGTTTCGGCACCAGAAAAAAGGTGCAACACCATTTTTGCTGATCATGAGTCAATATGATTCACTAGGCGTCGAAAAGTCCTGAATCATTTTTCTTTTTATATGAGTTTCCCTTGGTTTTATTTCTTTCCTTTCTTTTTTTTTTAAATAATCTGCTAATTTAAATTCCCCCATCCTTACACTTTTATGGCACTTACTTCATCATCCTACACTACAAAGTGCAAAATTTATCCATCTCACTCTTAACTGGAAAACTCACAGTGGAGCTGCTACGTTTTGCAGATTGATTAATTTTACCCTAATTCTTGATTGAGGTAAAACTAATTGGTATTATGAATTTTAAAATGAATTAAATGTTGATGTAAGCAAAAATGCCAAATTTATTGTGAATTTTAGGTTTCCAATTTTAAAATATGCTGATTTTCTTTGTCTTACATTATTAGTAAACTGATTATTTGGAAGTTGCAAAGGGAGTTGTGTTGGGCCTTTTTCAACTGTGTTGGGCTTTTTCCAAAGATTAGTTGAGTGTTTCACACACCAAAAGTTACTGAGAGTTTAATTGGTAGAAAAGAAAAATGACTGGTTACAGTCCTAAGAAGGCTGATAATTACTTTCCCGAATACTGAAGACTTGTGATCACATTATTATTACCACATATTGTGAATATTTATATTTTCCCAACCTTGTGGAGCTTTTTCTGAATATATCATTGTCACATTAGTTGTAATAATGAGCATCAGTGTGATGCACTCAAGCATCTGTCAGCTTTTCCTTCTTGGCATATTTCATTATTTTTTCCCCTCCTTGCTGCTTCTGACAGTTAACTATAAATCTACCATGAGGCTGTACTTTGATTTTTCAGGGAGTTAACTGATTGAAATTCAAAAGTATGACCAAATGCATGAAGGAGCATTTGAAGTAGGGCTAGTCTTTTTCATGAATATTGTCAAATGAAATCCCAGCACTGGACTGGTGAGAAAACCTATATGTTTCATTTCATAATAATAGCAAGCTGAACTATATGGTTTGCCTCTAATGAGCATTAGCAGCAGTAAACTTTTATGTTTAGACTACACTCTTTCCAAAGAGTCATAACTTTGTCAAACACAGATGATACACATATTTTTGGATTCAGTTAAACTCATACTATCTGAGGATATCATTGTGATGGAGGAATGTCTCTATATCGCTGATGTTCACCATGTATGAACACAGAAAAACTTTAAAATTATATAAAAATTAGCAACTAAAAAAAACGAAGAAATTGTCTGAGAATTCATGGTGTTTTTAAGGTTTCTGTAGTATTAAAGTAACCTAGTGATAGTTGTCTGACATCCAGAGATACACCCCACAACTGGGACTGCTGATAGTTAATTCTGTACTTTAAATGGTTTCAGTTTGCCAAAATGCAAAAAAATACAAAATGAGAACATATCTAACAGAATCAATGGCAATTATGCTTCCTATTTACATCCCCAAAACACCATGGGAATTGTAGTAATATAACATAACATAACAAATTGAAAAACAACCTCCACCTCTTAGCGTTGAGAGAATTCACATTGTTAATTCACATTGTTGTGTAGATAAATATACTCTATATGTAGATGTAATTATAAATTATAGCTATATCTGAAGGACAAAACCACATATACGCACATATACTCAATTTTCATGTACTTCACTTCTATTTTCTGCTACTTTAGACCTTCTCTTAGTATTCAGAGGCAAATGTACTTTTCTTTTTACTAGTAAAATATTAAAATAATATTTATGATAATAATATTTTACTAGTATAATATTGGCTACTGGTTACCTTACAGATTATCAATAAATAGGGGGGGGGGGCTACTCAGGTGTGTTTAACATAATTAAAATGACACCACCTTCCTCAGTTGCAAGCGATGTACACATTAACGCCTCAATAATTATAATCCAATGATAAAATATACATCATCCCCAACTGGGCCATTCTGTATCATTAATGGAACTTAAAGAACTTTTTACTTAATTATTTGATTTTGACTGTCACAGTTGTTTCTAAAATAAACTAATGTGAGCAGAATCTCATTTCCTCTTTCATTCATAGCATTTCTCCTCAAACACAAATTATATATATACACAGTATACATATGGTCTCACACACACACACACACACACACACACACACACACACTATATTTTCAGCATGTGTATATCCACACATACATTCATACACTATATTTACAGCATGACTCATGCTTTAAGGTGGGCTAGTTACATTTGACAGGATAAGAGAGGGGGCAGGTTGAGAGCATGAAATGAAGAGCACTGAGGAAAAGAACACACAGCACCATCACCACCACCACTACCACACAGCATACAGTGAAGTAATATTTGGAGCTCAGCTGCTCAATAACCTGAGTGTAACTCTGGTTTTACATCATGTGTAGAAATGGTTGAAGGAATTTTAACTCCGACATGCTCGGCAGAAACAACTACAGAACTGGCAACATCATCACAGCCCCGGATATGCCCACAAACCCAGAGTCAGACATCTTGATAGCTCGAGCTGAAAAATGCAAACAACCACAACAACACTTTTTTATCTCCAAAGCTCCCAGGTATGTTGGCAGACAGATGGCAGTCAAACCCAAACACAGGGACAAGTCAGGGACAGGGCAAGACAATTAGAGAGACCACATACACACAGCAGACAAAATCATAACAGCAGCAGGGAAAAAAAGAGAGGCAGAGGGGGGAAGAGAAGATAGCACGGGCCACTTTACGGACTCGACGAGAGAAGAAACAGTCTCACAGACCTGATCAGCGAAAATCCTGGTTTTTGGCTCAATCATGGCACCTCCCCTTAACTCATCCTCCACAGCCATGAGTCTTGGAAGCAGAAAGAGAGAGGGAGAGAGAGAGGGGAAGGGGGGGAGGGGTGACAGAAAGAGAGGGAGTATTGTAAATTCATGATGATACTTAAACAAGAAGTTGAGCAGATGTATCTCCCAACATCTGGCTCAACAACTCACAGTGATGAGCTGCCGATTACCTGTCTCTCAAATCTGAATCCCAAATCTGACGGGCAGCTCAATCTTTTAAGCCCCTGCAAATGTTGAGCAGCAGTAACCAAAGCCATGCTTTATGAGGCACTGCCAATTTTCACTGGTGGAGTCTTTTTTCCTTCACGCCGCAATGGGATTCATCAAAGTGTTTTCTCCCAATTTAAGGTCTTTTCAAAGTGAAATTACGGCCAACTGTGGACAATTACTCAGAGTCATCTGAAGTGAATGGTTCAGTAACAGATCCCGATCATCCCCAGGGAATTTCCCATCTTATGTAACGTGGACTGACCAAGGCACTGGTGGAAAATCCTTTGACTAATCATTTCAAAGACTCCACTCACAGATATGAGCGAGCTCTCTACAGCTACAGTTTTCATGAGCCAGCGGACAGTGCAGGTTTCCCAGCTCTCATGATTATCCATGTGCCAGGGATTTACTCCAGATTGGGTCATTCAAGGATATTTCTCACACAGGGTTATCTTGCAGTTACACAGCCAACTGGCTAAACTGTGAGTATTGTAATGGTGGTGATAAATGCCAAATAGAAGTTAGTGTGAATAAGAAAAAAAAAAAAGAAAAAAAAAAGACCTCTTCACTTGATAGATTTCAATGCATTGCGTTCATGAGTTTCAATCTGTTTTACAAGGTTTTCACTTGACATTTTACCGCAGCAGAATAAACATCCTTGCAATTTGTTGACATGAAATAAGCTTGCTGGAATATCACCCCCTTATATCGTGCATGAAGGGGTAACTTTACAACTTTATGTCAATTTGTCTCGACTCCAAAGATCCTCAGTTGTGTGTTCATTAAGCCACTAAGCTGACAGGAACATTTAATTGCCACCAAGAAGAATAAAAATATAACACCAATCAAGTCACAGTGTGTCACTCGAAGCTATTTTTCAGCACATTCATATCATTTTATTCAGAACACAGACAGGCACGTGTTTGACAATAAAGAATGAAAATCCACAGGTGAAGTTTCAAACATAAGTGTTTGGATGTTTTATTCCATAAATAATGTACAGTGTTGAGAGTTATTTTACAAAAGAAGAGAATAGGAAAAGAAAATCAATCATAAGCACAGACAGAAATATTAGCACTGTCCCAAAAAACAATGGAATGTAACATGGGTATACAGCATTAAGATTTTGACATGACTTCAAAAGGCAGACAATGATTCATGTGGGTGATATGTTACAAAAAAAAAAAAAAAGTTAAGCTTTTATATCCAGTTGTTCTTCAAGTAGTGTGCTTTTGAGGTCAAGTCGTACATGTAGTCAAAACAATGTGTGTATCTACCAACATGAGGTCACAATGTCTGAATATTTTGCTACAGAAAAAAGGCAAGAGACAAAGGTGTCAAATAGGATGTAAAGTTAATGTAAAGTCAACAGAAAGAAAGAAACAACAGACCTGGATCAAACAGCAGCTGCAAATACTTTCTTTCTCTCACTTTTTTTTTTTTTTGGTCAGCGTGATACGTCTTCGATTGATAACTTACCTTTCAGCATCGGACTGGCATTGATGCTGGTCAAAACAAACTAAGAATTATTTGCAACCATTTGACACAGGTCTGTTCAAAGTGAATAGAAACCCTTGGCTGTTGCTACAAGCCATGTCAATCACACACACATCAAGCCAAAACTCATCACCACTATGAATTCATTTGCAAGATTTAAACATAAGTTTTGCCGTAGTACAATCTATACAGCCTATCAATATATTCTTGCTACAAAAGAGAGGCAGATATACTGACATCAGAATATTATCTATATCTCTGGAGAGGGAAAAAGAAAATAATAATATGGTTGCCCTTTTAATAATAATATTTAAATCATACTGTAACTGCATAAGTTAATTGACAGAACTGTCTAACTTTCTTAAACAACTATTCTGATCACCATGTCACCGGACACCACCAATGACGGACTGCAGGTCAAAGTCATACCAAGCATATACAGCAAAATCAAACAGATATAAGATAATCTTTTTCGCTTTAATTAATAAATAATCCATTGCAGTCTTTCATTTAAAATGCAGATAAATTCACAAACACCATACAGATAAGCCAAAAACAAGTAGAGAACTTAAGAACACACTTCAGAACATACTGTTGTCAAAGAGTCACGTCATTGTTGTCATGTTTGTCTCTGCGGTATTTTGCACTTTACAGTATTCCAGGTCTTTATTTTCTCTGTTTAGATACTGTGGATGGCACCTGGTAAAAGATTTTGGCAGGAAGTTACTGTTTCTTTATGTACACAAAATGCATACAATATACCTCACCAGGATCCTGCATGTGTACTCGCACACACAGCACATGTAGACATATTGTATCTATTATTGCGCTTCTCCTGCTAAAATGTTAGCTATTGCAAAGTTAAAATAGTTATAATCTCGCTCTAAATAGAATTCATATATATATTTTATATATATTATTATTGTTATGGCTCTTGCATCACAAACTTTAATATGCTATGGATTATAGTTAAAAATAAATTATTACTATGACAGGTACATTAAAGACCATTGTTTCTTTTCCCCCATCTGCAGACTCACTGCACCTTTCTAATGTAAATCAGTTCACAGCAAACAGCTTGAGGAAGATAAATAGTTTCATTCATATCTATAATCACCAAAAAAATGCAATAAAATATTTTGACAAAAAAAAAAAAGAAAAAAAAGAATAGCCCGTAGCCAACTAATAGGATCACTACCCCAAAAAAAATATATAGATAAAAATGCTACAGGTAAAGTGGACTCAGTGTTTTCAGTGGATTTAACCTAGCATGACTTAAAACTCAATATTTGGCTTTGGTTTAAATTAGATTGTTGAGAACAAAAAGTGTATCTGGTCTAGTGACAGATATTGGAGTTGCTCTGAGCTTAAAGTAAAGTTTATGCACAGAACATTAAGGCTTCTCTGAAAGAAATTCTCTGAAACTTGAAACACAATGCTGAGTGTTTTCGTTCTGCTGTTAAACTGATTTTTTCAAGCCAACACAGGAGCCAGGAAATCAAGATCGCTCCTTTTTGCAGAACCTGAGCTTGCATTTGCATCCAAACAACAGATTTGAGTGTGAAAATTTAACATAAAAGTCAATTTAAGATGAAAAAAAAAACATAACGCTATGGTTACACTTGTCACTTCACTAAGATTTGGGAGTCCAATCGATCCAATATGATGGCCTGAGACCACATTTCTTGGCGTCCACACTCTGTTCTGCACTGCATCACTCTTAAGTGCGTTAAAACTCAAACGTGTCCAGACGATACACAGGTCTAGCAATGCATTCGATGACATGGTCTGGCTCAGTAAATTGTGAGAAAAATTGACTCGGAAGCATCCAGATCTGCTACTTAATTCATCCTTGTGTGGTCAAGTGATAAAAGTCACACAAGTTACAAGTGTAAGCCTTGGAAATATCAGTTTCCCACACAAGACGCTTTATGTGTGAAGCAGATTTGCTGTATTCACTTATACTCCAAGGGGAGTGATAATCAATGGTTAAGTGCTCTGATAAAGTTTCTCTACAATGTGGCATATTTCCTCTATGCCTTAATGCTTGAATCTTCATCTTTCACAGACTGATTGAAGTTTTGTCTGTGACTTTCTCCCCTTTTCATATTACACCATAGCATTGTATGCATGTAAAAAAAAGGGAGAGAGGTATTGGTCCCCATGTTCACTGTGTAGAAAGATATATCAGCAGTCTGTCAGTGATCATGGTTCACCTTGATTTAAAATGGAAGAGCTAATATTTAACCATGGTCTTCCGTAGTCCTGTGCCTGAAGGTCCAAAACAAGACTTAGTGTTGCTTTAAAAAAGTGCAGACTTTTTTCTGAAGTTATCAAATTTTCAATCCTCTTGTGCTTTTACAGTGCAATCTCGTAGGAGAGTCAACTGAATATTAAGATAACTGGAATCAGCTCAAATGACCCCGAGATCCAGTTAAAAGCCAGAGCTGTGTTCATAAAAACGGCTGATGATTAGTGCAGCAGCACAAGGACATGGGAAGGTGTTTAATGATGGTTTTATATACAAGGTTAGGCCGTTAAAGATGATTTCCCATAAAAGATGAGCAGGACTGTCTCTGTCTTCATTCCATGTCTTCTTTCCTGGAGTGGATTAGAAGTGGCAATATTCTCCGTCACAGATATCCACCCTTCAGTTGCAGACCACAGACTATTTATAAGATCTGAACAAGAAAATATTGTACTCTTTTTCTTTTAACTGAACTCTTTCCACAATAGAAAAAATAAATAAATAAAACTACATTTGGGCAGCATTGCTAATGTGCAGTCAAACTTAAAATCCTCCAGAAGTTCTCACAACACAGCAAACATTTGGTTTTCGTTCCTGAATACAACTGAGATACAATCGATATTCCACTCTTTTCCCACCAACTACTTAATTATTGTGGTCGATCAATAAAAACTAGAGACTGCACTCAAAAACTGCACCATTTCAATTTCACACAAGCACTCAATGAATTAGGACTCAATTGGAGTTCTCCACAGTCACCCAAATATGACGCTCTTGAATTACAAGTAAATCATGTTGTGGTGTTATGATGGCAGATTTACTACAACAAGAGCTCAGAGGACAATCAAAGACTCCTTTGTCCAGTTGAAAAGAAGCATCGGTCAAGGGAACATGCCCTGCAAGCTTATCACAGAAGATATAGATCTCTGTCCTCTGTATTACAGTCTCTCATTAAATTTGTCACTCATTACATGTCTGCAGCTTTGGCTTTCAATATATAGCTTCCTGCCTTGTTCCCTAGGGCTGTAGTACTTAATGAAACTGAAACCAACCTCCTACTCTGCAATATTCTTTGCAAGATAACAACCTCTGGTAAATAGAGTCCTATTCCAATATGCAATATATGTATTTTTAGAAAGAACTAATTCAACCTCATGTTTAAATCTTGTTAAATAGAATCCAATATACTAAAATTGTACTGTGTCAACCAAAGAAGCTTCCGCTTACTCCTCAGAAGTCTGATAATACATTTTAATGAATGCTAGCAATCATAATCTGAGGTAATATGTCACGTTTTCCACATGCTTTGGAAGAAAACTCATTTCTTCTATTCACCAAAGGCAACATAATAAACAAAAAGAAAGTCAATGTGGCCCGCCCCCGGCCTCTCTATTAAAGACCACATGTCTTAGCTGTCTTTTGCCCTCCAGCCCAACAACAGCCTCCATTTACCTGCTAATTATTCCTTTAATTTGGGAGTCTTTCTCCAGTTGCTGTTGCCGTAGCCTCCGCTCACTGTCCTCAAGTCGATTCTGGTACTGTAGGAGGATCTTATTGGTCTGCTGCTCCTGCGTGAGGAGCCTCCGCTCGTACTCCTCCAGCTTTTTATGGGACATCATCAGGCGCTCCTTCAGGGAGTTGATCTCCTCCTCGTACTCTCGTACCTGAGGCAGAGACAGGAAGATGGGTTAGTTTTCACAGGCCTGGATTTCTCAGAGGGCAGTGGCAGGTGGAGTTCGCTTTTATGTAGTTTACTGCTTATGAATATTCATGCAAACTGTAAAGAAGAAAACAGCATCCAAATTCAATTGAAGTGGCTGAGGTACAGTGAATATACCTCACACTGCAAAAAATGTATGAACATTTGGCTGATGGCTGTTGTTTCCCACACTATTTGAGACCTCTGGACGTCTGTGTTAAGACCAGAGCTGAGTGCCATCTGCTCAGCAATGATGGACATGACTCAATGTTTTTGCATTTTGCCAAACATTAATAAAAGATTTTTCCTTTAAAGGGCAGCTCTGAAACTTGATGATACCTACCCTGTCCATGCGTGACTCATCCATACTCTTTGAGTACTCCTTCAGTTTGAAATCTTCACGGTCAATCCGCGAACTTTCAATGTCAGCTGATAGATGAGGCATGTTGGAGACCCAGGCCACTGTTCGCTCATTGGCTGGGGTTGGGGGATTGAGGGTGGATGGAGACTGGGACCCCTAGGAAGAAAGGCCAGCACACTGAATATGAGAACATGAGTTCTTAAGTGGATGAAAGTCTGTTTCATAACAAGGAGGCTTTTATTCAAAGTGCCTCAGAGCTGCATGAGTTCATATATTTTGAGCATGGCTGGTCCCTGGTGGGACACAAGCCCTTAATCCTGACAGTGTTAAAGATATGCTCTGCTCAGAGAGCTGCACTCACACAGTTAATGCTATATACAGTAACTGAAATCTTTGTTGAGACGTTGAGAAATATCCATGAGCACAGGTGCTGATGAACAAACAGGAACGCCAAAGTGAGGAATAAAGAGACGGAAATAAATCAAAAGTGTGCAGATGTTACCTGTTTGCTCATGGTGGGTTTGAGAAGATGCTGTTGCTGTTGCTGAGATTGTTGCTGTGGTGACTGTTGAGTGCTCTGACTGGTGGTTCCCTGTGGGCTCTGGCTTTCCCTGACAGAGCTCTGCTGGTGGGGCAGACCCGGGGCAGTGTTGTCTTTGACGGACAGCTGCCGGGGCCCGTGCTGCCTGCCGCCGTAGCCAGACTCTGGTGACTGGAGGAGATTCCCGCTCTGTGGCCGTGTTTTAGCCGGAGCAGCAGGAGCAGCAGCTGCACTGACGGACAGCTGATGGGAGGTCTGGGATTTGACGCGCTGGGTGGGAGGCGGGGCAACAGAACTCTGGCGCACAGGTTGGACTGTGGAGGGGGGCGTGGTGGCCAGGGAGGAGTGGGAAGTTCCTGTCTGGGAGGTCATGCCCATCATCTGTTGCTGCTGTTGGAGGTTATCCTTAAAAAGAAAACAAATAAATAGCACATTAGCATTATCATTTTTTTGTTTTTGTTTATTTGTTTCTGGGTCAGATGATGCAAATTTGAACAGAGAGGCTGGTCAGACTGAAAACAGCTGTGCGTAAAAAAAAAATTCAAGCTGTTATGTTGGTTGAGCTTTTTGCCTCAGGTACCAGTGACACTGCGAAATATGATCCAGGAAGTCCAGTTTGAGTAATTGATCCATGACCATGAAGAATTATCAGACAATGAAATTGGTCAGTCAACATCAATTCAAAATCAAGCGCTAAAATAATTTATTGCATAGTCAATCTGCAACAGTTTTGATATAAATTGTTTAACCTAATAATTAAGAGAAATTATCATAAACATTTTCAGGCTCCAGTTTATCAGAAATGTGAATTTGCTTCTTTTGTCTGATTGATATTTTGTCAATTCCTATAGACTAAATATCTTTAGATTTTGGAACAAACAAATAATCTCAAGATGTAATTTGGAAACTATTTTGTATTATTATTTTCTATTTTGAGCACATATTTACCTGCACATGCATGGACATCTGTCTGCGTGCATAGTCAGCCCGGCTGTAGTCGTCACTGTAGCTGTGAGAGTGGATGATGCTGGGTTGGCCCAGGTGACTGTCCCTGGTCCTGAGGGTGGACAGGTCCTCACTGCGAGAGAACCCCCCGTGGGCGAACTGTGGGATGTAGGTCTGGTGAGAGGGCTCAGGCTCTGGAGCCAGGAGCAGGGGTGCTGGGGGTTGAGCCCGGCTGTGCTGGTGATGGAGCTGTTGCTGTTGAGGTCCATCAGCAGTCGCCAGATGAAAGAGGGGATTCTGGAAGGAAAGCGGGTAGCGCATGGCGGCGGCCTGCTGTTGCTGCTGCTGGGATAGCGAGTCAGTGGTGGTGCCCATCTGGCTCAGCTGGCTCAGCCGAAGGCCGCCGGACATGCTGGAGCCGCCAGAGCCAGCTGACAACCTCCCACCGGCCCGCAGCTGGCTGCTCAGGCCCGACCCCAGGCCGCCACCGCCTCCGCTGCTCAGCCCTCCGAAGCTGCCCATGCCGGCGATGGAGGCCTGGGAGGAGTTGAGCATTTCCACCGACTGCAGGTTAGACACGCTGTTCATTCGGGAATCCTGGAGGTCCATCATAGATACGCTTTTATTGACACTGAGCACCTAGATAATAAGGGATATGAGAGGCTATTGTGCCCCATGTTATTTGTTATGTTAGGTGGCCACGGATGATATGGGTGAGGGTGGTGCGGGTGTTTTTACCGCGAGGCCTGGATATCGGAATGCCTCAAAGTATTTCCCAGGAAATACCGCTAGGATGAGTTGCGTGGTGAATCAGTGGAAAAAAAGCAGATGTCATGATATACTACAGCCTCGATCACACGATGGCAGAATCTATCGAGTATGACTAACATGCACGCCATACTAACCTCACTTTGATAAAGGTAAACCTAGTGGATGGGATGATGATTCCCCAAGTCAACGTAATAAAACTCACCTTAGGGTCTGGTTCGGTGATGTCCGAGCTGCTTGTGCAGTAGGCTGGGCTGGATCGGGCCAAGGGAGGGCGTGATACATAAAACATGTCTTTGGAGGATGCTCGATGAGGGTGGTCACGGTCCTGAAAACTGATCTGGGAGCGGGATGGCATGACCCCTCCAGTGGAGGTAGGGGAAGGCAAGCGAGTGATATCTATAGAGCTGGGGAACAGCAGTATGTAAGGCCAATAATAGCTGCAGCTTGATACTATGAGATTACATGTTCCTACTCTGTGGCCCCAAAGATTACTCTCCATAAGGACAGGTTAATGGTATTTTCAAAATGTACCAGTTCCAAAACTACTTAAGCAGTAGAGAAAGAAGGAAAAAATATGCCTTTACACGTAAATATATTGCATTCATGCTCTTTTTATGGTTGTATCTGGTCAAGGCAGCACTACTTTTAACTACTATCTACACACTGAGGTCGGTAAGTCCAGTGATTCCCAACCTGAGGACCAGGATCCTCCAAAAAGTCACAAGATAATATTTTAAATTTTCTGCTATTTGTTTTTGTGAAACATTAAATACTTTTACCTTTTTGAGCATCAAGCAATTATTTTGGAAACATGTTTACAGGAGAAATGTCTCTTTGGTAAATCTGCTAACGTCACACAGACCTATGGTATGTGGCAAAGGGTAGACAATGCTTTGTTGAAAGTGGTCACAAGCCACAAGTTGGAAAGCCACTAAAGTAAAATAGCATGGAAATATTCACATTAAGTACAAGAGCATCCAATTTCTACCTATGTAACGCACTTGAATGTTTCTTTCTACCACTCCATTAAAATAACAGCAGAGAACTGAACAATCAAAGTTTCAACAGTTATAATCATAACACAGACGTTGCCTACCTATTAAGATCCCTCATCATGAGATTTTGAAACTCAGATGAGATGCCCCTGTTGAAGCTCGGCCGTGACAGCAGCCTGTCTGTCTGTCTCTCTGGGACCCTGTCAGTCTGGTGGCTGGGCTGCCTCTGGAGGTGTGGGTTACGCAAGGCCATGCTGATATCATTCAGGAGGCGAGGCAAAGGCCCCAGTTTGATGGTGGCATCCTGCGGTTGACAGGAAAATGAGATTTGCTGTGGATTTATAAAATAAAAGGGTTTCATTAAAATGTCATGTATCCACCTCCTACTTGGTGCTTGCAAAAGTTAATGACAGATCAAGTTTGATTAATGACTTATAGCCTCATTTGGCAAAAAGTTTCAGCTGAGAGTGCAGTAAGACATTTTTGAGACTGAATTGTGGAAATTCAGTTTTTAAATGATATAGCCAGTCTAATTTAGTTTGGGTAATAAAAACTGTACCAGGACACAATAAGAAAAACATTTGTGCAAGACATTGTCATTCAGTGCAATAGCTTTGAAAGAAATAGTAGTATAGTAAAATGGATTTTTAATTAATATACACAAGATTGTCATTAATTTCACTAACATGAAGCTTATGTGTCCCTAACAGGGCAACAGTTAGGTTTGTAATATAATATGGTTGTGGTTTATAATGGTGTATATCATGTATCGTGTTTGGCTTTACCTTGCTGAGCTGAGCCATAACCTCCCATAGGAGACTGTGCAGTATAGACAGCTCCCTCCCCAGGTCGATGTATCCCTCAAAACCACCTGCATTGCTGACACTGTCCAGATTGGAGATTTCATACAGGAACTGCTGCATGGAGCCCCACTCCATCTCTAAGAACTCATTCATGAAACACATGTACTCCTCTTTACTGCCAAACCTGCCGGTGGAAAGTGGAGATAAGCAGGTGGGTGGTATGAAAGAGAAGAGAAAGTGACAGAGAAAAAAAAACTATTGAGTAACACATTAAATGTCAACTGAAATCATTATCTATGAGGTTCTGCTTCTACCACAAAAATATCCTCTATTCAAACTGTTATTGTTGTCAAGGCTAAAACATTACTAGACATTTTGGGCATGGACCCATGAACACATACAAATGTGTTTGTCTAACCCACTAATACTCATCATTATTACCAATATACTTGGTACAATATTCCAGGTGTTACTCCAGGTATTTTGCCAACATGCAGATGACACTGTCATTTACCATTATGTGCATTGTCTCAGCTTTTGTCTATTTCAAATTTTTTATGTATTATTATGATCTAGTACAAGTAAACCATGTTGTTATGTTTCAAAATGACTTAAATGCAAAATTCTTTGAGTATTTTATGTAAATAATTAGCAGCTTTCTCTGTCAACACAAAGGAGCAGACAATGAAAATTTAGTTTAGACTGATGTCTGATGCTTCTGGGTTTAGCATAGATACTATCTAGAATACAGTAATGTTCTAGTTAGTGAGTACAAAGTTTTTGGGCTATAAATAAAATAAAATAAAACTGACTTGGAAAAGTTTGCCAGGTTTTGCACTACTTTAGCGATGAGGGTGAGTGTGCGTGATGTCTGCTCATCGGGATACTCCTGGGTGAGGTTGAAGAGAGATGGGGACATGATGGCAGGACACAGGAAGCGTAGAAAGAGGGAACCACTAATGAGGCGGTCGGCGATGTCTTCCCGACCCCTCTCAGCACAGCGCACTCTCCAGGAGGCAAAAACCTCCTTTAGCTCTCGAGGGAAAACACTGTGAAGGCACACGTTAGGATCAGACCCAAACTGTGGAGATTCAGAGTACCTCAGCTTCCCAGTGAGAGAATCTGAAGCCTCAAGTATTTTTAATTTAGCAGAGAGGAATAAACACACTCAATGCAAAGGATTATTTTTTCAAACTGACCAATGGGAGTTAACAATCTTGCAGAGTGCCAGTTCACAGCACATTCGGAGATTGGCTTGGTGGTCCGGGAGTACAGAGGGTGGTATTCTCATGGGGTCCACTTCACAATTTTCCTCTGACTCATACAAGGCCCTTATGAACTCCCCTACAAATGACATTTCATTAGTAACCAATCAAAAAGATCAAATCAGTGTTATGAAGTCAACCAAAAATATAAAAAAATGCATTATTATTTTGAATAATGGCGGCGAAACCAAGACAGCTGGGAAACCTGGGCAGGAGGATAATAGCTTCCAGCAACTGTAGTCAACTGTACTCAACAATATTAACATCAACACTAACTAAAAATATTCATACTTTTGTTCCCTCTAAAGTTGAAGGATAGTTTAAATATTTAGTCAAGTTTTCCACTTCTAATCTTGATTCAGCAAGTATCTGCAGAAGGTGGATTATGCTGGAAATATTAGATCCAACTTCGACTGTTTATATGTACTTGTGAAAAAATTCATGCATAAAAGTGGGATAACCAGTTTTGTGTACAAGGTGTTTGCACAGTTTTCCAAAATATTAAGCCCTTCCCTCTGTGTTTGAGAGCTGGTTATTATTTCCATAGACATCAGGCACTTGTGCTGAGCTAGATAATCACATAATTCAATATGTCATCAAACTCCACAAGGAAATATAAAAAAGACACATATGACTGTGGGTAAATTGGAAAATAATAAAATTCCCAAAACTAAAAACCAAACTATCTCTTCAAGCAAAAGAACAATGAGGCAGGCTGAGTGAAAGTGGTAAAAGTGTCTCTGGGAGGATTTTTTCCCCCTTTCATTAAAAGTTTTGTCATTCTAAAACTTCCAAAAGTTAATCTCCTGAATTTAAATTTAACTTGAAATTGATTGATACAATACCAAACTCAAATATCAAGAACCCCACTGTTCTGGCTCACCTATAGCATCCTTGAGGTACTTATGTCCAATCAGTTTGAGGTACTCTTCTATGGCTTTGGTGGCCAGAGTGTTCTCTCTGAAGATAAGGTGTTCTCGGTCGATGAATCTATCTACCTCACACATTGCCATGTCTGAAAGGAAATCCTGGAAAAAAGGAAAACTCTATTATTGCTCTTGATTTTTGGATGACAAAGATTGAAAAAGCCTTTTTTAAGATCAGTCTCACTGATACGAAAAGGTCAAAAAGAAGAATCGTGTCCTGTACCTTAGCTTTTCCTGTGCTCTGTAGTATATGCACCAGTGCACAGGCCACCTCCTCTTTGCTCTTGACACTCAACACGGGCTCCAGCACAGCACACAGGGTGCGGTAGTTATTGGTGACATACTCTGCAAACTCCTTGTACAGCTCCATGGGCAGGATATTCATGGTCTGGAAGCGGGATTTGAGGCGTAGGGATGCGTTGATGATCTTCCCCCCTCCGACACCAGCTCCCTTGGTGAGGACACTGGGCTGGATGACCGGGTACCACTGCTCCACAAACTGACGTCCAGTGATGCTTGAGATGGGGATGCTTACAAGTCCTAAGTATGTGCGCTTTTCCTTGGAGGGGAATAAAGTAGATATTAGTCAAAGAAGTGTAGAATCTGAAAGTCCAAAAAAAAGTTCATTTAAGGTTTCTGCACTGAATTAATAATGAGTAGCAAGACTAACACTGGCTCCCTGAAGTGTCGTTTGAAGCTAGAAATGAATTGGTGGTGGTGTTGCTCTTGTACTAAACTGAGAACAATAAAAATGATATCTGTGAGTCACAAGCCATTCTTACATCTAAAATATATTATTTGTGACACGCTAAAAGGGGCATTTGTACCACCAAATACCACAAAATGGCTATGTCTTTGTGCAGGAAGTTTATAAGGTTGTTGCTCTATTGCATGACTCAGTGATTAAGTCATCAGTTATTATGATTGCATTTGCAATTGTTACAATTCCTTCCTTTTCTTCTTTGTGTTGATATGTTGCTTAACCACCATATGTTTGAGTGTTACTTCTACTCACAGTATATTTCTGCATCTCTTTGCTGTTGTTGAGATTATGCTCTAATAAATGAAACTGCTCTGCTTCTGTTGTGAAAATGTCTTCTTCAAAAATAATTCACCTCTTGAAACATTTGAATGTTTGAGTATTTTTATTCCCATAAAATCATAGTGGAGCTTTAAACCTACATTTATTGATTTTTTTTGGCCACTTTGTGCAAGCAAAAATGTGGGAAGGTTTCATTATTCATTTGGAGTCATGTCTCTGGCCACCTAGTGAATATAGGTTCTTTTTTAGCTCTGCTTTTCCTCTCTATTAACTCTTGAGGGAAGTTTCTGGTGCTTTAACAGTTAAATACTTATTATAGCCATTATAGATTATAGCAATATATATAT